>VZTJ01006619.1:708381-830385 GCA_013397795.1 Orthonyx spaldingii
AAAAAAAAAAAAAAAAAATGGAAAAACAAAAAAAAAAAAAAAAAAAAAAAAAAAAAATGAAAATCACAACTGCAGAAGAATCACAGGAAAAAAAAAAACCAAACAAAACAGGTTGGAACAAACCTCCAGGGATCATCCAGTTCAACAGCATGCTGAATTCAGGGACAACTTCAAAGACAGATCAGGTGAAGTTTTTTTAATCTCCAGGGCTGGAAAAGCAAAAGAGAAGATGTAATAAAAAGAGAAAAAGGAGTCACAGACCCAGAAGACTTGGCAATGTGGAAAAAATAAGAAAATGGAAGACAAAGGCAGACATGCATTGGAGGGACAAGAAACCCAAGTTAGGGAAGGAAGTTGAGACTGGTGTGATGGAAAGATTGAGAAAGAACTGAAATCAACACTTGGAGTAGGAGACCAGATTAGTGTCAATTTTTTGAAGTGGCTGAGGGACAGGTCAGAAAAACTAAGAGGGTTACCAAGGTGAGAAATTGGAATGGAAAAGAAGCAAGTTCAGAGAGAAAGCTAAAGAAAAGCTAACAGATTCAGGAAATAAATTCATACCTTAAAACAAGATGCTAGAAAAAAAAGAAAGCCAAGGAATCAAAAATCTCTTCCAAGGCTTTGGTTGCATGTTGGTTGCACAGAAAACTTTGGCTGGGGAAAGGGAGAAAAAGAATAAGGAACAATTACCCTTTCTTCTAAGAGGAATGCTGAGCAATGAGGTAAGTGTTTAAGAACATCAATTAAAAGACTAGCGTTTGTTTTGTTTAAAGTTTCCTGCACACGACTTGTATAGCTCAGGAAATCTAGTATCACCAGAAGATAACAGATTGAATTGAAAGTACAGAATACAAACTACTAAATCATATCAAATCTTCACTAAGAAATTAGCAGCATATAGTTTCTTCTGCTGGAGAAAGCGACTTGATGTGGTTTGTTCAGTACTTGTAAGCAATTAGCTTTTAAACGGGAAATGAAAATGGATAGTGTGTCGTTTCCTTCTTCTTGAGAAAATAAATAGGAAATCCTTTGGACTCCTTGCTGAGTTTGTATTGATGTTCAATTTAAATGTTCCTAAAATCAATAACTAATTAGTAAAACTCAAATTTTTGGGAAATTTCCAAATTCTTTTGGAAATGTATCTTTTCTTACATACTTGAAACATGTATTTTAATAAAGACAATGTTCCTGCAAACACAAGGAAATATGCATAATACAATGATTAAAGACTAAATAAATGTGCCGTTTTAAATATATTCCCAGCCTTTGGTAGAACCAACTTGATTGATGCTAGAACCAACTCATAATACAAATAGAGTACACAGACCAGAATATTAGTACTTTTCTATGAATGGCTTTTTCAGACTGCACAATGCAGATTTGAATTATTGATACTGAATTGATTGTTCGTACAACTTAATTGGCTTCTGCATTATTTTTCTATTGCACCAGTAAATGACATATATGTCACTGTGCGTGGCATACGGTTCTGTGGCACACGTCAATGATCACAGGACTCGGTTCATCCTAGTCAGTCCCATTTTTTGAAATCTCTTACTGAAGTCAGTAACTATTCTGAAAAAAAAAAAAAAAGAAAAAGAGCAAAGCAGAAATGTGAGCTGGCTCATAGATGTTTCTCAGCATCTTCTGGCCTCTGAAATAAAACATCTACACATCACAGTCAATATTTTTTTTCAGAGAATTATATTCTTTTGACTTAAGTGTTTTCACTTCTTTGATATTTTCTTCTGAAATTATTTGATTGTCACTAAATGCACGATGATCTTTTTTTATGTTGAATTTCAGACACCTTGCAAAATTCACTGCCTCAGTTTGAATCCAATTTGCTAAATGGTAGCACCTATGTAAGGCCTACCACTGTCAGACATTATTGGTCATCAGCTGCATCATTGTCATTCTATTAATGTAAAGAGAATCTATTAAAAAATAATCACACATAGTGATTATACTGAAACTCTATTCTTCTATAGAGGCCCAGGAGTTTTTAAATAATAACCTTATATGATGGGCTATTTCCTGCTTCACTTGAGAACAAAGTGCATCAAAGCTCTCATAAACTTTGAAGTTCCAAAGTGTCACCCTGCAGCTAACATTATCTATGTGTATGGCTGTGACTCAAGCCTGATTTGAAAAACACGTGTGTGGTGATTCAGATCATGGATTTCTGGTAAAGTATGTTTTATGTAGGACAAGAAAGAATGATCTTGAACTTGTTAAAGGAACTGGATGTCACATGACATTACATACCTTTATTTCCTGCCTGATATCTTTCTTTCTCTAAAGAGCAGTATTTACCACTGATGTATGGGAACTCTGAGAAATCAAAAATTTTGTAGGAGTAAGATGCCCTGGCTACAGTTGTTATTCTGATTTTGGGAATGAAAGGAGTAGGGTTAAATGATCACTTCGCTCTGCTGTGGAGCTAGAAAGTATCTGGAAGGGATTGCTTCGTGGTTACACTGGTTTCTGGGCAGGTTGCCCTGGAGGAAACATGAAAAACTGTCATATACTCACAGGACACGGTTAGTGAACACATGGTCTAGAATACAGAGCACATACATGGCAAAAGCTCCTCTGCAGGGTTTCTTATTGCCACTTCTCTCCACGTATCACCTTCATCCTTGTCTTCGGAAAGCCAGCTCTCTATGGGGAAACAAATTTCTTCATCAGAAAGACGGACTACTCTTTCAAGTCTGAGTTCCTCCAGGAACCAACTGGGATCATTTTCCAGTGTTGTCATGGCCAATGTGGATTTTATGTAGCTGCCCAAGATCGCTGAGATTAATCTGTAAGGAAAGAAATAAATCCAGATCTTAATAACAAATTACAGTGTTCTCTTTTAGCCATCCTTCTTATACTGGGCATACAAGCTAAATGTGCAGCTAACATAGCCAAGAGTAATGGGTTTTGTTAGAAAACTAAGCCTTAATATGCAATGAATCCCAGAGACGTACAGCAAAAACATATGGAGTAGTCTGCAAGTGTAATTTTATTGACTTCAGTACAGCATTATTTAAAGTGACTAAAGGACTCAGACAATCCAGTCTGTTTCTAGACCTCTTCACGGAACCCATTTGCTAGTGTTATAATGTAAATCTCTATTTCTAGACAGATACTTATAACAAGCAGAAATAAGTTCAGTCATTGTTACACAAAATAGTATGAGCCCATACAGTTACCATCAGCAGAGCTCTATTAACTATTCCTACCGCTTATCAGTCTGCCACTTTTCTCTTGACTCCTATTTTTATGTGCACTGGTGTCAGGGTTAACTGTTTCTGTAAGTGCTGATGCCACACTGCAGCAAATTTAAACAATAAAACATGCTTATGTCGCATTGAATACTGCAGCCCTGAAATAAGAGCCACTATGTTTTGGGTTGCAGAGCATTTTGGGCAATGCTGATGGCAGGAACCTAAGCACACAAGCAGGGTTAACTGCTTTCAACCTTTGTTTTTTAAACTTTTTTTTTATCAGTGTTTTGTTTGAAAGGTCATGGTAATTGCAAAAAAAAATGGCCAAGGAAAAAGAACCAAAAATAGCAATTTCTTTTACTATTATAGCAATTTTGTACTATTTCACATCAAAACAGAAAGGAAACAAACATCCCTGAGGCAAGCCTGGCACAATTCAGTCTCACAGGGTGAGAGCATGATATGTATGGTAGTAGTAAAAAGTCTGAATAGAGTCACACTTGTGACCATTGTAGTAGATTTTGCTATATTAAAACAGTATGTTAAAGTAAGATGTGCCAGCTGAAGATACAATTATAGCATTAATGCAATAAAACCATGTACTTCAAAGATATGCTGCTAACACTCATAGCAGAATTACAGCAACAGCTAAAAAGCACTCTGAAACTAGCCACAAATGTAGCCAGGACATAGGCTAAGTTGCCCTAATAAATCTGTCACCCAGGTGCAAAACAGACCTCTGCAGTGGCCAAGGGACTGCTAAGGTTGCCTTGCAAATAAGTATAAAAAAATATATTAGAACTCTCAACCTTTATTGCAAACTGAGTAGAGTATGGTATTGGTGAAAAAGAAAGGTGGTGCCCTCCCGAGATGTAGGCACTGGCTGCTATTTGTGGTGCAGATGTGTTAAAGGGCAATTTAGTAAATAAAACACTCATACTTTGTGACTCCATGTCCATGATTAAATTCTGACTTAACCCCTGTTGGAAGAGTAGCATCACAGCCATCACAGATTATTGTATACAATAATCACTACCATGATTCTCAGTCAGGACCAGGAAACTTTGTCAAAGAGCCCCTTTCAACTTCTGAAGCATCTAATCAGTCATTTGGCTATGAAGCAAACTTAAACAATGATAAAGCAAATCCTGCATATCTATAGCACATATAATACGTGAGTTGGCTCAAAAGTGAAACTATAACTTTTTAAATTATATTTATTTATCATAGTATGCTAACATGGACTTTTTTTTTGTTTGTTTGTTTCAGAAGGAGGTCTAAGATGGGAGATACATTTCCAGGTGAATTCCCCTGCAAAGACCATGGACATGTCCTTCTGGTCCTTCTCGTTCTGTGTTCCAGCAGATCTATTTCCTTCTTATGCTGGATGCCCCAGAGATGCATGCAGCACTCCAGGTGGGGTCTCACAAGAGCAGAAGAGAGGGGCAGAATCACCTCCCTCGACCTGCCAGCCACATAGCACATGATGTTTGGCAGACCACTGGTACAAATGGAGAAAATATCACTAAAATAACCACATGTAGAGGATCTGAACTAATAAAGGGGAGTGGGAGGGCGAAGGAAAAAAAAAAAAAAGGAAGATAAAAAGAAAAAAAGAAAAAAAAAAGAAGCAATTTGAAAAAGGAGAGGGAAATTATGAAACCCATTCATCACCTTATCAGCATGCAGGGACTACCTGTTACTGGATAAGCAACAGAACAATCCATCAAACCTAATCAAATGAAGTTTCAAGAAAAATCGGTAGAGAACAGAAAGCTCTGTCCAGGCCATTAGGTTTCTCCATGAGATGCATCTAGTTGCAACTTCACTTCAATTAGATTCATTGAAGTCCTGTTTAGCATCTCTAAACATGTATGTCCTTGTGCCTTTCTATACTTTCTATCCTTCCCTAGCATTCACATTCTAAAAGCAGTTATAATACAACCAATTTAAGGAAGTTATGGCCATATGCTAAAGGGGAATTTGCTCCAAGTTTCAAGTCAAATATATTTGCTCGCTTTCAGTTAAAGGGAGAAACAATATAAAGCATCCCTGTCTACTTGAGTCACAAATTAAGAGTTTTTTGGAATGGTAAACTGTGCTGTACTTATAGGTAATGGTGTATTTCTGAGTCTGAAAAGTCTCAAAAATAATTCAAAACACAGAACACTGCCCATCTGATGACACGCTTAATAT
This sequence comes from Orthonyx spaldingii, assembly GCA_013397795.1. Lineage (NCBI taxonomy): Eukaryota > Metazoa > Chordata > Aves > Passeriformes > Orthonychidae > Orthonyx > Orthonyx spaldingii. Next base: position 713,793 of record VZTJ01006619.1, read on the forward strand.
TTTTGCATAATGTTCTCTTTCTGAATAACTGTTTATGGGTGATCTTGGGGGGGAAATGTCATGTTCGTTCTTGGGTGGAAATTAAGCCAATGAGAGAGGGGAAATCAACTGTATATGATGTTCTGAAAGATGTATAATACAATTACAAATTTAGTTTCAGTAACAGTTGCATTTTTGGGGCTTGGAACAATTCCTCTTGATGTCAGATCAGATATCACATTGGTCTCTCAGTGGTATTGATTTGCTAACACATTAGTTTTTGTCAATTGGAATCTTGTCAAATGTATGTCAAATTTTGTTCTTGCAGTGAAATGCAGAGGAAAATATTCTCATAACACAGTAGAGCTAATGATATTCTTCTGACAATATAAACAGTATCTTGAGGTTGCTTCTTCCTTTCTTGTGTTGAATAAATTGCCTTGAACTTCTGCATGACTTGAACACAACCTGGCATTTAGAAATGTACTTTCGCAGCCAGAAAGTTCTGTAAAAAATTGTAGAACAAAGTGCACTTTGTTGCCCTTGTAAACAACATGCTTACAAAAACTTTAGTCTAGCTGTTCTGTGATGTTCCAGCACCACGGCTGCAAAAGTAGCATTCCTTTTTATTTGGAAACAGCAATTCTGAGAGACCTGCAATAAATGTCCAGAGAGGAAACGATGAGTTCCAGGACTAAAGCATCACTCAGAAAATCAGGCAGCTAGATTCTATTCCTGGATCTGCTTTAGGCTTCCTGAGAAACATTGCAAAATTCACAAGTTCTTTTTGCTTCACTTTCTCAACTATACAAGGACAACATTTACATGTCTCTTACCATAAAACTCTTTCCATAAATTTTGAGATACCCAGAAAAAGACACAACTCTCAAATTCTCTATTTTTTTTCTAAAATTTCCTGTTCATTTGGCGTTAGTTGCTACTTTTCTATAATTCAACTCAGAGATCAAAAATTATCAATTGTAATGATGTAGTAGAGTTTGGACATGGAGGGAAATTCAAATTGCACTCTGCTGTGGCATACATCAGCCACTTATAGGACATAAGTAAAACTTGAACTGCAGGGGAAACAAGCAAGGACATAGAAACACAGACAGAGGTAAAGGGATCTAGATACCAGAAACATCAGGTATGGTGATCTTCTTAGGGAAAGAGTAGAGAAATCTTCTACAAATGCCAACCTCTTCCCAGAAAAAGATTTTACAAACCACCTGAATCATTTACAGTTAACTTGTTGGTTGATTGTGAAACTCCTTCTGATGCATCAACCAATTTGTGTTCTGTAATAAGATCTAAAGGGGATGGGCCTCATATAGACCTTGCTTATGTGACAGACTGCCAGCACTTAATAACCTTGAAAATACCATTGTGACTAAAATGATGGTAGCAATTCTATTGTCTTTGTAGCACTTTTCTTCACTGTTACAGGTGATAATATCAACACATCATATTTCATAGTACAACTACCAGTACAAATTATTGCAAAATTGTCCACCACTTTCAAAAGGGCCATGTTTTCACACAGAGCATCTGTGCTTTAGTCATATTCTAAATGTTTGTGAGCAGTTAAACTAGACTGACCTGCAAATCAATACACCTATATGCTTTGCTCATTGCTACTATTTATTTTTTGTACAAGCATAGGACTAAAGCATTTTCTTATCAAAGGCAATGGGAACATTTTCATTAAATCATGCACTAGACAACTTGGCCTTACTTTTTGAAATTGAAGCTTAACAAAGCTCATATTTTACAATTTGTCACTAAGCATAAATTGAAATCCAGGTTTATCAGGACGAAGTTCTTCCTAAAGAGAATGCAAGGATGAGATTTTAATTCCATTTCTAAATGGTCTATGCAAATAACACTTTTTGGTCCCTAGCATAGCTGTGATATTTTGAGTGGGGTCGGTATGACCTATTTTCATGTACTTAAGGTGTTTAACTAAGTGAAAAGTGAAGTTCCTTGTCTGAAGAAAAGGCTCAGTGGAAAGATACTTCAATAAAAGGATGGAAAGAATATATGTAATGACTCCATTTCTCTTTTATATACTAGAATAAGCAAAATAATATCACTGCTTTCCTGTTGTGCAGAAAGTATCCTGCAATCTCTTTGAGATAAACTCAGGCTAGCACGAAAATCATTTAGATAAATCAACATTTCAGAGGCAGCTGCACCAAAATCATAATATCTAACACACCCACCGGAGAATATGCTTGACAGACAGTTACTAATTTCATGTGAGGCCACTTCATTAACAGAATTTCAGAGAAATCATGTACAGCAGCTGGATTCCCAGAAGAAAGAAAAATCATTGGCTGCATTAGTTTAACTTCTACAGCATCAGCATATAATAGAGAAATATTTGGAAGTAGATGATATTTTTTAATTGTGAACATGCAGCTAATAACTGTTGCCAAAAATACAGCAACTATTACACCAGTACAGCACCCAGAGCCCACCCAAGCTGCTTGCTTTTTCCAGACAAGTTCTGCTCATTCCACAGTGACCGTTAAACACTTTCTTTTCCAGTCCACTCAAGCTCTGAAAGAACTTTTCTTTTACTGTGGGGCTAATTAAATTATGCCAACAGCAAGCACATGTATACATATATATATACACACACACTTGATACTGCCTAACTACTGAACAAGTAGCACCACGTTCCCCACTCCCATTTCTTGAAGATGAGATGAGCTGTGTTTTTCTTCAAGATTTTTTGTGAGCTCTTTGCAATCCTTCTGTGTTGTTTCTTGGAACAAGCTAAATTTCGTTCAATGCACAGCCTGCAGCTGATGAAGATCATTTTACATATTTCTCTCTTTTATCTCAGTGAGGAATGAGGTTCGTCTTGTTATCATATGCATTTCACAGACAGCAAGAGTTTCAAGTGGAGTAACAGTCATGAGTTTGACTGTTTTATGCTGCCTTGAGCATATCTGACTAAAGCCTGGGCTTCTCTAAGTTTTATTCAACTGTTTCTGGACCTAAATGCTCATTATGGAAAACAGGGACAGCTGGAAAATAGCAGGGCTCAAACAATGTTCAGCTTTTAGGCATTGTCCGTCCCATGGTTAAGAGAGTGGACAGCTACATTGGTGCTTATGTTCACTTTTGCAATCTTCCCACTCTGGAAGGATTCTAACTGATCTGATTTCAGCCTCTTTTATTTGAACATCATGAGCAAAAGCATGAAAATTGATTTGTTTCAACCTATTTTTGCAACATTTAGTTTTCTTCTCACTGCTTCTCATTTTACTTTGGAGATCTCAGTTTTGACTGATGAAAGAATGATTATGGATCCAGACTACAGGAACGAAAGACTCACAGTGAAACACACCAGATTCTCAGAGTCTGTAAGGTTGATTCTAAAGAAAGGAGTTTTAATTATTCATGTATAGGTATTTAAAATGATGGATAATTTTATTTAAGCAGAAGGAAACCAAAACAAAAAACAACAGAGAAAGTTCTAAGTATAACACAGTTCTGAGATGCACTACAGCATAAAGGTGCACCTGATAAACACAAATCTATACGAACAAAGTAAAGTGTAAGTGGAAGGAAAAAGGCTGGATTTAACACTTTAACAGTCTCATCACAGGAGTACTGTTTATTAAGTTTTATGGTATTAAGTATCTCTGCAAGTATTAGTAGGACCCCTGCTTTTCATCTCCCTATATTACTTTCTGGTATTTGCCCTAGACCATAGAGTATTTAAAGGATTGTTTATGCAGATGAAGAAACTCTAAATCATGTAAATGGATGTGGCACCAGCTTTAAAAGTCAGGATTATGAGCTCATGCAGCAAAATTCACACCAGAGATGGATTTCAGTTTTCCAGTGCTCCTAAAATATCATGCATACTTCATGTTCTGTACTTGCAAACATCGAACTACCTTGCTTACAAAGACAGCCACCAACTACAAAATACAACATAAACTGAAGATTTTGAAGATTTCTTAGGAAAAGTTCCAGCACTTCTAGTAGTTTAATACAGTGTTATCTAAGACAAAATTGACAAAGTGTTGAGCTTCGTAAGACCAACGCTGCCCTAACAAGATTGAAGAGCTGCTAATGAAGCAAACTCACAAAGCAAATCACGGAAAAAGTCTTGTTAAGGAAATGCTAGGTCCTGCCATTATCACTAAGGTGAGCAGTATTTTGAAAGCAGACCTACTGAACCAGTCAGTGTTTTTACTGACTTCATTATTACTAGAACAGTAGAACTTGTACCCAAAGGTACAGACTTTTTATGTAAGGAAGTAATAAAAATTGAGAGATTGCAGCTGGCTTTTACAGAAGATAATAGGCTTACAGCCTTCTGCTTAGTTCTTTTTGACACAGAAGGGAATATTTGGCATGACCAAACATTAAAAGAATACTTTTTAAAAGAATTTCTTTATCAAACAGTGTGTACAGTCATAAGAGATAATTTGCCATGTTTCAAAGAATGGTGATGCAGAATACAGGGCTCCAGAGAATATAATTTACAGTATAATTAAAGCTCCAGTGTCTTGAGCAACTCAGCATTCTGCCAAAATCAGTATTTTTGAAATACTGAGAAATACTCAGGGACTGTGATGACACCAGAGGAAGATGCAGGAAACAGATCAGAGTTGTGATGAAAGCTGTAACTTATGGTAGATTGATATCCCTCTACTGGAGGAAGAATGACTCTCAACAGAAAAATTATGCCCTAAAAACTATGCCTGAACAGTAACAGAAGCAGAAAACCACAGCCCAGAAGTAGTTTCTTTGAACACACAGGAACAATTCAAAGCAGAAAGGGAAATCTATCAAATTTAAATTCTGGTTTTTTCCCTCTTCCCATCTTGTTTATCCTTAACATACCCATCTGGCAGGAAAAATTTCTAAGGCACAAGGGCAAATGTTGTGCAGAGTACATATGACTGCCTTGTGAAAACCCAGAAGCCAGGATTCCAATCAGAAACAAGAACTCTCCCCATCACACAATTGTAAATTACCTTCAGTGAATTTCATGTACTGCCATCATATGGAAATCTCTAAGGGTAATAGCCTTGCTACATTATACCTGCATTACAATGGACTTCGGCCAGTTTCTTATTTCATTTACACAAACCTTAATCAGAGATAGCCATGGTTAATGAAGTTACACTGGCTTTATACAGCAATACAAGCAACACCAAAATCAAGTTCTAGAATGAAATCTCAAGAGAATATAAAGGAGTACCAGTTGATTTCCTCAAGTTTTAATAACTTTCTTTTTTCATTATTTTTAACTTTACTGAATATTCATTGTATACTTTTAGGTGTCCAAGTTAACTGTGCTTTCTATCAGACTACTATTCTCAATTTGTATTAAGACAATCCAGTACAGATTGGTCTCATTCTCTTTTTGTGGGCTGTATCTCTGTCATTTCTTATGGTTGTATGTGTGACTAAAGGGATGTTGAAATTATATGGTATTTTGATTGTTTTTGTGACGCATGATTGTGTTTTGTTTCCATTACATTACGCTGATCTCTTGCAGCTCCCTGCATCAGTTAACACTTCCTTTAAAAAAAAAAAACTGTGCTAGAAAGTTTCTGTCTGGTTGATTTTGGTATCGAAATGTACTTTCTGTACCATCTGTCACTGATTCCCCATCATCTGTTTATTATGCATAAATTATTTAGACCTAAGTGACATATCACAGATTTAACTACTGCAACAGGTACAGTCCTGCCTGAGGAATTGCATGAACTAGAGGAAATGGCGGGAATTACAGGATCTTATAAAAGTCCTAAGAAATGTCATGTTTCTGAAGCACATCTCAGAGACTTTTTTGTCAGTAGAGAGAAATTTCTCTATTTGCTTGGAGAAGCAGGACAACACTAGTTTAAAGCACATGAGTTAACTTAATCTATGTGATTTACCTCCAGTTTCTAGCCATAACCCCTTTCCTTCCTACTTTCTCCAAGAAAAAGTTCACACAACAGTGTGCGTTAGTGGAAGTCTGAGCAAGTTCATGGAAGAATTTACAGTGGACCCTTCCAAAGACGGATATGCAACAAAAGCCATAACCAAGACTAACTTAATCTATAAATGCAAAGAAAGCTCTTTTTACTTCTTCAAATGAACATCTAGTGTAAACTAGCACACCAAGAAGATGCAAGTATGAAGCAGATTCTGAGAGAGACATGTCTGCCCGATGCAGTTCTGAACACATTTCCTGATTCAAAACTCACTGTTGTAAAAGTCAGCCACTCCCTCAGAAATACTCAATGATCCTTATAAGTTTCTTTGAGCCTTTTTTATTACCTCTATTGTCTAGTTTTCAGAAAAGCTATTTTGCATACATTTTAAATTCTCCAGTGTTTATATAATAGCCATACTATACCTTAAATGCATCTTCACTGCTGGGATTAAACAGCTGCTGTTTCCCAGATCCCAAAATAATAGGACCAGAAGCTTTGTTTTCTCCATAAGCATAAAGGGATACTGTTGCTGTTGTGCCAGCTGTTTCAAAATCCCCAGTGACTACAGTTATCTTCCAGTCTCCTTCTGTAAAGTAAAAACAAAATCAAAATGCTTTTTAAAATGTTATTTATATGTAGCAGTTTACTTGAAAGATATAAATGAAAGCACAGTTTGTCCCATTTGTGACTAAAATGCATCTAAAAGGCAATGATGCTGGGAGAGGCAACAGAGGATTGGCCAAATACTACATCATTCAAACTCATCTTAAGCAAGTTATGGATCAAGGATCGAGGCAGTTGGCGGTGCACTAAAGCCAGAAATACGAACACAGAGCTCAGTGAGATTTCTAGTGATAACCCTGAGGGTCAACACAGAAGATCAACATACAGAATTGGGATTATGACAACAGTATAACCAAGAAATGCAACAGGAAAAATGTCAAAGTATCCCAATTAAGTACAATTTCCTCTCATTTTAGGTTGACGTGACACATCAACAGAGCTGGATTTGCCTGGATGGAGGCATGATATTGAAATCAGCATAAAAAAATAAGGTTTTGTAGAAAATTCTGAACTAAATTAAGATTTATTAGAAAATCAATTTATATAAAGCTCCCTGACACTAAAATTTCATCTCTACTCCCATATAATGTGCACAAGTTATTTAAATATTAAAAAACAGCTTAATATAAATCTTATTTTAAAAAAGAACAATTGTAAAATGCATTTCTACATCTGAAAAGCTGGGATTGCATGCTTCTCCACCCCTCATTGATTGCAGCTTTTGTCTGTGTGAAACAAGTTCCACTTAGTGACTTAAACTCATTCTGTTCAAGGCAAACAACAAATGAAATACCAGCCCACAGTCATCTTATAAATAAATGTCATAGCACACACTGCAGTTTTCTTAGTAGAAAGCTGTCTGGTAATGCCTGCATAATTTAAATCTGTTGTCTGACAGAAGTATTTATCTTGGGCCAGCCTCATTATCACTCAGTAATTTGCCCCACAAAGATTGAACTGGAGCAGGAAGTTTGATTTCTGGTTTTCTAAGTCTTTAGAGGTCTGGCTGATGGCTGGTTTGGAAAGGTGATAACATTTTAAATGTACGTAAATACACAGCTGGGAATTCAGAAAGCAGCAACAGCGTGTTTGTTCTGTTCAATCAAACCTGGCCCACAGGTTGAGGGAAGGAATTCTCCCCCTGTACTCCAGTCTGGAGACCCCACCTGGAATACTGCATCCAGCTCTGGGGCCCTCAACATAAGAAGGATGTGGACCTGTTGAGACAGGCCCAGAGAAGGGCCATGAAAATGATCAGGGACTGGAGCACCTCTGCTGTGATGAAAAGTTGTTGTTCAGCTTGGAGAAGAGAAGGTATTGGCAGCCTTTCAATATATATTAAGGGGCCTAAAACAAAAGCAAAGACTTTTTACAAGGACCTGTAGTGACATGACAAGGGGGAATGAAAGTGAAAGAGGGTAGATTTAGATAAGATATGAAGAACATAATTTTTTTACTGTCAGGATTGTAAGACACTGGAATAGGTTGTCCGAAGAAGTTGTAGATGTCCCGTCTCTAGAAGTGTTTGAAGCCAGGTTAGATGGGGCTTTGAGAAATCTGGTCTAGTGGAAGATGTCCCTGTCCATGTCAGGGGGCCTTACTAGATATCTTTAAAGATTTCTTCCAACCCAAACCATTCTACAATTCTATAAAGGAAGTGACTCATCCAATTTTCATTAAGAATTGTCAGGCTCCAATTTGCAAGAAGCTCTTTTGTGCCTTTGAAAATCTGCCTCCTCACAGCTTTCTCTATAGCCTCACTTTCTTAATAAAAGAACCATAACACCAGAAAACAAAAGGATAAACATCAATTAGAGGAATGAAAAGCGTCTATACACTGATGGTGGAAACAAAGAGCATAAGGCAAGGGCTCCCTGCCCCATAGAAAAAGAGCTTGTTTACAAAAAAATTCAGCCTTTTCCATTTACAAACAATATAATATTAGTTTCCTAAAGACAAAGTTCCTTTGAACCATTTGACTGGAAAATAACAACAATTCCATTTACAAGGGTTTATGAAGAATTGTGCAGAGAAAGGGTAAAATGTGACCCACTACTCCTCCTAAAATTTCAAACATCATTCAGAAACAAATATTCATTTAAAGCAGGTAAAATGTATTCTTTTTTTGATGTGTTCATTGATTAATTGTGGCTCAAGTGTTTTTGATGGCCCTTTCTATTGTATTACTCTTTTGTTAAGCCATGGGGTTCTGAAATGATGCAGTTGCTACTCTTGAGGCTGTATATTCCAGCTAGTTCAACTCCTACCTCCCAAGGATAAGCTTAGTATCTATAAATTGTTTTGCACACAACTACCCCTCTGAAGGTAAAAAAGAGAATCAAAATTCCCCAAAAACATGATTAAGAAGAGTTTTGTGTTGAACTGATCTATAGTGACTTTGAGGCCTGTTCCTTTTTTCTGGAAATTGAAAGGACTTGTTTGAAAGACAATGTGGGTATATGAAAAGAATCCTTAAATTTCTAATCTGTTTGATGCCAGAAATCCTCATTGCATTGCATTGCATGCTTCCAAATAGAAAATGGAAACAGTAAGTATTAGTAAAACACAATTCTTGTTGGAGTAAGAAGATGGGGTTTTTCTGATGAGGTAGAGTACCAATAGTTCCTTAATGACTGAAGAGAAACACACTTTGAAAGGAAAAGAATACAGATAAATGTGTTATGACGATTTTCACTTAGCTTACACAGAGGAAAGGTGCAGTCTTACACCAGGTACATCCCTGGGGACATCACAAAGTAGTATCTTGCCAGACATGACTTGCTAGATACCTTCTTTTTTTTTTTTTTTTTTTTTTTTTTTTTTTTTTTTTTTTTTTTAAAAAACCAAGACANTTATTAGAAATACACTAGAAGGGTCAATTTCCCAGGAAAATACTTATGTTAACAAAGTCATATAGAATGAAAATGAGATATACTTGAAAACTCATGAGAAAAAAGTACGTGAACAAACTCTCAGATCAACCACTAAACCAGGAATCGAAGCAGTCCCTCTGGGTGTAGGATATACAATTTCAAGTCTCTTTCCCATTGAGCCATGTTTTACCAAGTGTCCCAAACAAGAGGCTGTTTGTTGCATACGCTTTTGGCTACCTCACTCTGATTGAGACATTTGCACATCTTAAATGAATCAGCCCAGAGACCCAGCTGTAGGTGCAGAAAGGACTAAGTAGACCAATTTGAATTATGGAAAGGAGGATCTCTCAGGGCAAGCAACACAAAAGCAAGATGTGCAGAACAGCTAAAAGCACAAAGAATGAGGAAGAGAAAGCAAATTACTGTCTTCTGAAAAAAGCATAGAAAGGAAGAAGGACAAAGATACTTGTGATTCAAAATAAAGCCTGTAACAGGATAGGATTTTAACATAATTTGCAAACTAACTGGGCAAAAATGTTATCATTAACCATTTGCCATAGGAACATGGTTTAGGACAAGGTATTTGGGTCTTCATGGATATTTTGATTGATACAACAAATTTTGAATAAACATTTTCAAACTTTCTCCCAATGTCTTCTAGATCATTGTTCTACCTTCAGCATGAGCACTTCTCACAGCTGAGAAATTCTAATGTGTTATTAAGAAATTTAATTTAACCTGCTCTGGTTGCAAGGACAGGAAAGTCAACCTGAACAAATATGAAATCACAAGTAAAATAGATCCATATCTGAAAAGCTATTGTTAAGAACAAAGCTATATATAGGCCAGGAAAAAGAATCATGTTTTAAAATGTTAACTATAAAAAACTGAAATTAAGACAAATCACCAATAAATATTAGAAGAATCGGAATTTTTCAAAGAAGCAGAAAAAAAAATAACATTATGGAAAGAAAAATGACAGAATAAAAAGGAAGCATAAACAAAGTTATTGTTTAAATTAAAATGTGAAGTTCAGGGTTTACTGAAATGTTCAAATAGTGTGTTATAATTAATGTTTTAAAATAAATGTAAATGGCAACAAATGTGTAAAGCAATTAGTTCTGAAACAGAAACAGTCTTCATTAAAATCAGAAAACAAGAGCAGCATTTACCATTTGCTTCTTGCATTTTCAGCTTTTTTTAAAAACTCTGCCAAAAAAAATCCACTAAAAATGGATCTGTCCTGTAACATTACAGAAAAGGTTTGAAACAAGAGATAAAAAAGACATTCAGTTTTTCCTAACCAATACAAGAAAACCCTTTCTCCTTCATTCCCTCACTACTTTCTCACTATCACCTACAGCAATTATATAAATCATGTTCTCTCAGAAATATAGCAAAGGAAGCTGCATAATTGTTAACTCTGATATTTACAGGGTGAAACCTGCCTAGATTTCTTCAGAGGAAAAGAATTAGAAATTATTGTTCTTACTTCCATAAAGTTATTATAAATCTTCCCTTGAGGGTACAGCTCAATTTCTGAATGGATTATACCCTGGGACGTAAATGGAAGCTACCTAAGAATAAGAAAGAAAATAAGAAAGCAGGTAGGAATCAATTTTTATTGATATTATCATATAACTGAATGATCCATATCTGATTTTTATACTGAATACACCTAACAGCAAAGGGTCTCTACTCCTAAAATTTTAGTATTGGATTTGATATATGTTAAAGTAGAAATTATTTGACTCAACAAAGAACTTCTTTTGTGCAAAAGCAAGAGCTATGTAGGTGTACAATACACATGTATCAGATTAAGAGATTCATGTGGCACTACTGTACTTGTTTCTATAGCTAAACAGAAGAATAAAGCAAGAATATTTTTTCAGTACTATGGATTGAGAGGTAAGTATAATTTGTATATATCTATTGCAATATTTCTTAAAAACATATTTCAGTGTTAAAACAAAAACTGAAACAAATATTGTCTCTTCTTCTTCCTCCTATAAATTGAGGGCAGGTGAGTTTAAAAAAGGACAAATCCAGGCAAATATTGGTTAAATTTCTTAGCGGTGTGACCCCAGGCTATGCATTATTTTGAAACCTTTTCATTTAGAACATGGATTACCAACAGTTTTTGTTTCCTCTTGCTTGGTAAAAAATCAGCTCTTTTTCCCAGAAAAGACATTCAGCAATCCTCTGGCCTGTTGTTTTTTATTTCCTTGGTCCACTTCCATGGACTGTCCAGGAATGACCTAAATCATTCAGTCTCCTATGAAGCCTGCTGGGATTCCAGCATAAGCTGGGCAAGAAAAGTCCAGAGCAACTTACAAAGGTTCCATGCTTTTTGTCTTGAAAACATTAGTTGGCCAATTCATATAAGAACTAGTCCCTAAGACATAAATTTTGTCTTACTAGACAACTACTTCTTTCCATCACTTCTGCTAAAAACTGATGGCACAGGTATTTTCTGCAATCTCAGATGCTAAAAGGTATCAGTAGCTAGTAAATGTTGTATAATTGAAATTGAGTAAAAGCTGTTGGATGTTCAGAAAGTAATATCAGGTTTTTAAATGCTTATGTTCCCTTGGCTAAATGAGAACAAAGACAGCACTTTTTTCATGTTCTGGGTCATAAAATGTCTGTGTAAAATAAAATATATGTGAGGCTGGGAATTAGTGAATTAGATTTCTGAAGACCAAAAACTTTCTCCCTCCTTGAGTAAAGCACAGGTACAAATTGGCCAACATGGAAGCTACACCTGATCCCCACCACTGACTTATTTTAATCCCTTTTCAGTGGAAGGATTTTCTTGTAGAAAAGTTAGACATTAGAAAAGAAGCTTTTGTTTCTTTTTAACACCATCTATCAGAGAATATTTTTTTCTGATCAACATCTGGTGCTAATTATCACAGAATTAATACAGCAAAGTGTCCTGCCATTCATCATTCCTAAGCCATGTTACTCACTAGAGATAGCTGTGAGACATGGGAAATTTCACCTGTATTTTTCAGAAAGGTAGCAACTACAGCTAGCAACAACAGCTGGTCCACATCCAAATCTACTCAGAGAAATCCTCAGTCTTATACTACTATTTATAAACATCTTACTGGTAGAAGAAAAATCTCCGTTTTAGAGAGTTTGATCAAGGTGAGAAAACATCTTTATTCCCGTTTTTGAGGATGTGACACCAAGAACTGCAAGAAGCTGTTCAAGGTTATGTAACAAATTTATTAAAATCCAGACAAAATAACTAGGCAACCTGCATTTATTAAATATTATTAATTAAATATTATTTATTCTAGTGCCTTGGATTTCTTCACTTTCTTTTTTTCACTTGAATCATGCACATAGCCATGAGACAGACTGCTAACTGGAAACTCCAAATGTGGGATTACCATATTTTTCTAAACATGCAAAATGCAGTATTTATCAATTGACTTTTAAGATGCTCATTTAATAACTTAAATGGAACAACCACAAAATAGTTCTAGGCATCATATTTGTCTCTCTAGCCACGCTGTAAAGAAAATGAATGCTACTCCTGGATGGAAAACCAGTTTTCTTTCCCATTTAGAAATACACTTAATTTAGAACATTTTGGGTATTTTATCTTTCCTTCCTCAAAGGTAAATCACACTTACAGCACTGATCCTGTAAGGTAAGTCTGTACTCTAAAATCTAGTAACACAGACTCAATATAAGTGTTTAACCTTTGCTATGGACCATACAGAACATTAACTCAAGCAATCTGTTCTGGAACAACACATTTTGTGGATTTTATGAAACTGCAAAATAATCCAAATATGTCTTTACCTAAAAAACTCACATTTAGTACATTGATTGACATAATACTTTTAGTGATACATATTGAAGATTATTTAAGAATATTGTTGTAAAAACTACCTTTCACATTTGAAAACATATTCTGAGTTGTTCTTGGCTTATCTGACAATGACTTTATCACAGTACCAATGCTGGGACTTGGTATTGGCCTCACAGTGCAACAGCACCTTCTGCAGCTTCCCAAGAGATACAGCTTCCACTTCAAAAACACTGACCTGGAAGATGGAGGAGACAGAACTCTGCAATTTGCTATCACCAAGGCAGTCCAAAAACTGGAATGTGTTAAAAGCCTGATCAACTCCCACAATGTACAAAGATTTCAATTGGTTTTAATGACAACTGGAATGTATTCAAAGAGTTTGGATCTCAAGAGTTAAATGCCTTTTGATGATGTGTCACAGTAAATAAGAAAGCACAACCAAAATCAGGATGCAGTAATACTCCCAAATAAATTGGGTTTTTACAGCCGCAATCCAAAATGCTGCACACAACCCTTCAGTACTGTTTCAATAGCTTGTCATTTACATTACTCTGCTCTAGGTAAGAAAGAGTTAAAGCTGTTATTCCTTTGTTGGTATTTTTTTAAAACAGACCTTCTCATAATTTTCTCTTTTTGGTTTCACCTCCTCTACTTACTTTTTATTCTACTGAAGGAAACTGAAATCTGACATGCCATTTTCCCATTGTTATTCATTTAGGTTTGTGCTTATAGTTGGCAAAGATCGTTTTCATAGGAGCGTGAAGCTGATCAGGTTCAGGTTGATAATTTTCTGTCACAGTAAAAAGCATACAGCTTTCTGTCTCTAAATGTAATGGTCCAGATCATTCTTCTCAGTGAAAAGAAAATGAAGGAAAGAAATACACTGGAAAATTCATATCTGTAAAGTTCTCGGTCCTCAGCAAATGGCAGAATTGAGACTGCCTGTGCAAGATTACTTGTCCCTTGTGTATAGATAATATATGATCACAAGCTAGTCTCTCTGAAAGATTCCTGCCTCAAAGTGTGCTCAGGAGGATGGCAGATTTTCAGTATCTCTTTTTATCTTCATTATCTTTATGACTCTATGCATTATTTACTGCAACCACCCAAAGAGCTCAGTGAAATAGAACTGATTTCCCCAGTGACTTCACCTTTGCACTTCTTCCATAGCACCCTGGTTTACTGCAACTGCTTAATCTCTTTTTTGAAAGGCCATCTGCATAATATTTCAATTTACCTACATAGTTAAAGCACAGAGTTTATTGCCAAAAGCCGTCAAAGATGCAGAGTGCTCAACTGAGAAACAGAGGGGTTAATTTACTGGCATATTTAACATTTCAAAGAGCTTACTAGGTGCAAAGAATTCTATTTGAACTCAGTTACAGCTATGGTTGTTCAGAACAGTTAAACTGGTTAAGCCGCAATACATAAGCATGAAAAAAGTGGTCACTCAGGAAAGTTTTATTTTAAGCAATTTTCCCAATATAATGCAGAATATCTGCAGCAGGGTTGAAATCAAGTTGTTCAAGTCAGCATTCCACTACCTCTGCCATAAAATGATGTATCCCAGTACCTGTTCTGCTGCTCCAAACAATCCACTGTCTTATTCACCCATTTCCATAACAAAGTGCACTTTGAACCATTCCCCTTAGCCCCTGTATAAATAATATGCTGAATTTACTATCAATCTGGCTAGAATAAAGCCCCCCAGAAAATTCCACTTAAATTCTGAATTTTAATTTGAATAGAACTTTCTCTCTCATACATTAGTAATAGCATAAAATATATATTTTAAAATAGTATAGATACATTTAAAGTTTCCCAGTGGGTTATTGCTATTTTTAGCATTTTAGATACTGCTTTTTATTTTGTACTTGTGTGTTCCACTAGTAGCTTGATACCACTGGTTATACATACAAGTGTTAATCCTCAATAGATCACAAAGGAAGAAACAGGCTTGACAGAAGGTCACAAGAAAGCTAGTGGCAGAGTTAACATTAAATTCAGTAGTTCCTGAAATTCAACCATACTGCAGAACAACAGGATGATGTATATTTTACTTATGAAAGAGTTAGGAGGTAATAAATTGAATGAAAAATTACTTTAAGTCTCTCCTGTATTAATCACAATACTTTACTATTATATATCAAAAGAAATACATAACAAACAGACCTACAAAGATCTGAAATCGTGGAACAATTTCTGTACACTTATTTGGAGACAGCTGTAATTCATCATACTTTGAAAGGATATATTTTAAATTCATAGGCAGCTCTTATCATCTGAGGGTGGGGCCCTCAAATAATTTTCCTTCCCCTTTTCCTGCCTATGTTTTCACTCATTCTCTCAATTCTTGTATCAGTAGAAGACTATTTTCCTTAGTTCTTAAAAGTTATTTAGCTAAACTTCTGTGGTTTGGGGTTTTTTTGTTATTATTATGAATGTGTATAAATTACTTAATTATATTCATAAGGCTAAGCAAGTCATTTTTCAGACTTACCCTTCCTCTCCAAAATGTCACTGGTATACCAGTTTTATGCAGAAGTGTTAGACCAGAATCTCCTCTTTTTCCATAGATAAATAAATAAACTGCAGAATCTGGGTCAGCTTGCTCCATGTCACCAGAGTGGACATAAACATGATATAAAACAACTTCCGAAAGAAGCCAAAAGAAGAAAATGCAAGTTACATGTAATCACAAACAATTTTACTCACTATTATGGCTTAATGATAACAATGACAGTAAGTTTGATTTGTGATTACTTTTCTGGAAGATACTCTCCAGAAATCAGTCAAACTATTTACTTTTAAGATTTCTAGGTCCACAATTCAGTTGGCATTAATACTGAAAACCAGGTAGCCAGTATATGCGTAACTGCACACACGTACTTGGATAGATAGGTTTTCTTGCTTCCACTACTGGAAGTTCACACAGAAATTCTCTGTCATCACGATTCTTTGACAACCATGTGTTTTCTGGAAAATTCAGTGTTTTCTTGCTCTTTAGATGTTGCAGTATCACCTGAAGGAGAAGCAATTCCAGCCATGACTCAGTTCGCTCTTTCCAGAGCTTTGCTTCTCAACAGCAAAACACACTTTTGTATATCGTTTTTTCTATCTCAGAAAACAGTAACACAATCAGTAAATATTGCATACAAAATTGCAGTGTGAAAACATTTTTTATTTTGGCCACTACTATGCAACAAACAAATCTGTAGTTGAAGTTTGTGTGTTTGTCATTAGAAATGTCACCAACTCTGATTTAGGTCAGTAATCCACCTCCATGTAACACTGCCTGGAAGACTGAAGACTGAAAACCTTCTGGTAGCTGCTGTTACGTGAGGCTGAGCTTTTGGAAGATGTGGAAAGATGGACACATATTTTTTTATTTTACAATGAAATCAAGATTAAACTCATTATCTACATCTTTCTGAACTTTGGCAAGTAGAGGATACATTGGAATCTTAAATCAATTTGTGTTGTCTTCAGTTCTTCTACAGCAGAACAAAAGACAACCTGTGTACCACCACCATGTATATACTCCTAAGACAGCTAGCATTCAAATTCTTGAGTTATTTGTCACTGTACAGTAAAATAGCTGCCTTACTTGTTTCCTATAATTACAGCACTCTTTATTCTCTTTTATGAAAGTAGTTTTTGTTGTTCTTGAATTACAATACTTACTACAGCGGTTTTCCAGAAGTCTTGACTAGCAAAAGGAAATCAAAAATTATCTTTCTGCAGTTGTGTTTTTGAGTGTGCATATAACATGCATAAACCTTGCAAACAAAATTATGAAAACAAGTACTCACATTCAAATTCTAATACTTAGGGAATCAGGGCGACAGATGTCTTTATCTCACTTTTCCAATAAAATATTATTTAAAGTAAAATGAACACTGCTTTTAACACCAAAGCATGTATTTATTCTACCATGAAATTCTTTGGCAGCACTGATTCCTAATCTCTAATATTTATTGGCAGAGCCCCCCCTGCTGATTCATAACAATTGCACATATTAACTGTTTTTTCAGAAAAACACAGCTTTCAACATGATTTATTTCTTGATGTGAAAAGAAGTGTTTGAAATCCCAGGTTACCCTAGGAAATTTGGAACAAAATGTTAAAGAAATATTTTTTAACCACCAGGCTGGAAAGTGGGATTCCTGCAATCATATGAACAACTGAAATATTTATACTTATATTCAACTTAACTACAGTTTCAGTTAAGACCTCTGGGTTAATGTAAAAATTTGTTATTATTGACTAACTCTGATTGTCTAAACCAAGCTTTTTAAGATTACTCAAATGAAAGAGAGGAAACTTGTCTCCTTTACAAATTCAACATAAGAAACAGATGAAAAATGCTTATCCCAGTTCTGAAAGAAGTTATACATGGTTGTCAGTGTTAGCAAGCATTTAGAATAAATTTAGTCTGACTAACATCCCTAATATCATGAGAAAAATAGAGTTAAAACAAAGAAGAATTAATTCACCAAATTGAAAAAAAAGCAGCTTTTTTCCCCTGAAAATGTTCATAATTATGAGGAATTGTGGGACCCATTATAACTTACTTAGTTTACCTTTCAGCAAACTTTGTTCATTCCTTGCATGTAGTTGTTATGGAATGACTGCTGTTCCACCATTTTCAATTTTTCAGACCTGGAATTTATAGCTAGAATCTCCCTAACACACACTGATGAGTACAGAAACACTGAAGAGTATGGCAAACTTTCAGAAAACAAAACTTGGTCAGACACATCAATACAATAAAATTGCTGTCTGCAGGAATTAAGAATAATTGCAAAATAATCCTGCATATTTCCATCCTTTAGGAGATGAACTGTATTGGTGTTTTTGTCATCTCTACAGCAATCTAAGAACACAAGGAAATAAGAACTTATCCCAATCAGCATTTATTGATTCATGAAGCTATGTCTTTATGAAAAGATGGGCCTTTAATTCACATAAAAATTAATAAAATGGGAGCAAAATCACCATAAAAAAGTCTCACCCTTTGTAAATGCCACTTGGGTTGTTCATTTGGTAATCCATGAAATTCTATTCTTATTTTGTAGATATTCCCAATGCTATTTATTTTAACCCGAATAAAGTCAGACCAATACTATGATTAAGCTGATTACTTTAAAAATAAAATTTGATATCCTCTGTCCTAGAATATATCAGTGAAAACATAAAGGTTCAAAGACAGAAATGCTATGATGTAATTTTTTTATGTCTTACATTCCTATCCTCATTTCAAGACCTATCCTGTTAAACAAGTACAGGATAAAGTTTAAAGAGAAAAGGAGAAGAGAGAGCTCTTACTCATAGGTTTTTTCTTTGTGGATTTATCTACTGCAGACTAAAGAGTGAAAAGCACTTCAGTGACATTTGCTGTTTCATGCCTGAAAGCAGTAGTGTCAATGTGGTGTAAAGAATCATAGCAGTAGCCCCAGGTGCTGAGAGAAAGATCCTGCTCTCTCACAAGATCAATATCTGCAGCACACAGCCATAATGGGCCATATCTATTTTAGAGAAGAAATATTGGTCCATCTCTTCTGAATATATGGATTAACTTTGCAAACGTGCCATTATCCAACATTGCTTATAAATTATTCACTAATTAGGCGAACAGGATTCCCCATGGATCATAATCTATTGTCTATATGCTTAGAAAATGAATATTATGGTAGGTTATCTCCCTGCCTATGCCCTATTCATAGAGAGTATTATTATTAATATTATTGACAGTAACAATCTTGCACTGTGCTAAGATTGCATTAGAAGAGTTGACAAGTGCAGAAAAAAAATCATGAAACATATAATTTCTGCTTTAGCTAGCTGAAGACAGCAATGTTATATGCATCTCAGACAGCAATTTGAGCAAAACAGAAATTTTAGCTCCTTTAGTAGTTTCCTCTCAGACTACCTAGACATAATTTCCTTAATACAATAGAGGTGGGATTATTCTTAAACAAAAGCAGAAACCCTGTGTTTTCACAACATAGTAATACATAGATTTTATTGGACTTTTAGTTATTCCATAGATAAACATTCTGGCATTTCAGTCATTTATAGTATGGCGGCTCTAAAATGGGTTTTCTTCTTTAATTGAACTAGTTTCACAGCATATATTTCATAGTATGCTTGGGAAACTGTATGCCTGAAAATTTAATTACTAAAGATCCCTAAACAACATGCAAGTCTTATATCAGACATGCTTTGTTTCAGAATGAATAGCTTTTAAAGTTGGTTTCACATCAATTCTCTTAAAGAAATCAATTTACTCCTGCAGTTGTCCCATTTGGTCTACTATATGAGGGAGGAGGTTTAAAAGAAAGATTATTTCTTCTGTTGTTTACTATAAATAACAAGCTGATTTAACACAAAATTCATGGAGATTAGATACAAATTTATTTTATGCAGTAAACAGAGGAGAAAAACATTTTTTTCTTTTCACACGACAGGATAATCCTTGGAAAGGTATCTATTAAAATAATATTCTTAGCCTTCATTAGCTACCTGAAATTCATCTTCCTGCCTGGGAAAAAACAGCTGCTTCCTGTTGTCCTTGCCAAGAGTTATTGGTCCAGCTAATCCTCTGTCTCCATATATCCAGAGAGTGAGGCTTGTTTCAGTTCCTGCATTTCCTGTCAGTATTGACACTTTCCATTCATCATCTGAAGGAAGGGGACACTCACCACCTTGGGGATTTCTCATTTCCTCTGTGAAATACAGAACGTTAGTGGGAGATGAAAACTGACATGAAACTGCCAGTCGCTGTTGTAACTGCAGCACATAAGGAGGCCGTAACAGCAGGGGGATTGTATTTTTTCATGGCAAGTGAGACAGTCTGAAAAGATTGATTTATGTTTCTTGTCTAGATCAAAATGTACTGATTAGTTGAGCTACAAGAATCAGCTAGAAAAGAACAAGTCATCTCACTATCATCATATTCTTTGTACATATTCTGGAGTAGAGTAAGGATGCTATGCTGTAGAACTATGACCACTAAATTGATATTACTGGCTGCTTAGTCTGCCATTTAGAAACAAGTAAAGTTACTCCTCTAATGCCTTGTGTTGGGACATCATTAGCAGACTCGTGTCTGGGAATACAGACAATTTTCATTTCAAATAAAAAAAAAAATCAGGAAATTCACTTTCTTCAAGTTAAATATCAACTAAATACTGTAAAAAAAAAGAAAAAAAAAAGACCTTAATATAGCCTTGCCGAACCATACTTATGCAGTGCCATCATTTGGACTAAGGCATGTTCTGCATGAATGAGACAATAGCAGCACAGTAGCACTTTATGAATAAATTTCACAGCTCTAATGGCTGAGCAAATATAATTTTGTAAAACATAGGCTTCACTTTAGAATAGCACCTAGCGACCTTCAATCTACCCTTAAGAGAAATATACCTATATGCAGAGACGTCAAACGACACCTCTGCACATGAGATATGGAAAACCAGACACTATCAGGGTAAAGGAATTTATATTTGAGTAATTTAATCAAAGTAGAATTTAAAAACATCAGATGTCTGGAACACTACTTTTCAATAATAGGACCACTGACCATGGAGCCCTCTCCAAAAGAGGGAATCCTTGCTGGCAAGAATTTACAATCTGTTCTGACAAAATAGGCAGTTATAAGCCCCAAATTTGAAAAGAGGAACCTACACTTTGCCAATATACTGTGTCCTCCAGGGGTTCCCAAATTGTTCACAAGTCCATTCCATGTTACTGCAAAAAGACTTTTTAATATGCCACCAATATGAATTTGTTGAAGAATTCCCAATGCATCACTATGGATGTTTCTGTGCACTACATAAGTTATGTAGTGGTATTAGAGTCCCTTGCTTTTTTATTTGCTTGATTAAAATTCTATACTGGGTTTCTCTGGATGTAGTTTTTCCCTTTACTTATTACACTGCCCTTACATCAAGGAAAAAAACCAACCAAACACCCAATCAAACAAAATCAAACCAAAACCAGACAGAAAAATGAGCAAAAGCTATCACTGACCACCAGCAGCACTTTTTTCTTAGAAGTTGTACTCAAAAGGAATTATACAGTTGCTTGGATCATCAGGTTGCCCTATATTTAAATCAACATGGTAACTAAAGCACTAAAACTGAATTATGATCCACTAGCATTCGTATCTTAACTGATGTGAAATATTTACACAAGGAATTGCAAAGGACTTAGGATCCAGTACAAAGTTCTATAATCAGTAAGGACTGACTTCTGGAATCACAGGAGATTTAGCACTGGTAAAGATTCTAATATTTGGTTAATCATTTTTTTAAGAAATTCAGAATTGTAGTAGCATTACTTTTACAACAGTGCCTGTAACAACAGTAGAATGACTTTGGAATGGTCATAGTGATTTAGAATAGGCATTATTGTCATAACAATGGCTGGTTTTTATTGTATTCTTAATCATTACTGAGAGCAAGTTATTCTGAAAGGAAAAAGAAAATCCACACACCAAAAATAAGCAAGAGGCAAACATCTTGAGTTTACCTGAATAAAAACTTAATTGCACTTGTCTTTCAGTGCCTGAAATAACAGAACTATAGCAAAGTAATTGCTTTGGTATAATAAATATTTTTGAGAACTTGACTTTACAATTTTCTGTAACTGTAGTTTCCTAACTTCTCACCGGCAACTCTGAAAGACAGAGTTCCTTCCACTTATCTAAAACCACATCTTTCTTACAGCAAAGAGATTAAAATGTTCATAAAATGAACAAGTATTCAAGAAACATAAGGAATCCCATGCTGCTCTATGTGCTGAGGACAAGAATTCCATACTTGGGCAGTTGCTACCCAAAGGAGTTACTGCAACCTCAAACTACTACCTCTTGGAACAATTATAATGCACAAACAATTCACAAGCTTGGAATGCTTTTTGCCTTATAAATTACTAGCTCTTCTTACAAATGGAAATCGGTAGCATTGATTTGCTACAGGCTAAAAATATTCCAGTCTGAAAAGAGGATTTGATGGTTGTCCCGCATTACTCATGGGATTTTACACACTTCATGACACCATGCTGTAAATCTATTGTGACAAAAATTAATTCTCACAGGCCTGCATGAGCATGATGAAGTCACAACCCTTCCCACAATTTCACAGAAATAACTTTTTTTTAAATTTACTTACTTATCCTAAATGTACCACAAAAAGAAAATTATCTTGTCTCAGAAGACCATATGATTGAGTGACACTTTTAACATGAACCATCAGAAAAATTAGTCTCTGGAGCAGAAGCTTGGGCAATAAAGTTGATGTATTTTTATTACACCTGTGTGTATCATCATTTCCAATGTTAACTGAGTAGAAATGAGATCAGATTTTATTTGTACATTATAAGTAAAATATATTAAAAAATTAAATAACACCAGACATACAGGAAAAGAATGTGGAGGATATAGAGAGCATTTCTCAGAGATACACTTTGTTAATACCAAACCACAGAGATGTTCTCAAGGTCACAGACTGCATGTGTCACGGAAGCTAATGACATCTGAGTTGGTCAGTAGAAACTGGGACCTGATATCATCTCTGTAAAGTTTCTTGAGGAACACTGAACTCACACTACAACAGGAGAAGCCCCAAATGCTGCAGCATGGTTTTCAGTTTAATGAATCCCAAATTAATTCTTATTTGTGAAAACAGAAACCAAAACACATCTACCAGTTAGCAGACACAGACATAAAAATGAGGGTCTGGTCAGCCTAAGAGTTAACCTGCTCTGAGTAGGCCTTCTGAGCCTACTGCTGGATTGTATACCCAGTACAAGCATCGTCCTTTCCCAAATATTAACTGGGAGTGAAAAAAACTAGTAGTTAATGAATATCACTTTAAAACTCAATGCTTACCTGTACATGTCAAAAGACATATGTTGAGTGAAAGTATCTTACTAAAAAATGACCATTTTATTTGAAAGACAGAGTGACTTTGATATTTCTATTCATTTTCCATAAGCAGAATCTATATTTATGAATGCCAGAAAAACTACTTACAAAGTGCTATAGACTCTATGTAACCAATTTCACGGCAGATATTGCTTCTATAAAAGGATCCTTTGTATCCAACCCTAAAAACATCCAGCTTCTTTGAAAACAGATTTGATGGCTTGTGTATTGTTGCCATGGCTTTTGGACAGCATATCTGCTGACAACCTACCACACTTTGGGAAGGCTTTGTGACACAATGATACAAGATGAAGTCTGATAGATTAGAAATTGGGTGTTTTGAGCAAAAAATGAAAAAAAAAATTGCCAGAAAGAACTAAGTATTAATAGTGATTCACACCTTCAGTTGGAATTTAACCAGAATACTTTGGTTGAACTGAATTTAATTAAAATCCTGCCTGATACTTCATATTACACCCTATGAACAATTATGCCAGATTGGATGTCTTGTTCACATAGGCAGACTTTTCATTTACACTTTGAAACAGCAGTCTGAAAGTTCAAAACCAAATTAGTGACCCATCTGAATTATTTGCTACATGAATGCCTTTGAGAATACCTGTAGCTGAATAAGCATGTGTCCCATATTGGAAGTTGCAATATAATCTTGTCTTTAAAGCTCTTTTAAACTAAAAGATATTTTTTCACCATGTGAATGTGCCTCAATGTGCTGTTTGGAGCTCAGTAGTTTCCATCTACCCCATCAGCTTTTTATGGTCATATGACACAATTCAGACTGTCAGGGTCTTTGGGTATATAGAAATAAAAGAGATACAGGAAGCAAACATGATCATCCCCACTCTTTAAGGATGCATCAGTTTCTGTTTTATTTAGTTGTCTAGCTCCTTAGTTTGGTTACTAGGCTGATGAATATTCCAAAAATGGTTGTCTTAGACCATTTATGCAACTTCTTTAGCAAAAGAAAAAGCATTTTATTCTAGAAAAACATGTCTGCTAGACCATGACTCCAGAAGCATGACCAGAATATTGCTTATCTATTCCTACCTGACAAAATAGAGGTATAAATCTAGCATGCAATGCATCAAAACCTTCCTCTTTCCTCCAGTGAACCATAAAGCAGAAAACCTGAGTGTGAGAGCATAAATGAGAAATTTCCATTACTCTCAGTGAGCTTTAGGTTAGACTCTGCACCATATCAACCTTTTAATTTCTACAGAAATAGTCATTCAATAGATTACTGGTTAACTAAAAGAAAGTGAAGCTATTCAACAAGTTATTCAACAAGTTATTAAACCTGCTCACTGTTGTCTTATCAATAAACCACATTCCAATGCCCCTTTTAGAAAAAGAGTAACTGGCAATGTGTTTTATGATGTATGTTTGTGTGCATAATTCAATAATCTAGAAAAACCGTTCATTCTCCTTCCTGAGGTAAATCTCTGCAAACATGTGCAGTGGACAAGCATGAAACATGTACCACAACTGGTTTGTAAACTCTCACTTACTCGAGGGTGGGGGATTTGAAGGCCTTTGAGGTACGGGCTCCTGGGCTTTTGCAGGTTGGGACTGAGATTCTCTGAAATCTTTCTTCTCCTGTTTGGGTGCTGCAGATGTTCCCATAGGCTTTTCCCGGCCAACTAAAACAATGAAAAGTAAAATCTGTCACTAGCTACAAGCCATTTGTTTTTTCTTGCTCAGAAGCTAGTAACAGATCTCACAGTTGTTCTGCACAGTAGACGTCAAAATCTTTTCTCTGTGTATTACACAGCTACTACCAATAGGATTTTATTGCTAGCAGAATGCCACCAAAAATGAAAAAAACCCTGACACACCAATTAAAGTTCATTCTATGTTTTAAAAATCTAAGCAAAAATTTAACATTGATGTAGGAATAAAATTACTTGTTAAAATGTAACTTTCCCCAAAATAAGCTTCTCCACACCCAAAATGTTTCCTTTCTTAAGAGTGGGAATGTTGAAATGAAAATTGCTAGATGCCATTTGAATAATATGAGGTAAATTCATATTGTTAATATGGACATGTCAAACAGACTATTTATTGCTTGCATAGAAAATATTAGCTCCTTTTTATATTCTTTTTGGTGAGTAACAGGGATTCAGGAGGGCTGAAGCCTGTGACAAAGCACCATTTAACTTTATGTAATGACATTTAATGACAGTAAGCACTGCCTTGTTGAGAATTTCTATTGAAAACACTGCTCTTCTGAAAGGTAATAAAGGAAAATAATTTCCTCATTTCTACAAGGACACAGTGAACAAAATATTCCTGTCACCTTGCAGCAAATAGGGATGGAACTGCGCTTACAGGGACTTTCATAATGCTTAAATCACAATATACATGGAACAATTAGTAAGACTGGTTGTATGTTTTGAAACTTTCTCTTTGCTGGGGAAAGCGGTCAAGGTAAGTTTGCTCTGCTTGTGTTTGGAAAAAATCTGACCAACTTCTCAGTTACAAACTGATGTCCAGTTTAGCCTTTTCATTAGTTGTTTCGTTTCCTGATCTCTATAGTCAAGTGCACCAGATAAGAATACTTTTCCTGTAGAATAGTCTTTCCTGCAGCTATCATCTAAGTCAGCTAGTTATTTTTGGCAGCCAGTTTTTCACCAAATTAAAAACTTTGTTCTCCTGAAGGGAAAAAGACAAGCAGGCAACCCAGTGACAATGATCCAGAGTGTGCTGAGACCAAATTTCTGAGTCCTAGTTGTTGAGTTGACTAGGTCAGCTCTCTACTGAGAAAACATTTTGAACTGCAATAACTCTCAAATCTGACTATGGGACAGAAGAATAACATAATGAATATACTGGGAAGGGAGTATAATGTATTTCACATCACTAAAAAAGAAACTGAACACTGTCAAGTAGATCCTCTTGAAAGTCTAGTAATTCCCCTATAAAATTGAGGAAAACTCTGGTAGAGCTGGCAGCAAAACAGCACCTCCCAGGCCTCCAAAATCTGTGGCCAGAATGGGGAATACACCCAGGAAGTCAACGTCATCTTTATCTTGTCACCTGTTTTGATTCTCATTTTCGAAACTTAGTAGTAAAACACCTACTGTATCATTATTATTATAAAAATAAAATAAATAAAGTAATTAAGTTAACTGAATATGTAGGAGAAGTTAAGGGTGCATACAATAAACTTTTCACTTTTAAAACTACTGAAACGCAACAAGGGAAATTGTGTCAATGTACTTTTTACATTTTTGCTTTGAATGTTATGAGTTAGAAAGACTAATCACTAAATAAAACCATAGACTATGGAGAAATCACGTACATTTGATGACCTGTGGGTAGAAAAAAATATTTCTCTCTCCAGTGTTAACAACTGGTTTAGTTTGGCCATCTGGCAGAAGACCAACATATATCCCTTTGTTTTGTACCGATTCCAGACTCACAGATCCTGTTTCCAAATTCTTCTCAATTTTAAAATGACAGTATTCATCACCTATGCCCTAAGAAATTGAAAACAGAAACATGAATTCAACAATTGAATTAATGTAGCCAGAGGATATTTCTTAAGTCTTAACTATTACTACTTTCCAGTAATATTTCAGATTAACTTTACATTCTTCACAACATGCTACATTGCTACACACACAGAGACATTCCTGAACCTAGTCCCTGTTTATTCCTTTATGACCAGAAAGACCGATCACATGAGTTAGGTAAGTGAGAGACCACATGAAAGCATTCTGATTTATGTTAGGATTTAGGCAAAGGCTAGGATATATTCAAAGGAGTTTTCCACTTAAACAACTTTCAGATTAGGGAATGTGAAAATACCTATTTCAAAACACATAGGATATTTCCATACAAGTTTTATACATAGCACAGATTTGCCAATGCTACATAATATAATGTATTAAATAGATATAACTTTTTTTCCTCAATTTCATAGCACTTACAAGTTTAATTTCAAAATCTTTACCCAATGCCACTTTTTATCTGGATCTCCTGATCCATTGGTGAGAGCATTGCTGAAAAATAAAACACTCACAAAACCTATATTCCAAATATGGATCAAATATTTTAGTCTGTGAAAGTGTACTGGAGGCAATGAAAAAACTCTCATGGACCTCATATCTGGGTATTTACACAGCTCTATTTCATATTCAGCTGTCTTAAACTCCCAAATAAAACTTATGCAAGAATATTTCTCACATAAATGTGAGAATTTTAACTTAGATGAACAGAATCACACTTTACAAGTCGGTGAAGTATACAGTTGCTTACATCTTGGTTATTCTTTAATGGGTTTTATCTTCATCATCTATCTAGCAGCACATAAGTTCTAACTACATCCACATTCTCAATAGTTTAAAAATATAATGAGATCTTTACTGATTCAATCGACTGCTAAATTGACACGACACCTTCTCTTGCTATATTTTCCTGTCTTTTCTTTGGCAAATGAAGGAAAAGATCTGAAACACTTTAAATCTGAACAAAGTTTTATGCCATTTTTATCCAAGCAAGAAAAAAAGATTCTCTCCTATCACTGACAATTCATTCAAACTATCTGCAGTGGGAAATACAAACAAGAACTGCTTACTGTTCCATCGCACTGGTCATCTTTGATCTTCAGATACATTCTTGGTTTTTTCATACTTTCCCACATGCAGAGTCCAGAGCCAATTTTATGCACCTTCCAGTAGGATTCCTGCTGCTGCTGTCCTGCTCCACTGCAGCTCCCATCAGGTCTAAGGGACAGAGCCTGGCAGAGACTTGTGTTGAGCAGAATGATGGCACCATGATGAAACACACCCTTTAGATCAGAAAAAAAAAAAAAAGTCCTTTGTGAATAGCACAGCTTTTCTCCATATCAAACTTTGGTACTGATACTGCTCCTACTGTTTTATTTTAAGCACTTACTCATGCATGTCCTTGTATAAAGAGAAAAGAGTCAGTCTCAAGTAATTCAAATGTACCTCCAATCTTTGAATAATTGCTGCTTTCCCTGCAGGCACTAACCAGAGCAGTGGAAATCCTTCCCTACTCCACAGCATCCCTGCTTTTTCTTGCTCAGCAGCACGGCACAATATCCGGAGCACAAGGAGAGTGGCAAATTCAGGAACTTGTCTCTTTTCAACAGCAGCTCTCGTGTACTACTTTTCGAAGGTCTCCTAGGAAGTTTAGGGTCTCATCTTTCCTGTGTTAGAGCCCACCCTATTTGCACGTACCAGCTGCGGTATCGGAACATATCGGTACCCTCTCGCCCTGGGAGAGCAGTAAAGGGAACCTCGTAAAGTGCTGCCTACCTGTTAAACTGTAGTTGAGCTCCACCTCGTGGAAGAGGATCCCTCTTTTAGCTTGCAAATCTCTGACACTCGGTTAGATATAATCTGCTTTATAACAGCAAATTTTAGAAGAATCTTCCTAATTTCCCTCTGGCCACCTTACCTTGACATGCACTACAAATTCTTTGGAAAGCCCAGCATATCCTGCTGTTTCATGAGCTATTTTACCTTGAAGACTGAAAGCCACAGTGTGACCTGGGTAGCTGGCTGACTCAAGAATGGCACAACCATTTGGTTGAAGGTGAACACAGAACTCACAGCAGGCCTTGTCTTTGCTCTAACATAGCCAAAGAAGAAATAATAAATTAGATTAACTGTATGGTAAAATCTAAACCAGAGAGTATCACAACACAGTTTCTGCGTTTCTCAAGTTCCCACAATACTACCACTCTAGCACAAAAATCTTTCCATCTTTCAAAATTGCAGTGCTAGTATTAAGGACTAAAATTGTGGACTCCATTGAATTTGACAGAAACAGTTCATTGTAAGATGACACAGATCTGGCAATAATATGAAAGATACCTGGATGCCTCAACTGGAGAGAGTGTCACAGCCTATAAACATGGCAAAGAAGTATAAAACTGACACAGACCATGGTAAATGGAAATGAACCATGATAACTCTTGGCCACCAACCCATCTTCTCTTGCTTTTGTGTTTGTCCTCATTCATTTAGACTGTTCTCACAGAAAGCCTTTTTGGAGTCAAAAGCTTTTCATGAAAGAGTAAAGCAACATGCTTTACTCCATATTTGCCTGTTTCGGTTGGCAGGGTCTATGATCCCATTCTATAAAACACATAATCTAATATTTTATCAAAACATTTATCAATACATAATTATATCTATTTAGATATTTTATCAACTCCATCATCATTCCCATATTTAAATAAAACTAGAATTTTAATCCACGTAAAATGCTAAATATCCCTCTAATAATTGATAATACTTCTGATTTACATAATCTAATTTTTTTAGAATTTTCAACGCTACAAAGAATCAGTATTTCTAGGAACATTTTTGATTTTCAAGGCATTATCTTCTGAAGCAAAAGCTAAAAGAACTGCCTATCAGATTCAATATACCTTTAAAAGTAAAGGAAATATTCTACGGATTTTAGAAGGAGTTGTGAAACAAATGAGTCAGCATGCCCTCAAAGTACAATCATGTATTATCAAGCAAATTGCAAGTTTGTGTCCCCTTTTTGTTGTTCCAATGCCTAAGAGAGAGCTGTCGTATCTTACAGGTGTCATAAAACATCAAAGACTTCCAAAGCACCCTCAGACTCATTTCTGAGGCCTTTCACCAGAGGACTGAAAGCTCCTCTGCATGAGGAGAGGTACCTGGGTGTTCCCACCTACACTTATATAAACCCTATATGCATATATTTACACACATCAATCATCTAGTGTCGTTTCACTCTAATCCACCCCATGGAATCTGTTATCAACAACCTGGATTACTCTCATCTCCTGGGATAGATCATAACAGTTGAATATTAGGAAAAGGTTCACACAGAGAGTGATTGGGCACTGGAACAGGCTCCCCAGGGAACTGGTCACAGCACCAGCCTGACAGAGTCCAACAAGTGTTTGGACAGCACTCCCAGGCATGTTGTGTGACTCTTGGGGTGTCCTGTGAAGGGCCACAAGTCAGACGTCCGTGATCTTTGTGGGTCTCCTCCAACTCAGGATATTCTCTGCTTCTACGATCAGAAGAAACTGAATTCTACAACTCCATTTACCTACCTCTATACTGCAAGTGCTGAGGAAGAAAGGTCATAGTAAGACATTGAAGCTGGGCTGAAATAAATCAAAAATCATCAAAACAAACTCTGGATTATACCAGCTGTCTTATGCTTATGACTGGCATGTTACTTAAAAAACCAAAAAAAACCAAAAAAAACACAAAGGAAAAAGAGGCAGTTAAAATCACGCCAGAGAATTTTTCCTTATTGAAAAAGAGGAGATATTAGGGCATTCCAGGTAGCTTGTCAGCATGTGGCAAACGAATATATAAATGACAGCTTGGAATGACCTGGTATTTCTGAATAAAAAAAAATTCAACCAAAGAATAAAAAGTAAACTAAGAGAAAACAAAGCCCTATGTCTAAACTCATTTATTTCTTGGCAATTTTCTGGGTTCAGTTCTGCAGTTCTTCACTCCTTATCTGATTGGAAATACAATTATTTATTAGATAGATTTTTAAAACTTTTTTTTTTTAATCAGACAATGACATGCCTTTATGAAGCAAGAATTAGTAACAGCATTTCCTACCTTTCCAGTTATACGGCCACTGACAAGAGCAAGAGCAAGACATGCCATCTGATGACTGTTGATATATATATATCTATATGTATATATATCTCTTCACATTTACATCAAAATACCTATGAGTTAAATGAAAAACAAGTTAGAAGGAAGAAAGTATATTAATTCATATTTGCATTTAATTACAATCGATGGCTTATCATTTTCAAGGGAAAAGAGTTAATTGTTTAACTCAACAGTTTGACCTCTCTGATCAATAAATTCTCTCATTCATTCAGAAAAGGGCATCTAGGGACTACTGTCTATTTTGCTGCCTTGAGGAGAAAAACCCTGAGAGGTAATGATAAGGAACAAATTTCTTTTTATCAGCACATATGTTTAAAAAAATCCATAAAAATGAGCTGAGAACTCCAGTGTAATGAACTGGGCTCTAGCAATGAATTTAGATGACAAATAACAGATGATGTAGGGAACATAAAGCTCTCAGGTAAGAAAAGAGAATTCATTTTCTCTATATCCATATTAGAATTTGTAAAGCAAATCCTGCAGCATAGTTCATGGCTTCTAAAATTTTAAATCTGGCCAATTTTCCAAACAATTAACTCTTATAGCTGCAAAATACTGATGAAAGGTAAAGTCATGCCATTTTTATTGTTCCCAGGGACAACAGCGAATTTTTTTAAGCAACTGTTCTACCAGTCTGTTATGTTGCCTATTCGTAAGATGCAGCTGTCTCTGGAAGAATCCTGTAGTGTCCTGATGCACTCTTTGGTGTGTCCTGAAAGATTCTATCACTTCCAAAAAGATCTGTGTAAGGTCCCTGGTGAGACGTCAGAAAAAATGAGCAGCTCCATCACTACCAAGGGAACAAAATATATGTGCCTAATATGACAGGTATTAGAGTTAGTGTTACTGATGCAGTAGGATGAATGCTGATGAAGGGTGGAACTGGCAGACTACCATTAAAATCACTTTCAAAAATAGAATAAAATTAATTTACACATATATATATATATGTACACACACCCCCACACACATATATATATATACTACTTATTAATGAACTCTACCTAAATTTGAACTTGTTATCTTAGATGGATCTAGCTGCAAAAGATTGTAGCTCTCCTTGCCATGTGAATTCTGTGGGAGCACCAAACTGCAGATGACAAGAAGTTTTTATTTTTGGTAAAGGAAAGCCAGCGCCAAGACACCATATGAGAATTTGTGTGTGTGTATAAACTTGGTGTATAATTTCTGAGTTCTTACAGTCATTATTACATGTGTATGTTTTAAGTAAGAAAAATGTTTAGCACAATTATCTACTACTATCTATTTTATGACTCTCTGTATTAAAGTCTTTCTTTTATCTTTTATGCATACATCCACATAGAAAACACTTTACCATATTTGTTTTTCTTGTCACCAAGAGCATCAACTCTGCTATCTGGGTAGATGCAAGTGAAGCCACGCGTGAGCCTGGTGTAAAATTGAAGTGTAATGCCTTTCTGAAATTTCCACTTTTATGCAGCCCACTAGTTTTGTAAACAAACAGAAAAGACTTATGAGAAGATGATACACAGGAATTTGTCATGCAAAGCATTCCACTGACCTGATTTCACTCAAAGCATAATTTCAATGGTTTAAATTAAAATAAAAAGGTATACTCTTAGTTTCTTCTCTCTTGAGTTCCAGCTCTTGTCCTGTGCACATAAAAACAGTGTAATTAATATACAGAGATTCTTCATTCCCTTTGAGACAGTTCTCCTCCCCACCAATTTTCACTTACTTCCTAGAAACATGCAACCTAAGAACCAGAATCTCTTTCAGTAGTAACCTTGATTGGCAACTTCCAAAGTATGCACGGCACTTAGATACTGATACTCGCTGTCCTATGCATTAAAGTCTCAAGACTGACAAACAGCAATACCAAAATTCAGCTTTAGTAAAAAGAGATTAACACTGGCAAAAAAATTATTTTTCTTTCTTGTTCTTGACGAAACATAAATAAATGCTTTCCTGGACTAAGGTACAATGGCCTGACCCAATTATTACAAACCAGAGAACTCATATTCATCCAAGATCAATAATGAATTGTGCGGTGGTCATGATGGTTATTCTTCCTGTCTGCAACAAGGCTACAGCAAGATGCAAATCATTCCATGCCCTGAAAAGTCCTATACAAGGAGGCAAATCCAACAGTGGCAACACTTTCACCAAGTCTGAACTATACATTTATGATGCCTTTGTACACATCTACTTACGTAAGTTAACTTCATTTGAGTCAAAAGCATTCACACACTCAGAGCAAGATAGCAAGCACGGCATCAGGCTCTAACAATAACTAGCACATATCCTGTATTTTTCTGCCTGAAATGGATTTGAACTCTCCCTAAATTATGTATGAAGCCAGCATTATAGATCTTTTCATAGCAGTTCATCTCATCTAGAATACAGACTCAAAATTAGGTCAGGCAAGGATGAGGTGCTGTATCTGATAGGCAGAAAGCCCTTACTCACACATAAATCAGTTTCAGTGTGCACATCGCTCACTCTGAGCTGTCTCAGGCAGTTATTTATTCACTCAGAGAAGTGAGAAGAGGAAATAGAATTGGGGTGCCACTGGCAAGCTGCAGCTAGACCCTTACGTGACTGGACTTTACCATTCCTAATATTTGCACTGATATTTATTGATTAAAATTTTTCTGCAAGGTGTTGAGAATTAATCAGACATAGATAAATCTGTAAATAAGTTATAGAACAGAAGATTCAGAGCAGCAGCACCAGCAGGGGGAAAGGCAGGGAAGTTAGGATTGCTTCAAATTACATTGCAGCTCAGTGACAGGCTGCAAAGCAAATGAGTAAAGGAGATGTGGTCAGGTAGCTGCATTTGTGATTGCCATTTCACAGGATCTTAAAATCTGATCCTGAGCTCATTGAACCCCAAGCTAATATTCATACTAACTTCAGTAAATCAGGAACAGTTTGCTAGAGAGACAGCAAGCCACTCTTCTGAAAAGCCTTTCATAGCAAGACATGGAAGAGTGGATGAACCTGCTGGTGTCAGATACAAGGTGTTGGATATGGGAAATGTGTAAAAAAAGCCTATCTTAAATAGTTCAAAAGGTGCAAAAATGGAAAGTTCTCATGCAGAACTTTTTATTGCTTTCTTCTTAGTTAAAATGCACCAGAGGTTTGGGGCAAATACAATTCTTATGGCTGTAAAAAGAATCAGACAATCTCAACTCACTTCTTAGGAAACACGTATTTCCCTTTGCAGGACAATTCAGGAGAAAAACTAAGAGTACTTACAAATTTATTAAAAATCTAACCAATATCAAACAAAACCAACTTGTGACAAAGAAAAGTATAATCCAAATCTGTTACAGGATCCTTGATTGCAACTTTGTCCAGAAACCATCCTTTTCCTTAGAAAAAATAAAGTGAAACAAAAAAAAAAAGAAAAGGTTATTCATGAGAGAAAAATTTATGTATTTAATTATGTCAGACTTCCTATAGTTTTCTCTCTTCTACTGGAACTGCAATATCTGCAGCTCCACTGGCAGGTTGCAAGCTACCCTGATGGCTGGAGAGAAGACAATATCTGCTCTAGGTGCTCTGAGCTTTCTTATGGGCCTACAAGCTGCTGGGTGTCCCCTTGACTACATCCCTCCCTCCTTTAACACCGTCATCATATGAGACTTATTTGTTTTGCCAATCAAAATATCAACAAAATTAGATAGCAGCTTATGATGGCTCAAAATAAGTTGCTATGTTTACAGTATTTAGGCTCAAGAGTTTGAAAAATAGAACTTGTGATTCCAAGCATTTTAAGTTTCACCATTAGTTGGAAGTATAATGATGAGATAGTGTTATAAAAAACTTCAGTTGCATCTTTACAGTGCAACTGATAATGCTAATCTATCTAAAATTATAATAAGCTCATTTTAACTTTTATACAAGACACAATCAATGTCTTAACATGTAAACATTCCCCCTCTTCACAGTTTTATACAGGGATTAGTAAAAAATTAGTATCAGGTGGTGTCCTTAACATAGTGGTTAAGAGTATAGTGAAAGTGAGATTTCTGACCTGATCCAAGCCCATTGTGCCCTATAACAATCTTGTACAAATGTCCAAGGTGCACAGTTTCAACAGCAAAGATGTCAGTCTGTAATCAACCAACAAAATTTCAGAAAAATCTAAAAAGCAGAGCATTCTTCAGCCACAAAATCCTGAAGACCCATAAACCCTTTTAACTCCTTTGTCAAGACCATCATTTGAAATATTAGCTGATGATAAAGTGAGAGCAAAACAGGAAGGTCAGGTTTCCTGGAACACAAGCCCAATCACCTTGCTAATGGGATCAGTACCATTCAAATAAATGGGATCAGAGTCAGGAAAGAGAAACCTGTTGAAAGCTTCAATGGCTAAAAAATTATAAATTACAGCAGACTTCAACATTAGAAATGCAGATATAAAATGAAGTTTCATTTCCTCTTTGCTTGTTAAACAAAATTTTTAGAAGAATGAAAACCAGCAGTACACATCTTACCTATTTTATAAATGAAAATTTTCCCTTCCAAAAGCATGAGTATAATTTTAGAAAGTATTTGGGGCTTAATTAGGGAATGTTGGGAAGCCATTGGAATGCAGTAATTATTTCTTTTCTAATTGCACCTTTCTTGGAATTATCATCCACCTGAGAGAGAAAAGCCAGCCAAAAATATCAAAAAATGCTCCGTCTTACTTACTTGGCCTTTTAAAATTTTCTTGGATTTCTGTGACCTGAGCAGCTGTCTTGATCCTGTATCGCCTCTTTCTCCATAGACAGAAATATAGACATCAGCCTCAGTTCCAGTGTTCCACAGGTCTCCTGTTGTCACATGCACTTTGTAGACAGTCACTGACAATAAAAGATGACAAGTTTTCATATCACAAGCACTATTATAGTTACAATAACATCTAGCTGGCTGCAGAGTCCAAATACATCTGCGTCAAGGACAGGGTATAAAACCTTAAAAATCCTATTCAATAAAATAATATACAAACTCGCTTTTATGTTTTTTATGGTTATGAACCAGGCTGTCATTTGTGGGGAATGCAAAGAGAATTAATTTTAAATGCCCAGTAGTATATCTTGGTCATGCAGCATCACCTGAAATAATGGTAAACTGAAAAGTAAATAATGTAAATCCAAGATTAGTGTCACCATAAGTGGTGTGATCAAGACAATAAAAAGCAATGGGAGCCATTAACATATTGAATTCACTGGTTAACCAAATAGGCTAAAATCTAGCATTATAATTTTCGTTTTCTAGGACCTCAAAACTCAGGAAACTGCATTGTTTTATTATTTTACCAACTCGTGTCCTAGAGTGATTTTATGTATGTATTTTATGCTATATATTCCATATCATCTGCTATTCTTAGAAACTAGTTTGTCCCTTTAATTCAGTCAGAGAAAAGTTGGCACAGGTTTTGTTTACATTCTTTGACTCTGGCAGAAACAGAAACAATGGGACAGTGGAAGATAAGGGGAGAATTTTTGCTCTTGCAGTTTTTTTTCCTTTTTCCTTCTTCTGGTAGGGAGCAAGAGACAGGGAGTTTGGTCCTCTGGGTTTTTTTTCCCCTTGTTGGCTGAAGCAAGAAGCATTTTACAGACTGTGGTTTCTCTCTCTGGGATTTGTTCAGCACCTCTCTGGTCCAGGACATCGGAACACTTGCCCTGAGGGGTCCCCCCACCCTCTTCCACCAGCAGCACGCCAGGTCTGGCCACTGGGCCCAAACTCTGAAGGGACTGAACCTGACTGAACCACAGCCAAGGAGGGATTTCTCTGACTCATTTACTCCTCAAAACAACTAGAGGTTTCCATTTGTTTAATACTAGTCATTTGGTTTGGTAAATAAATATTTTTTTCCACTTTTTTTCCTCAAAGGAGGTTTTTTCCCAAACCGGTTTGGGGGGAGGGGCTGCTGAAATCTGCTCTCCTGAAGGAGACTCTTTTGGAAGTCCCCTCTCCAAATTTGGCCTGAACCAGCACATCATGCTATAGCATAGAATCATAGAATGGTTTGGTTTGGAAGACACCTTTAAAAAACCACCTAGTCCAACTCCCTTGTCACAATCATGGACATCTTCAATTACATCAGGTTGCTCAGAGTTATGTCCAACCTCACTTTGAATGTTTCCAGGGATAAGTATCCTCTCTATATTCCATGTGGAAATTCTTTAAAGGGTATAAATTTAGGAGGGAAAAACTAAGACTTAAATTCAATAAATCATTTATTTAATAAAAATGGATAATGCAAATGAAACCAAATATGAGTCAAAATCTAATGAAACTGAAGTAAAGACTCTGATACATAAAAATATCTACCAATATAAAACTGTGACCCTCAAAATGCAGACGTAAGAACTCCATAAAATTCAGAATTAAGATAAAAACATGCAGTCATAATCTTCAGTATTAACATGGAAAAGGCAAAATTTATGCCAACATACACTAACATTATTTTGTTAGACCAGGTGAGGTACAGAGAGAATGAAAGGGGAAGGGAAAACCTCATTTTCTGGCACTAAAGCTCTTCTCTCAAGTGTAGGTGTCCTTATGCTTCTCTGTTTTGCAAGCAGAGAAGAGTTTCTGAACCATTGGGTCTGAAACAACATCAACATCATCATCATTCAATTTCCAGATTCTATTTGAAACATGCTATGAAGCTAGGCTGCAATTCTCTGAAAGAGGTTGCTTCCATATCTCACTCTTCTGATGGCTAAATACCTTCCTTTAATAAGCACTGAAAATTTATTTATCATCAGTCCCTACCTGTAATTATGCTAGGTAGTTGATCAGTGTTACAATTTTTCCCGTCATCCTTATTTTTTTATGATTATCTCTTATTTATTTACATTGCATTTTTGTGCATGTTAGTAAACAGGCTATCTTTGAAAAATTCAGTTTGGGTAATGGCAACAATTTAGCTAAAACATTAAAGGGCCTGCACAGGCTATTTTAATGTGCCCACACAGAACACTAGTGGTAGTTTGCTTCTGGCATGAGAGCTAACTCATTTTGAGATGAGAGCCTCTGAACTCCTCTGAACTATTGTACCATAGACATATATTCTTAATAAATCCAGCATAGAGGATTGCTAACTTAAATTAAAATTGCTAACTTAAAAGTTCAAGCAATATTCACAAATTTTTACACTTCTTGTTACCTCTCATAAGCCTAGGGATCATCCCATCTTTATAATAAGTATGTACAATGTTTACAGTTCTTATCTTAGGAAATTGTGGTTTTCTTGATGGAATGAAGCTGTGTCAGGGGAATTTCAGACTGGACATTCGGACAAAGGCTCTTCACCGGAGTGTGGTAAGTCACTGGAAGAGACTTCTCAGGGAAGTGAGCATAGCAGAGTTCAAGAAGTGTCTGGATAATTTAATCATATGGTTTAGCCTTAGACAGTACTGTGAGGAGCAGGGATTTGAACTAGATGGTCCTTATGGGTCCCTTCCAATTTGAGATATTTATATATATCCAACTCAATTCTATGATTCTTTCAAGTATTGCATGGAAAAGTGTGCAGAACAGAGATTAAGGAAATGTCTTCTTTACATCTAACTTTCTCTGTAATTGTAGAATGTTACATTTGTAATCATATCTTTCTGAAATGAGAAAGTGTAAGGCTTTAAGATTATTTACGAAATTCCATTCTTTCACCCATGCCTATGAATTATGAAAGATAGAACAAGGAGGTGAAACACATTTTTTTTCCAGAGTAGCTATTATTTGGGCAAAAGCCAGCCAAATTTGGCACACAGAAGCTTTTGACACTCTTTAGTTAGCAGCATGATCAGGCAGTACTTTTCCCAGAGTACACCTGTCTCAATGCTCAAAATAGTTTTGATTTAACAACTGTTAATTCATACTGCATTTTAGCCATATAATTTCACGTCACATGTCACATGTCACAACCTGATCAACTTACTTGCCCAAATTTTTCTTTGCAGCATCCACATGAACAGATGCCCCATGAACAGACCACAGCAGAGGCAGAGAAATAATTTCCCTAGACCAACAATTCCATGCATAGGACCACAACAATCCTTTCTATTGCTACAATTTCCTCCTTCAATAACCACCTACTTTCCAATTCCTGCAAGAAGAAAAGCAAAGGTCCACCAGCTAGCAAAACTGTGCAACTCTGATTTATTCCCAGGATATAATTAATGATTGTGTCATAAACCATGAGCAGACAGGGACAAAAGTAGGATGGTAGAGGATAAAACGTCAAATGAATGCTGCTCAGTCCCCCAGCATTATAGCAACAAAGTCTCTATGTAGCACTTCTTAACAGTTTAATTTCCATGTTTTTCCTTTGAATACAAAAGAATGTTAAATCAGAGAGTGTTTCAGCCTCTTTTTATTCAGAAATTGGTTTTAAAGTGCCTCTCATCATCTCTCTTTCACATTGAATCCAGACCCCTTCACTGTTCTGTTATCAAATATCTTCTCTGAAGTTAAAAGCTGTGTTCCCTTTTCACAGTCTCACGCAGAAATATAACACTGGCAAAAAGACACAGAAGCTGTCTTTCAATTACTAAGTCAGAGATGAAACTGCCTTCTCCAAAGCCTTATGCATGACCTCTTTTACACTGAAGCTGGTGGAAATGCACAGAAGCTCTTTTCTTCCTCCCTTGTGTGAGGGAGAAATTGTTAACTACAAAATGCAGATTGAGGGGTTGGTTGTAAGTGTGCCTTTGTGCTTTTCATGCACAAAGATTATTCGATAATAAAAATCATGCATTATATCTATCTCAGAAACAAGGAAATTTGCTACTCAGAAAGAACCCAAAAATTAGGATGTTCAGAGAATCACAGAATATTCTGAGTTGGAAGAGACCCAGGGGGATCATTGAGTACAATTCTTAAGTGAACGGTCCATACAGCTATTGAATCCACAACCTTGGCATTATCAGCACCATGTTCTAACCAACTAAGGTTGCTGAGATCTGCATCTCAGAATATTTAAACAAGAGAACATTTAGGGAAGAACAGATACTGCATATAGGGGAATTGCACATATTCAATATAATATGTTAATTATCATTAATTGGCATTTATTCAAAGGAGTGGAGAGGTGCTTGACTTTTATACCTCTGTGCTTGTATGTCCCCCTGTACAAACAATATTAGTCTTCTGGCCAAAGAGACCAAACCTGTGAGGAAGCAGGCTGAGTGCCTCTGAGGCTTCTCATGTCATGAAAGTCATGACTACCTAAGACCAAAAATCATTGTGGTTAATGTAGATGAGTCTCTCTCTAGAGCATTTTATGAGCCATTTACAGCTGCTAAACACATCAGTGGAGGAAATCTCTCCTGTTATTCTTTTTCTCTTAAAACATACTTTTGAGGCACAAACCTGATTGTTTTTTCTGTTCTTCTTGTGAGATTCTTAATCTCAGAACTCAGTCATCACAGAGAGGCATAAATATAACTCCAGGCCACCCATCTCTCTATTACAAGAGTAACTGTCCCATGGTAGGTTTCCCCACATCCGTGGGCCATTTTTCGGACTTCTGCCCCTTGATTTTATTTGTATATATCCTCTTCCTCTAGCCTGCACCCCCAACAGCTGCTACCACTGAAATACATGCTACAATTTCAGTTTTGCAAGATCAACACAAAGGACCATAAGGATATTATCAAGCACTGCTAAACTGTTAAACATTCCAGAAAAGGGGTTCCATAGTTTTCGGAGATCTTAGAATGGAAGTTTCTCTCATCCCATGAATTTTGTCCTCTGCAGCTGACATGATTTTTGGTGGGAAGAGAAGAGGATATTTCCCAGGTGGATCTTACTCTAGTGAAGTCCTAGCACAAGTAATACCAGTGGTGTTATGGCTTTTCCCCCTCTAGCATCACACCCCAATAGGGTGGGACTCTGCCACAGCACCCTTGCTCCCTCACCCACATCTCTCCCAGGACACACTGATCTTGCTACACCCTTGTAATTTTCTTAGAAATTTTCCAGAAAAGGACAATGCCAGTTGGAGAGAAGGGAAAAACAAGAACATACTTTCCACCCCCTTTCCATTGATCAAGCAGAGGGATCATACAGCAACAACATCCAGCATGGGTGACAGGGTCTTGTGTGGTAGAGCAGGACACTAAAACAGTGCAACAGCAGCAACACCCAATAATTTCCATATCCTTTGGCATAATTCACTTAGAATTACCATGCAATCTCTCTGTGAACAACGGACATTTTAACACTTATAACCTCCTGAAATATTTATTCTGAAAATTTTATTCCACATCCAGAAATTAAAAGTATTTTGGAATCTGAGCCACTTACCAAAAAGAAACTGAAACAGAAGCTACAATAGTAACACTGGAGCTATAATCCTCAGTTATTGAAAACAGTTTGTGATCTGACTCATATGTTGGCTTCATGGTGGTTACATGTGTGATGTGTCTTTACTACTGCCTTTATTTTAAACCAAACACAAGCCCTGAAAATTTTGCCAAACAAGGAGTCCACTTAGAGCATCTGTGAAATTCAAGGCATTAAAGCCTCTCTCATTTCTTTTCCAGTGCTTCTTAAGTTTTT
The DNA here is from genome assembly GCA_013397795.1 of Orthonyx spaldingii. Lineage (NCBI taxonomy): Eukaryota > Metazoa > Chordata > Aves > Passeriformes > Orthonychidae > Orthonyx > Orthonyx spaldingii. The sequence continues at coordinate 755,150 of VZTJ01006619.1, forward strand.
ACCTGAGTATGCACAGTAACAACAGGAAAACAAAGCAGAAAAAGTGTTGTAGCAGCCAAAAAGTAATAGAGGGCCTGATGAAAAATAATTAACTTACCTCTATCGACATCAGTCTGTGGTCTGACTTTGCTGATGTAGTACTTCACTTACCTGGAAGAATAGGCTGACCCTGCTGTAAAACAGGAAGCTCCACAGATATTTCCCCACCAGCCTGGTCCTTGGCCAGCCATTGACGTGCAGGGAAAGAGAACCACTCCCCTGAGAAAAGGTTCAGCAACCGCATCTAAATAGCACCGGGAATTCCAATTTAACTTGCTGATCTCAGACCAGATGGAACAGAATATGAAACGCATGGGATGCTGTTAAAGTCTGTGCAGGTAGAGCTCTGCGGATGAACACAAAACCATGGGTTTGGAGCATTTCTGCTCCCTGGATCCAGCTGCCCAAATCTGACTTTTCACTCAGTCATATTTGAAGGCTCAGGGCAGAGTAACTCAAGTGCAGCTGAGAAACAGGTTTTTGTCAGCTCAGGAGCACTCCCACAAACTACAGCTGTTGTTCCAGCTGGTACCTACCTCCATGGCGGCTGGCACTAGGTGGCATGGCTTACCAAAGACAGAACTTCTCACTGGGAAGCTTGTCAATGCTTTTATCTCTATTCCTTACATTATCAGAACAGGAATTAAAGAGACCGATTTTGATTCTTCAGCACTCCTTATGACATAAATAAACCATGAAAATGCTAGCCCCAACACCAGTTGAGGCCTACACAATGCCCTACATTATTTTCATCCGTGCCCAGCTTCGAGCATGTAGTAGCACAAGGACCATATGCACACCAGCTAAGGAGGAAAGGAGGTTATTTTGTACTTCAAAGTATTCCTTAGTAAGCACTTCAGAGGCTGCTGTATAGTCCCTGATTATGCTAATTTATACCCGTATCTACGCTAGATTTTGGACGGGCAGAGAGAAGGAAAGACACTCCTACTTGTAGTTTCACTCTGTACTTTGCAGAATCTAATCTCCTTAATTTGAATATTGAAAAAACTCAGAATTACTGGAAGCATCTTTATCTCTTTTGCTGCTTGAATATTAAACTTTAAAGACAAAGATTCATCTTGTCTGAAAAGCCTGGCATATCTTGGCCTGTCAACATCTGCTGATGAAACCTGAAAGGGAAACTTGGATTACCAAAGCAGCACCTTCTTGGACATTTCCTGGTCTGATATCATCTCAGTACAGATACAGACACAGCAACCATAGGACACTGATGGAGGACTAGTGTGCCTAACTACCAGACAAGCTCCACAGTTGTAGAACACAACTCTTTTGGAATATGCTCTTTTAATTTTAGTTCTTCCTAAAAAAATTTCACATGCAACAATGATGCTGAGTGTCTGCGGTTGTTTCTCTTATTTGAAGTCTAGAAATCAATGGCTGTATGCCTTTGTCTCTGAACCATAAAAAACACTACCTGCAAGATTTGAAAGTGGTTGTGGTTTTTTTTCATTTCTTTGACTTTCTGCCCAAAATAGCAAAGAGGGAATGACCTAACCATGGCTGATGAGCCACTCCCTAAAAACTGTGTCCAATTGACTGAGATTCCATAAAGAGAAAATTAAAATTTATAAATAACTAATGGAACACGCTGAAGTGTTGGGGTTTTTAAAATTTTACTGTAGATTTCAATCAATATATCCTAGGTGGGAAAAGGGGAATAATAACTTTTCATTTTTCTCTTTCCTTTTAAATTTTTGTCATAATTCCTCAGTCTCTTAATTTACACGTCTGTCCCCAAAACTCAGTAGAGCTGGAAAATGAATACCTAGGCTTTATAATCAGGCAATCATCACCTGAACTGAAAGAGATGTAATCCTATAATTCTATCATGAAATCTCTTAGAATGGTACTACATGACATTTCAGTGTAGACATGCACTGGCTAGAGGTATGAACTCACAGGAACTTGCCTAAACTTCAGTTAACACTTCTCAGATCTCAGTCTTTCTTCTGAGTTGCAGTCCCAGATAAAAACAAGCACCAAATAGCCACAGAGTTTGAGCATTGATCAATGAATATTTTACTTCAGTGGGTACTTTGCATTAGATAGATCTAGATATACCATGAAATTTAATTTTAACATTGAGTTTACCAGCAGCTTTTAAAGCTCTTCATTAACTGCAATCTCTTAACTGAAGATAAGAAACTCTGGCACAAAGGTGGAAGGGTTTCAGGCATGCATAGCATATAATTGGCACACAGTGTACATCATACTGGACATTAGGATAAAAGTCAAATCCTTTAATTTCCAGTCCAAAAATCTATATACTATGCTTCCCAACCAAATCTTGAAATGGAACTAGCTCGTCCTCTTTGCTTTCTTATATTTGCTTAACCTGCATCAAGATATTTTTTACATAAGGAGGGAAAAGGACCTCTTATTGTCTTTTTCTCATCAGAGACACAGAACTAGAAACATTTGCAATGGAGCTCTTGTACTGTGCATAGGAACCCAGCATCAGCCACAAATTTAGGGAGGACTTGACTATACTGGGTTCAATGACTTTGTGGGTTTAAACAAACTCTAGACACTTTTTAGCATACAAAGACTGTAGAAGACTCAGACTATAGCAGCTAAGTTAAGCAGTCTTCCTTGTTGTCCAGCCACACACTTTTAAAGAAACTTAGTGTATTAAATTGTGAACAGCCAACCAAGATATCATAAGCTGCCTTTAATTCTTCACAAAAGCATTCCTTCATAAGTAATCCCTTAAATGAATGTGGAAGCATTTGTTGAGGCTAATATAATCCCAGGGATTTTTTTCTTACTCATATTTTGAATCCACTGTCATAGTGCTTGCTTTTGGACAGATAAAATTCTTTCTCACTGCTTTTACCTCCTCACAGTGCCAGGCAGGAGAGCTTTCTGCATATGTCCTATACGTATTTTGTAGAGATGTCCTATGCTTCTAGTATTGACCTGTAAAAGAAATACAACTAATGAAGCACAGAACATTTGTTAAAAAGAAAAGACAAGCAACAGAAATTCATTTAGTAACTGTAAAGTGAGACTTTTGATTAGAGGAACTAAATATTTTGACATTTAAACAAGCCTTTCCAACTTATTTTACTTCATATAATCCTTAGACATTTGGGTCTTCTAAAGGACAACCCTCAGAAATCCCACTGACCTGCCAATCCCATTTAAATAGCTTCAGGATGCTGTTGTAGTAATTCCCCACTGAATATTTGCCTCAATGGGAGATGAATATAGACCATATGTATGACTAAAAAGCAAAAGTGTCTTGACCCTAAAACCTGTCTCAGTTTAGCATCTATACCAGTGACCTGCTCCAAAATTATTTTAGCCTCACACATACCTCTGAGTTTCTCCCTAGCCCTCCAGGACTGTATCCCTTAAAATTTTTTGGAAACAATTGTGTTCAGCTTTGATACTTCTTTTTACAAATCATTTCAATTAAATCAACTTTAAAAGCTGTGTTGGGAAGATTAGCTCTTGGGCAGGCTGAATGGATATGTCCAGTAGAGATAACAGGGTGCTGAGGGAATAACTTTGTGTGAAGGTTATTCAAAGAACTAGTATGAACTTAAGCATAGAAATAGAAAGCTTATCTACAAGGAACTGGAGACATACCAGCAGTGTCTTCCCTCCTCATTGCATAATTTATTTTGTTGTAATATAGGCTTGATTTTCTGTCCTTCTGTTTTCTGTAGAATTAACGTTCATGCTTCCATTGACATTGTATAGATGGGTGTGAACTGAGTTCTCTGTATCACGAATTTCCCTGAACTCAGTGTTATAGATGATAAAGGGAGACAGCAGCAAGGACAGAGCAGAGTTATGTGCACATACAGTGCACTCAGAGAGCCTTTTCTCTTTCTATACATTTCAGAGTAGGCTCTCCTTAATTGTGTTCAGTGCTATGGATACTCACCCAAGAGGGGAATCCTGGATCCCAAACAATGGGATTATCCTCCATATATTGCATTTAAAAGTCATTGTAGGTGAAATTAATTTCAATAATAGCAACAGAATCAGACAACAACATCTATTGTGATGAGGGTCTTTTAATATGTCAGGACCTACTTGCTTGTTTTATCCACTCTTTTCAATCTGGCTGGTTTTGATATTACAGATGGATTCTTCTGAGAAACTCCATAGGTTGAAAAGGGTTAAGAACTGCACTTACTGTATGCCAAACATCTATGGGTCTATTGTGGAAAAAGTGAGCTCTTCATCAATGCTGCCATTAAACACCTTTTCTCAGAAGGGGAGTTGCTATGCTGGATACTAATAATGGAAACACCTGTTTGTTATATGGCCCTATAGCAGACACCCATAGACAACCCCTGACAATCCTATATACACACTCAAACTATGCAGATTGTGATAAAGGACCTGTTCTGGCTCACCTAAATCACCACGTTACAAGACTGATGGAGGAAGAATTTGTTTGTGCAACTGGAAGCAGAAGCAGTTTCAGATAGATTTATTACAGGTATAAAATTTGCCACTATTTCAATAAAGCAGCAGGTATTTAACAAAGTTAAAATTTTACTCCATATCCTAATCCTTCACTTTCTTATTTAATTTTTAATATTGTAGCCCTGTTTCAAATTTGCAAACTAAACAAGTATCTGTTGGTATTTTCTTGGGCACAACGTAAATTAAACAGTAGTTCTTCAACGGACAATAAGCATGCTGAATCAAATAAGCTTTGGATAAGTGAGTGGGAAAGGATACTAAATTTAGCTCTACATTTAAGTCCTGTTTCTCATTTCTAGATATGTGTAACATACAAAAAGTTACCTTTTCATCAATAGAGTTTGAAATGTCATGCAATCTGGCAGGAAGCAAGAGGGCAACATAATGAATATATATGACTTACTGTGAAGAAGTCTTCATTGCCTCTCTGAAATAATTTTCCCTTCTCTCTATCAAGAAAAATAGGACCTGAACTGCCACAATCCCCATACAATGTAATGTAAACCTTTGAGCTTGTTCCTGCAGATGGCATGTCACTGGTGTGTACTGACACATTCCATTTCCTAGCTATCAAAAGATAGAAAGACTCACTGAATTACTTAAACTCAAGATTCTTAAATAAAATGCATTTCAGTAATCAAAATTCTAAATAATAGCATGTCAATGAATACAGAAATATGTGTTTCACAAAATTACAGCAGGCAAATATTGAGTTTGCAATGTTGGGCATGTCAGGCAATGTCAGGTTGCATTTGTATATTTTACTCTAAATGTCCTATATGACCAAGTCAAATTTGAATGAACGTAGATCACCTTTCAAACACAGTTTTGAAATATTGTATTAAATTGTATTAAATATGGGGTTCTCTTTACTTAGGATATATCAGCTCTGCTTAATGCAGTACTGTGTAATGACAGCCTTGACACTCATCACTTTAAACATTAAGGACTCTGAAAGAAAATTAGCTCTGCTGAAAGAGAACTGTTTAAGAAAGGACCTGTATCTCTGCAAAGGTGTGATCAGCTACACAGATGTAACAGCTTGTTTGGAATCCACTGATGTTTTATCAGCACAGGAAGGACTTTGATCTGTTGGAGAAAATCCAGAGGGGGTCAGCAAGCTGATCAGAGGGATGCAGCACCTCTCCTAGAAGGAAAGGCTGAGAGAATCAGGTTTATTCAGCCTGGAAAAGAGAAGGTTTTGGGGCTGCCTCTCAGTAACTGAAGGGAGCCTACAGGAAAGATGGAAAGGGACAATTTGCAAGAGCATGTAGTGACAGGAAAAGGGAGAATGGCTTCAAACTGAAAGGGAATAAGTTTAGATTAGCTATTAGGGAACAATTCTTCACTGTGGGGGTGGCGAGGCACTGGAACAGGTTGACTAGAGAAGCTGTGGAAGCCCCATCCCTGGAAGTGCTCAAGGCCAGGTTGGATGGAGCCCTGAGTAACCTGGTCTAAGCGAAAGGTGTCCCTGACCATGGCAGGGCAGTTGGAACTAGGTGGGTCTTAAGGCCCCTTCCAACCCAAACCATTTATTCACTGGAAGCTAAGTACCAACAGCATAGAATTAAGGGAAATGGTATCACTGAGGAATACTCTTATCAAGTTGAACTTGATCAATTCCAGAATTGTCATAGCTGAAACATATTAAACTGAATGTATAAGCAAAAAATAACAACTGTGAGATCTGAGGAAGCGAAGTAACTGACAGAAACACATTTACCAACAACAGAGCAGTGAGCCTCCTCAAAAGTTGCTGTAATCTGCTTTTCCCACAGCTGAAACTAGCTGGTGATTGAATTCCTTGTTTTGCTTTGCTTGTGTGTGCACCTTTTGCTTTAGCTATTAAACTGTCTTTATCTCAACCCAAGAGTTTTCTCTCTTTTACTCTCCCCAGTCCCGCTGGTGGGGAAGTAAGCAAGCAGCTGAGTGGGGCTTAGTGCTGACTGGGGTTAATCTATGACATAAGGTAAGAAAATTGTATTGAATATTTCCCATAACTCTTAGAGTGGATTAACATTGCGATTAGATTAATGATATTTGATATCATTAGTGCTATAAAAGTCAAGGTACTTGTTTAATAGTGATACACTGAACAATTAGATGGTCTTCTTTTCCTTTGACATCCTTAGAATTAAGAGAAATGTGCCCTATGCATTTCAGAGACTACAAACATGATGAGTAGAGGAAATGGAGAAAATATTTATGTTGGAGAAAAAGCTGAGAAAATGTCTGATTTTGTTGATAGATACCAAGGAGGAGAAAGACTCATGTAGGTAAATTACAGTGATCACTTTGGGACACATGTTTATAAACAAACCATGAGTAGGCTGAGGAAGGAAACTAGAAAACATTTAAGACAGACATCAAAAGTAGGACTCAAGCTCTAGAACATCTGTGTGGTCAACACTGTAATGACTAGGGAGAAAAAGATTTAAAATGAGATTTAATAATTACATTGAATTACTTACCTAATTGTGTAGTTTCCTTTTAGCAAACAGCTGAACTAGATGAATTGAGAGTTCCTGGGACTGTGACCTATACATTTTGTTGACTGTTTCTTTTTTAATAATGGCAAGACAAAAAATGAATTCCTTCCAAATGTATGGCATACTCTGTATAAATCCCTTGCTGAATTGTTTTCTATCCTATTAAAGTAGCTCATATTATTCCTCATGGTGTTTTTGCCTCTGTCAATCAGTATGTTGCTCTAGCATTGTGAGGTTCCCTCTTCAGCCTTCTCCAATATTAACTAAGAAAACAATTTTATCTGTGCATCTCAGACACCTAATATTCTCTATCTTTGCTTGAAGTTGCACCAGGAAGGGTTTAGATTAGATTCCAGATTGGAAGTCAGGAAAAATTCCTTCACTGAAAGAGTAGTCAAGCATTGGAAGAGACTGTCCAGGGAAGCATTTGAGTCACCATCCCTGAAGGTATTTAAAAGATGTGTAGCTATGGCACCTGGGGACATGGTTTAATGGTGGACTTTGCAATGCTGGGTTAATGGGACTCAGAGGCCTTTTCTAATCTAAATGGTTCCACTATTCTGTGATCTTCCCTGTACAGCTAATAAACATATAAACCTTATGACAGTATGGTGCATCTCACTGTCAACCTTTTGTCCTGCTCTGAGGTGACCATTTTATTCCTTGTCTTTCAGTTAACATACAGAAATCAGAACCAATTCTTTCAGTTAATATTCATTTCACCACTTGCTGTGGTCTCTGCTAATTGTAACCTCAGGGAGTACCTCACATCTCACGTTTCGAGTGCTTAGTTTACTCAGTAACTCTCAGTAAATCAGTAATAAGCATCGGATTAAAGGTTCCTGAACCTTGATCTGAAAACATTCAGGCACTGCAAATGCAGCACAGAGTGCTGTGAATGCAGCAGAAAGACTGTGAATGATGGAGACATATATAGCTGTTAATTTGCCTAACATTTAGATGTTATTTACAGCACAGAAGCTTGGTACTCATAATGCTATATGACATTCAGATGGATTCTAGTAATTTTGAGTTGCATTTGCCAAACACATTTTTTATTTCTGTATCGACACGTAAAGGGATGAAAAAATGCCATTGAGACTCTTCAATTGGAGCAAACGTGTGAAGGAGGACACCAAAAGAAGTGGAGATGGACAGAAGAACATCAGAAACTAGGCCAGCGTAGGAAACAACACACAGCTATTTGGTGTGAAATATATCAGACAATACTTCTTGCTTTAGAGTTAAAACATTAGTTTATTACATAGAATACACCACTTCAAACAGAAACGTAACAGTTAGTTAGGGGGAAATACATCAGCCACAGGACTTTTAAAAAAACTGAAGAGTGCTTCTAGGTTCCCTACCTGTGCTACAAACCCCTTTTGCTTCACATCCAACTTCTACTTCCCCTCCACGTGCCCTCCGCTCCATACAGACACAATCAAAGCCTCTGGTCCAAGAGGAATTTGCGTCAGCCTTTTATTAGGTCCCCAATCTGGATAATCAAAGGATCATGACCCAGGGCTTATCACAGCATGTATGTGCTAGTTATTCTAGACACAGTCTTCATGAGTACGGAACGGCAAAATTCTCATTCTCTCCCCAAAAAGTTGCACCTTCTTTTATCAGGTATATCTCTGACTTCATTGACATCGAAGCGAGGTACTATGCAGTATTAGGAATTGAAATCTAACCAGAAAACCAAAACACTCTGCCTAATCAGAATATATATTAAATATTTCATGTGTTACATCATTTACTGAAAATTGTAAACCATATATAAGTGCTTACTACACACATGCAGTATTAAGAAAAAAATGCTGTAAACAGGTATCCAAAATAACTCTACTAACAGATTGAAAGATCCTGGCATATTACATATGCCTTGAATTCTCAAAATGCAACATATTTACAAAATAAAAAAAACTCAACCAAAAAAAAGAAAAAAGAAAACACACACAAAAACAGAAAACAAAAAAAAAAAAAAAAAAAAAACCAAAACAAAACACAAAACCACATAGACAATCTTCAAATACAGAGCTTAAGTTNAAAAAAAAAAAAAAACCAAAACAAAACACAAAACCACATAGACAATCTTCAAATACAGAGCTTAAGTTAGAACACACAACTAAAACTTGCAGTGTATGTAGAACAATTTTAAGAGTAAGTGGTACTGCCTCAGAAGGAAATATGGCAAGAGCAGTGAGGAAGTCCATTGACAAACACTCTCTGTTTTCAGTTCCTAAATATGCCCCTTTTCTAGTGTCCTCTGGGTTAAAGAGGCCAACTTTATTTGGTGTCTGGATGATCCTACATGGAAAAATCCCTTTACTCACATACATGTTCTGCAGCTGACCTTTAAAAATCAGACAGCAATTTGATAATGCACATTTATATAAAATTGACATGACTTCTGTTTCCTAGTTGTTATTGCATTACAGCATTTGAATAGTATTTCCTACCTTTCATTTCAAATTAAACATATCAGTTGATTTTATTCTGGGGAAAGCATTTCTACTAAAAGGCAGTTTTCAAGCTCCTTCTCAAATGTCATGGAATATAGAAATCTTATCTTAAAACTTGGGCAGGTATTTCAAATTTCACTTCTCTGTTCAAACAAGCAGCCGTCATTTCTCTAAAATTAGATGATTGGTATATAACTACCTCTTAACAGATAATATTTCAGGGAAAAACTGTTTTCTAACCAAGAAATCATTGCCTTAGAAGAATAACTTTTCTTCATATGGTGGTTCCCATAAAAAATTAATTTATATTTGTATTTCAGCAGTGATATACAATTGTGAATTATTTTTATCTAGTTATTCACAATGAGAGTTTTATTGGTTGCTTCATTCAGCAGTTTATCATGTAATTTTTTTTTCTGAAGATGCTTTTACTAATCTAATGCAATGGAAATTCCAAGATCTATATTACAAGTCTTTCTCATCTTCACTGTTTCCACTGTTCATTGTACAAAAGCAAACTTCTTCTTCTTTGTCTTCTTCTTCTGTAGGAAAGGCATTTTTGCTTTTCAGATTTTCAGAGGCTTTGTGTTCAATGCTATTTAAGGAAGTGTCACACTTCAGAAATGTTTCAGAATGACAGGTTTCTGCTGGATCTGCCAACATGGGAGAAAATTTTTCTCCAACAGTATAAATTAAATTTATTCTTAAAGTTTGACATATTTTTGTCTTTTCATTGGGTAGCTCAGTATTTGTGCCTGTGACAATATCACTGGATATATGTTTGGATACATTATTTTGACAATTTCTGGCTTCCATGGAGTTTAGATTCATATCCTCTGTCATATGTAACTCCCCTAAATTATTTGTGTCTTTCAAAGATGAGGATGCAAGTATTCCAAAGTTACTAATAAAATCTAAGGTGTTATCAGCATAAAACCTATTAAAGATATTATTGGCAATCTTATTGATAGAGTTGCTCTTCAAAGTCACATGATCATTTTTGTCTGTCAGGTCTTGACCTGACCATTCTAAATATTTGCTCTTTTTGGCCAACAAATATGAAACCAGCTGGTTCTCAATATCAGATGCCTTTTGGTAGGCATATCCTCTCTGTTCCTCATTAATTGGTATTACTGTTACCATCAATATTGGACAATGTTGGCCGCATATAGCATGGAGTCTATCCAGGGAATCTTCTTCATGAAGAGCACTTCCATTAACATTACTGACATTAGTTGGCTGAGACTGTATGGGTACAGCATTTAAAGGCTTTTCCAACGGATGTACCTTGTTATCAGGCAATCTAAATTCTACAGATGAAAAAGCTGGAAATTTGGTGTCAGCCTGTGTAGAAGTAGAACCTACCATGACTGATGGATTGTTCTTTTCTTTGTTTGCTGCAGGAAGGATCTTACCATTGCGACTAGGTTTTCCTTTTGTATTCAACTCATCCTGAAAGGGGTCTGAATCACTGTTATGAGGCATATTGAAGTAGCTGCAAAAATTTTCAGGGGGTTTAACCATGTCTTCAAGTTCTGAAGAAGGGATCTCATCAAGGGCAGGGTACTGATGCAGATTGCCAAAGTGAGAGTATGGAACTTCATCACTGTTAGTTTCAATTGATGTTGTATCCAAATTACCATACATTCCAATCCGTTCAGGTGGTGATCTTCTTATCAAATGATTTTCTTTCAGAAGCCATTTGCCTTTATCTATCAATATTCCTTCATCTTCACTAGCTTGAATGCTAGGTTGACAATGTTGATTCGGAGATTCCCCTAAACAGTCATTAGCACAACTTGTCTCTTCTCTGTTAAGAGAAGATTGTGGTGTTGGTAAAGGAGTATTTTCTCTTCTCAATATACTGTCATCTTTGTTTACGTTTACTGGATATTCTTGTGATGGTAGTGAAGAATGTGACATTTTCCCTGCAGAACAAGACATAGGTTCTTGAGAAAAATAAATTATTTTTTCCCCAACTGCTGAGTGGAATCCTTCAGTATCCATTTGAAATGCTTTTGACATATAAGGAAATCCTTTGTGAAAGTCAGGCTTAAATGAAGCTTCTGTCTTGCCATAGAGTCGTTCAATAGTTCTCTTTACATAGCCAGTATTATAATGTTTTTCAAGTGCTTCCTCCCCACTCTCATTGGTCAAGTCACTGGATGCTCTAAAGTTATAATCACTCTCTTCAGTATCTGGTCTGTAATCTGACCAGTCTGAAGTAGCAGGACTTTTCAAGCATTTTTTCAGTTGACAAGTGTCAGAACACATTTTATTCTCCAGTTCTTCTATTTGCAATTTCTGTTCTCCTTCAGTCATGTCACATTCTGTAATTTGCTTTGATTCATAACGAAATGATAATGGAGAGACTGTAGATAACCTCTCAGAGGTTTCCTCAGATATTTCTGCATCTTCCTTGTCATCCTGTACAGAATAATCTTCGTTATTGTATTCTACAGAGGTTTCAGCATCTAGTGTAGGTTGGTTTTTGGAGGTTTCGTCAATATCTGACTTTGGATCAGCATCCTCATCTTCACTTTTATCAGTAGTAACATGTACAACGCCTTTTTCACCTTCTAACTCAGAAGTATCCTGATTTAAAATACAGTTGTTATCATTAGAAGTTACACTATGAATTGTGGAGTTAGGTTCAACTGAAGATTCTGACTCTTCATTAATGAATGATGTATCTTGAGTTTTTTCATATAGGCTATCAGGCATTTCTTCATTTCTTTCTGGTGTCTCTATAGCTGATGGAAGGCTACAGGTATTTGAATTAGTATTGGCATATTGATCATCTAGTTGTGTTTTTGGAGCAATCATGTCTAAAGTCTCTGTTTCTTTACAAAGATCCTTCTCTATATCAAAACAGCTTTCTGATTCCCCAGTTAATTTTAGAGCTTCTTGAGAATTGACTTTCATTACATTACAAGGCTCAACTGACTCTTCACGTTCATGTAAATGTATATCATTATTGATTTCAGATATGGGCATATTCTCATGTGTGGAGTCCTGCTTTTCAAGTTCCTCCTTTTCAAGTTCCTCCTTAAAGTGTAATAACTTATTTTCTGTTGATTGTTGGAGATGTGAGAAGACAGCCTTCAGCTCATCAGCTTGTTCTATAGCTCCAGGTTGTTTCAGACATTTTAAATGTGTAAATATTTCAGAACAGCTACAGGCATTTTTTTGCATATCATCTGTGATTGTCCCAATCAAACTCTCTCTCAGATTCAGTAAAAGTAGCCATGCTAGGAGGGCATTGGAGGAAGAATTAAAAGCTGAAGGAGAAAGATCTGAAAAGCTGAAAGCTTTTCCTATACATCCACTATATTCTTTCTGCAGACCAAGCAAAGTTGATTGTAGTTCATGTAACAACATGCTAGACATGCAATTATTCTGAGCATCAATTCCAATTTTCTCACTAACAATTTTACAATCAGCTTGAACAGCAACTTCAGATCTTTCTCTTTGACATAGGTTGATAACTTGAATATCAGCTTCTGCCATCTTTTTATCATTGTCAGGTGCTTCATGAAACAAATGTAGCTTACCATCCTGATGAAATTCCGACTTTAGTGAATACTTGGCTTCTTCTTCTTCTATAGATGTATTGGAATGAATTAAAGAGTCAGTTTGTCTTTCATCTGAATCCTTGGCTGAGTCTTCTGAAATTCTCAATTTGCCAATAGGCTTTAATGGTTTTTTTGTTAAATTATCTTCAAGTAGGTGTTTTTTTCCAGTTACATGCACATTATTTGTGATAAATCTAGATTCTTTTTCTACAGAAGTATCAGTATTTTCGTTAGGAAAAGAACAGGCATTGCTATTCTCTACAGTCCCTTCTTTTTTCTTTATAGGGGGTAAGACAGAATTTGATAATGAGTTTTTCAGCCAAGTTTGGACATAGTTTTCACGTGAATGTTCAACAGCCTCATCCTGAAAACACTTCTGGTTTAGAGCCTCTAGTGTAATGGCACTCTCTGACATATTTCTCTTATTTACAACTTTAGTTAGATTTTTCTTCATCGCCTTTTGCTTTTTCTCTTTCTTTGATGACAGATGTTCCAAATTATTCTTTTCCATTTCTTTCTCAAAGCTAAGATTCTTTGGCACTTCTGACAATGGCTTTGAAGTCAATGATGAGTTAGGTGTCTGTTCGAAAGAACTGGTTATAAGATGTGTGCCTTCTTTCTCAGTGCTAAGTGTATCCTGACTGTGTTCAGATTCATTGTTTGAATCAGCTGTCATTAGACCATCTTCACTCTTTGCAAATGAAACAATACCACTTTTTTTGCCTGATTTCAATTTTACCTTGGCCAACTTCTTGTTATTACTTCTTTTTTTTTTATTAGATGATGATGAACCATTTTGTTCCACTGAATCCTGGTGACAGAACTCCTCTTCAGGATATATGCTTTTGTCTGAATTGGCAGACCCATCATTGTTTTTTACAAAATATTCAGATCCTTTTTTCTGAGGCATTTCAGAATATTTGTCCATAGCCTCTGTTGTGGAATCCTCTGTAATATGCAATCCCTCACTTTTAATTATCCCTGAAATTTCTTGATGCTCTTGATTTTCATATGTACCTTGCTCTAGAAAGCTAGATGATTTTCTTTTCTTCTTCTTCTTTTTGGTGAGGGATGATGCAGATTGGCTGTTCTCAATGAGTGTTGTCATCACAGATTCAGTCCTGGCATTGATTTGATTCTCACTTTCAGCAGGAGTAGGAAAGAATCCAGTTGTTTGATTTACTTTTTCAGTAGAACCCTTCCTACATGGAGGTACCATCATCTTCATCTGGCTATGCCCAGCACAGGCTGAATGCACTGAATCTTGAGAAATAGTTATTAAATCAGAAGCTTGGCATTTTATTTCTTCTTTTGACTGACATAATTCTGAATATGTAGTGAAAGAACTCACTGATCTTTTTATTTGTTTAATATCACATGACTTATGGATGTGATCTGCTGTGCATGGCCTAGCTGTCTGGTAAGTTTTTGATGATGGTATGAAGCCACTGATGTTAGTTTTGGAGGTTGATACTAAACTACTATATGCACCTTGTCCCACAACTGATTTCTCCAATATATTCTGTACCAATTCATCTTCATCAGGCACTTCTAATGTCTTCTTATTTGTGGTTTCTATTAACTCACTACTTTTGTGGCTTACTTTAAAAAGCATTTCTTCTTTTATATTTTCTGAAGAAAGCTTTAATAAACCATTGTCACTCATCTCATTAAACTTTGGATTACTGACACTTGATTTTTTTCTGCTTGAATGAGCCACCATGCAATACTCAGATGTTTTTTCACCATTCTCTGCTTCCTCACTGTAGGAAAATTGTCCTATTGTCTTCTCTTGAACCTCCTTCTCAGATACCAAGGTGACACTTTCAACTACTGCTTTCTTTTGTCTAACACGCCTTGGCCCAGGGGTGGGAGGCCTATAAAAGCGAGGCCTGATATTTTCCTCAGGTACCTTACCTACATCTAAATCTGCAGAATTGTTCTTCTCAGAGACATTACAATCAGCAGTTTTCAAATTAGATTCTGATTCTTTGTCTGATACTTCCTCATTGGATTGCTGTAATGACTCTTCCTCTTCTTTATTGCAGTTCTTCAAAAATGAAGCATCTTTTGGATTTACACTGTCTGATATATTTACATTGGATGAGCAGTCTTCCACATTCATTGCAGAAGAATTGCAAATGGAGATATTTTTGACATCAGAAAGGCCAGCACGACTTACGGTGGTTGTCCACTTAATAGTTTCCTCCTCTTTAATTTTGAATCGAACTTTCATTTCCACTGTGATACTGCCATCTTGATTAACATGAACAGATTTCTCAATGTCATCTTGATACTGTGCCAGAGATAAATCTTCACCAATAACTGACCGATTTCCTTCTATCCCATTATGACTGTCAAGAACATAGGAAGAATCTGAATTGTTATCGTTTGAGTTGTTATCGTTGCTGGATCCTTTATCAGAAGAAACTGAGAATATCTGAGATCTTGAGCTAGAGTCCATTTCAGCTCTCACTACCAATAATTACATTGAAAGAACACAGATTCATTCAGTAGGTAGAAAGTAGAGCAGAAAAATACCATGGGTAAGGATCCAGATGATGAGACAGCAGACAGGCAACAAAGGAAGAGAAAAGAAGAAAAGAGAAAAATTAGTATTAAAGATGCTAATGAAGTGTGTTAATGTTGGATACTTTGAATTTTTATTTATTTTGCAATAGAAAGTATGGAAAAAAAACATGGCTAATCTTGCTGTTCATGTAAGAAGTTTTTGTTTTTAGAAAGAGAAATATAGGAAAGCCTTAATAAAGAATTAAGCATTTAAATACTTCTCCACTTAATTTTATTTTACAATAAATTCTTTCTAATGCCAGAAATATAGACTTATTTAAAGCTCTAAAATCAAAAAAAGTACTAGATAATCTCATTTTATGCTTCGTTGAGAGCTGAGGCTGCCTTGAGTTTTTCAAGGGATTCATAGGCCCTCACTTGTTTGGGCTGCAAGCTACCAGATTTACTTCCTCTTCATGCTTTAGTGATCATTAATATATCATTTTCTATTAGTTTTTACAGTTATTACTAAAACATATCAGTCAAGGTGAGCATATATGTCCTTGAGCTTAATCTAACAATCTATAGTACGTGAGTAACTATTCTTTGTAATGTCACTGATACATGAGGAAAGGGTTCCTATTCAGTCCTCTGGACTGGCCTCCTATAAAGAAGCAAACATTGAAGTTCTTGACCTGATTGTAAAATCTCAACTTAAATCATGACATTCTGAAACACATTTATGTATCTGTACTGCAGACAACGGTGCAAAACTCAGCAAAGCCAATGAGAATACTTCTAGACTTCAGTGAATTTTGAATGTGGCTGAAAATGTGTTAGCATACACAATAAATATTCCCACAACATGTTTTGATTACTCTGCAGTAACTTGGGTCTTTTAAAAAATTTTATCTCATCTTTCTTTCTCATAGCTATCACTGAAGAGATGAGAGCTAAAAGAACATGAGATAAGAATAAAGTTTTGCTGTCTTCCCAGGTCTTCTGCATGTGCAAGGGAAACAGTGCAGGAAACCACACAAAGGTTTGCACAACAGCCACTGATATCTAAATATATGATACACCATTTAATAGACAGGTTTCACTTGCAAAAAGCATTTTAACACATATAATATTAACTTTTCTTCATTTCTTGAATTCAGGGTTTTTTTGTTTGTTTGTTTGTTTGTTTGTTTAAGTGATCTCATGTCAAGACTTTCACAGTAATATATTACCATTATAAATATAAGTCTATAATTTCAGCCAAACTGCCTTGCAAATTTCTGAAGCATATGCTTCACCATGAACTTAATAAGAAAAAAAGTCTGTACTAATTCCTCCAACATAGACCAGAACTTATGCTTCCCAAAGTGAAAATCTCACATTTGCTGTCTCAGGAAATGGAATTAGAACAAACATGCTGAAACCTCATTTTCCATGCTTTCATATCATCAGTGATAACTCCTACACCTGATATTTTTGAAATTCTCAGGTTAAAGACAAAATAAGGGTTGGTTTTTTCCTCCCTCCTTCTGTGATTGTTGTTAACTAAGAATTAGAAGCAGGAGATAATCAGATTCAGCAACTCAGGTTTTCTACAATTGCAAGGCTCAGTCTCTGTCTCAAAGCAAAACCTGGGTAGGATTTTTTGACTCTGCAGAACTTTCATTCTCAAAAATGTTCTTATTCATTCTCTCTTGACTCAATAAGTATGCTCTGCAAACAGGTTTCAAGCTGTGCAAGTCAAAGTACATGAAGGCTGAAAAAAACTAAAATTAATAGCTTTGTGGGGAGATAATAAAGCACAAGGAATGGAACTCCCTCAAGCAAACAGACATCAAATGTCTTATGTGATTATGTGTTATGTCAAATGTGCTCCACGACTCTCTCAGGGTTACTGCGGAAAGTCCCAGTACAGTAACAATTACAGTGTTCCCTGGGTTCTCCAGCACAGCATGAAGCTGTAGCAAGAGTACAGAATACCTCTAGATTAATCAAGTTCCCGTAGACAGTACCTCAGCCCTACAGGATCGTCTAACGTCAAGAATTCCCACAGGGCCTAAAGCTCTGGTCCCACAGCATTTCATCTAGCCTGACTTCTCTCCAGGAGCTCCTCATGTTCTTGATCATCCACTGGCTCCTTCACACTCTTCCTAACCTTATCAGTGGCACTACTCCATGAGTAATTAAAGGGAAGGTACATATTTGTGTATCTTTTCCCAAACTTATTCAAAAGATATATATCACAGCCATGAGGATATAGGAATGGAAAACACCCTGTTTAGGCAAAAGGAGCTTCAAAGACATGATGAGTTTGTGAATGGATGGATGCTATACTGGTTTTCCTATTGATGTGGATCATGGGACAAGAGAAAAACAGTAAGTCATGACAGGACAAATTTCCACTTGTTAAGCTCTGAAAACAATAAAAGTTTTGCCCAAGCAATTCAGTCAGAGCCTGACGTAGCCTGAGGTTTTTCTTTTAGCACTGTTGTTATTAATTCTGACACCAGAAAATTAATAACAATGGCAATCAAGTGAATTAAAATAAAATATACCCATAGATTTGCATCCACGTTCTAAGTAAGTCTGTCAGAAACAACACATACATACTAGCTGAGTACTTAGCAGAAACTTGCATTTTAAAAAGAAAATTAACACTTTGATCTTTCACAAGTTTATAGAGGAGTCACAGAAGATATAAGCAGTTTCGACTGGCCTTTCTGAATATCCTTGATCCTAGTAAGATTGTCACTGTTTATGTCTAATGCTGAGAGAGATAAATTAATAAAATACAAGTGAATTCAAAGAACTTACTCTTTTCATTTTCTGACTTGGCATTTGCTTTTGGGTACACACGATTTCCAATTCCAAGCAATTTAGCAGGCCGCAAATACTCAAGAGATTCATAATTGCTTGGTTTAAAAGGCTCTCTCCCCGCTGCAACTACAGCTCCAGAGCACAATATCAGGGCCTGAAGATTAGGAACCTGGAAAAAAAAGTAACATTAAACTCTCTGCCTTAGTAACCACCAAAAAATAAAGTAAGAGATTTATCCCTTTCAAGCTTTAATATCTTCACTTCTTAGTCTCTACATTCATTTCCAGCAGACTATTAAATATGTATCACAGCACGGAATTAATTTTTCAATTCCTACAAGGCAATTCCTATTTCTGTGAGGATATATCTTGTTATATAAATACATTGGATAATTACTTCAAGAAGCAACTTGGAACCAGATCAAAATTTTCTTAATATTTAAGTGTTTGCACATGTAATTTTGTTTCATCATTGCACAGTGACTGTTCATAGTCATGAAATATGAATATGCATTTGGAGTTAGGTATATATATGAAGACATACTTGGAGGAAAAATTCAGAATACACCACAAGCAGTTGACTCATATTTCCACAAACGAATAGGACACAGTCACAGAGCATTATACTTAGGAAAAGACCTCTGGAGGTCATGCAGTCTAACCCTCTACTCAAAGCAGATCTGACTGAATCAAGGTGCTCAGAACCCTGTCTGATAGTTTTGAATGTATGTTCCAAAATATATTGCAAGATAATGCTTACAAACTGAATTTCATTAAATTGTAGGTAATATGGACAGTTTCCCAACCTGATACACAATTTCAACAAGTGGAGGGCAAACAGGAGATTTCCTTTGAACTCTCGGAGTTCTGCATGGAATTCTCTTTCTAGATACCTGCTACGTGTAACCACAGCTTTTCTGTGGTTAAACAACAGACAGAAAAAACACAGAGATAAAATTATAAAAACAGCATGCAAGACTAAAATCTGGATTATTAATGCTGCACCATCTGAGTTTAGAGGTACAGAACCTGGTCCACAGTTTGAAAATTATAATAGGCAATCAAGTGCCAGGGTTCCAAGTCATTCAGGGAAAATCACTCTACATTTGTGCAATGATAAAAATATGCATGGCCATTAGATGCTACTTACCATGTTCTAAAATATTAAAAATCCCAGATAAACAATATTAAGACTAAAAGAAGGTTTTGTGTAAATGGGTAAAAGTATAGAATAGGGAGGCCTGATTAAGAGAAAAAAAGTGGTTTTTTTCTTTTGGCTTAAAATGAAATGTGTCCTCACTAGCTTCTTTCTGTTCCCACGATTCCAGTATATTTCCTGCAAGCTAGTAGCCCTTCTGAAGGGAGAAAATGCATAGAAAGTAAACAGATGAAATTTAGCTCATCAGATCTTACATCAGGACCATGTTTCAAGCTTATACTGGATACAATTTTTTTAAATTTAAAATTATCTGGAAGAAATCGTCACAAAAAATGCCAGCACTCATCCATATTCTCACCTTTCTGCCATCAGTGGTATAGAGTTTCGCAACTGGATATTGCATTAACTCGCTCATATAATCCAGAAAGGCCTCAAACGTTTGTGTATTTTTCTTTCCCAAAACTATGGTGCGCCTATGTCTTACATCCCCATTTTTGAAAACAAGCATCTTTTTGGGAGTTGTTATTCTGCTTTCTCGATGGCCAAACCCATCTTCATTCTGCCTTGCTAATTGCACAGCTCGACGACGAGCACTCACAGGCCTGCTAATCTGCCAGGGCAGTGGCTTTTTGCTGGCTTGTTCCAGGTTTATGGGCTTCATTTTCCTCTGATGAGAGCAAATATAGGATTTTCCATCTTCAAGATCCTCCAGATTGGTGATGCTGTGTCTCCCTCTTGGTGTACTAATATTCCTTACTCCAAAAGGTAACGGGACCCGTTTGGATAAACTATCCAACAAGGCATCAAATGTCTTGTAAGACCTGCTATTAACCACCATTTTGATTCCATTAAACTGGGGATCTCCACTTTTATAGAAACAAATCCGTTTTGCCACAACAGGTTCAGTAACATTGAAATGGCGCGTGGATAAACTCTGTTCACTCTCGGAGGAGTTAGGATGATTCACCGAGTAACTGCTTGAAGGTGTTTCACTCATTTTGACAGCAGTCTGGAAGAAAGAGGAGATGGATGTAAAACTTTTCCTATGACTAGTAAAAATGCAATCTACATTTTGAAAGGTGCAGAAAGAGGATTTATAAGAAACCAACAGCGGTGTGTTGTGCCAAAAATCATTGGATTTAAATGGATTCAAGCTGTTATCACTAAATTCCACAAAGACTCCAATACTGTCAGATTAAGTTAGCATAGTTCTACTAACAAATATTCCCAAAACTCTCCAATGTAATTTCAAATCTCTTATCATTTTGGTACAAGAGACCTTTACTTAGAAGGAGGTGGTTTGTCAGTCTGTCCTTTCTTGAGGATGAAGCCAATGACATTTCACATTTAAGACATTAGAAAAGTCCTTATTAGGAGGGAGCAATTTGTGCTTTGGTATGAGCCTTTTTTAGTCCAAAGTAGCTAAAATGAAAGACAATGCAATTCATTCTCATCTTTTATACTATTTTCATACCAAGAAAAAATCATTGAAGTCAGAGAAAAGTCTCCTGATATACAACACTGTAATCTACACCATAATAAGACCTAAAACATGTTAGAGTGAAGTTGCATCATAAATTGACAGATCATTTGCTTTTCTATTACAAGTTTTATATCTCATGATACATATCTACTGCAACACTCACACTTATCGTGAGGGAAAAAAACTACTGACAAAAGAAGGAATTTTTAGTAAAAGTCTTAAAGTTCCTTAAAAAGATACAAAAATTTCAGGTATTCTTCAGGAGAAATAGCCTTGAAATGAAAACATTTAAATTCTGGTCTTATAAACAAGAAATTATTTCTGACAACCATATTGATAATCTTCGTGCCTGTAAATAGAGCACCACTACTACAATGTTTCCATTTTAATCCAATCTAAATATAGATACTGACAACCCTTTAATTGACTAAAATAGTTTAATGATTGGTGTTCTTTGACTGGAACACAGAGTAAAACTGTCAACTAATTAGCCACAAGGAAACAGTTTTAGTAGAGTTTTACTGAAAAGCTACATAGCAGTCTCAAGGAACATTTGCCATAAAAATAATATAAATTAAATTCTCTGATGATATCACCTTGATATAGCGGCCATATTGAGTAATGGAACAACTTCTGGGTAATATATATTTTTCTTAATGAAGCTATGAAAAACAGTATTTTGATTATTTTAATACTATATGTATGAGTTCTGAAACTGATAAGTAAAAGTTATGCTTCAAGGTAATGAAGGTTCAGATAAAGTCAGATTTGATAAGATTTTGTCTTACTGTGTTCTTATAGCTTTTTCCAATAATGCACTGATTCAGCTCAGGTGTTTTGCCTGCACTAGGAGTTAATTATTTTGAACACTGATCAGAACAAAGGAAGAAATGTCTCCTTTTAGGACATAATTTATGCTGTAAAATATACTCATCTAAGTGCTAAAACTAAAAAATTATCAAACAAGTCTGCACTAGAATGATGTACTCCAAGACTGATTTATGTAATCACAATTACATTTAAAATAAATAAATTTTTAAAACCTGAAAAATTAAGAAGAAAAAAGCATTTAATTAAGTAATATGCAAGAAGACATTTTCAAGGTTGGCTGCAGCAACTTATACAACCCAGTCCACGATGGCTAATGAAATGGCTTACTTTCTGTAGGAGGCACTTCAACTGAAACCACTGAGAGATACAATTGTTCATCTTTTTTGATACATCTACTCATTAGCTGAGTTATTTTCACTGGACTTCTATATTGAGTGGTTTACAGGTGAGTTAAGACTAGGGACACAGTTTGAACCCGACATTTTATGCTGCTTGCGTCATTCTGCTTAGCTGGATATGCTCGGAGGAAATCCATAAGGGCATTTTTTGTTGCTAGCTGCAACAGAAATTTTCCTAATCTCTTTGCAGAACAAACGTTCTACTCCAATGAAAGCAGAAATGACAGAAGTAAAGTTCTTGAGTGAAGTGAATGTTGTGCTACTCCGTTTTAACTGGCCCAGACTGGAGTCTGAGAGCCCAGTTCAGAATCTCTGATGGGAAAAGTCTTATTGTCAACAATGGCCAGAGACAGAAATGAACAGACACAGCTCCTTAGCTACTCTCTACTGTGCTTCTAACACTTTGTGAAAATGGAGTGGAATTTCATCTAACTTTATAATTTGATTATTCACTCTTATAAGAGATAAAATAGGTGAATTTTCTCATGAGACCACTGACATTAATCACTTTGGAATTAGCCTCTCAGAAGCTGTTCTAGATATTTGTGCCCATGTAAAACATTCAGTTACATAAGCGTTTTTTGGACGAAAAATACAACATATTTTACATAAAGATAATTATTAGACTTAGTCTTGACACTGTGGAAGTACTGAAATCCAAGACAAAGAGAGAATATCAAAAAAGAAAAAAGACAGTTTTCAGTGCAAACATGAAATAATTTGAATTCACAGAACTAAGAAAAATAAGTTTTCCTTAGCAAAATGGATGATACACCTTTATTTGGCACACCATATTTCTAGCATTAATTTTTATAGCAAAAATTGCTTATACATTCTTCAGATATCTTATAATTGCATTTTACAAATACAAAACATTTCAAAAATGAACAATCAACTTATTGTAGGAGTTACTTTTTGTACTACATGCCACTATATTGTAATAACTTAATTTCATCATAAACATATTATCAATTTTCATAGATAAATAATATTATTTTAAAAGTAAGAAATAGCTGATATTACATGAAACAATATTTCTATTAGATATTTTAGCAACTAAAATGTTGAGAAATTTATTCCTTAAGAAAATCAAACAGAAATCAGAACTTAATCCTTTTCCCTGCATTCTCATAAATAAAACCACTCATGCAATATTTATGCACAAAGCCAAATTCTATAAAGACACTAAGTGGAACACCTTGTTCTAAATACATGAGAATACCTTCAATACCATAGAGCTGGTAAGCATTGCATATAATTTTATCATACTCACCCACAGTCCTGTGTAAATAGCTTGTATAGAGTATAGCTTGTTTCCAGAGACTTATAAAATTGTACATGTGGTTGTCTATGCCATATGAAACAACGTCCTTAGTCTTATTCCAAGTATGCTCAGCCAGAAAAAAACATCATAATCCACTTGCTTAATCTCAGCTAATGTGAATCACCAGACCAGGTTCACCACAGGCAGTCACTGTTCAGAGCAGAATGTCTAGCATGTCATCCAGCAAGTCCTCTTGCATGATGTAAAAATACTATTTACCTTTTAAATATTTCGTTTGTATTATTTTCTATTTACTTAGAACGCTCAAGAGAGTCACATAACCACATAAAATAAAAATGTGGGTGGGGAATGCAGGTTATCTAATCTACCTTCTTGTCAGAGTAGGTTTATCATCCAAACTAAATTCTTTAGTGATAAAAATTTTTAATATGTTAAAAATGAAGCTTCTACTACTCACCTTCTGAGACTATTTCTTAACTATCTCTAATTATTAGCTACCCCTAATTCTTGCCTTTGTTCATTCATTTCCTCAGGTTGATCCTCTTTGTGCTAAAGATTCATCCATATTTTTCTCTGTTCAGGTGACACAATGAAAATAGTTCCACAGTTCTTTTCACAATACTTAGTAAAACAATCTGAAGCAATTTTTATCCATGAGGCATATATTTTTCTTGCATGTTGGAAAAAAGGCCATGGTTATTAATGTGTGTGAATATTGTTCAGGAAGAGACAGGAGATTATGTTTAATTGTATCTTAGTTATGCCATGGAATGTGGAATTTTTTTCTTTTTCCAGTGAAAATACTATGTTCACAGGTGGTAACTGTTCCATCTAATTGCCACCAGATGTATAATCTGATTTGGAGCTTCTTTGCTTAATCAGGATTACATGAAGCTCTCAAAACTAGCTCTGTAGAACAGTAACAAAAACACTGCTCAGTAAACACTACCACTTTGTGTCATAATAAGTTTTTAACTAGTCTCCTTAGCAGAGAATTCATCATTTATCGAATTTGTAAAATATCACTTCAGTTCCAGTTTCATAAAATGCATAGGTACAAACAAAGATTAAATTATAATCTTGCAGAGATATTTTGCTATAAACATTGCTTTTTAAAATAATATATTAATATAATTATTTAGGTCAATCTATCTTAGGTAATGTACTTGTATTCTAGTCAGTATTCTGTTGTTTACATTTGTTCAGAAAATGAACAAGTGCAAATTCTATTCTGATGTCTTGAAACTAAACTGCTTATAGCAGGAATTTATATTTGGTTGGATTTCTCTACATGTAGGATTTAAAATATCATTGCTACCCTCATTAACTTTTCAGTGCATGCAAAGACACTTTCAATAAACAGCTAATCCATCAGTAGCTTCCGTGTATCACTAGAACTGGGGACTCAAGAGATCATACTTCTGGGACCTGGTGAAGATGACAATCAAGTGTCACCATTTGACACTGTAAATGCCTCTCATTTCTCTAAGACTTCAAAAGGCTTGCAAAGCTTCTATCCAGACATATGTAGCTTAAAGGCCCACTGCATTCATTCTCGTACTACGAACACTTCATAAATTCTGAAAAGGTAGAAGAAATCAGCAACTTTGTAGTAAAAATAGCTTCAATAAAATTATGCTTTATTCAAACTTAAAGCTAACAAGCCACAAAAAAATTCTCACTGTCTTAAAGCAATCAATACTGACACAGAAACACCTTTCATCCATTCTTCTGGGCAGTTTGGCTGACATCCATGGAATTATTAAAACTTTGCAATAAGAACTTAGCTTTAATATCTGGAGAACAGTTGTTCCTTATATATAAACCTTTCACAAAGAAAAATTGGGGAATATAAAATTAGTCCAGAAAATTTAAGCAAGAAAAATCAGGCCATGTGAGAAAATACATCACTGATTAAAATTGTAGTGGCAAGCACATTTACAATTTTTCTGAGTTGTCATTCCCACTTTAAAATGACAAACCTGTTTATCTCCAAAAACATCTTCAGTTCTAGGTTCTGATACTAAATATTGCATTTAACCTGTACTCAACGTCCCTCTAGGTCTTATTTGTTTAAAGGATTATTGACTGGGCAATAACTGAAATTACGACCATATCACCGTAAGGCTGTCAATAACTTCAGTTCTTGTCTCTTGCTGAAAAGCAGCAAAAAGAATAAAACTCATGTTTGGCTCTTTGTGAACGCAGTGCCAGATAAGTACAGAGGATCTACTCTAACGACTGCAGGCATCAGAGTAAATATTCCTTTCGATTCCAAAGGTTTTCCTCTAGGAAGGCAGTGGCAGAGACACGGCCAGTTGAAGGTCCAGTGCCTGCAGTTAGCCTGCAACACCATTCTATGAGGCAAAAGGCCCAAGTACAGCATCCTAAGCAAACACTTGGCCTGGTGGGTCGAGCCCAACCTGTGCTGAACCAAAGCTCAAGTGGAAGTTTTCTAAGTCAAAAGTTTCTAACTGACTCCAAAATTCTTTGCATGAGACCAGCAAAACACAGCATCAAAATAATTGTAGCAAATATTTTTTTCACTACTCTTTCTGATTTTGATCAATTATTCCTCCTTTTCGATGGACTTTGATTCAGTAACTGAACTGATTAAATGCCAGAAGTACCTAAACATAACCTACACTTTCCACCTCCTTCTACAAGTCCTCAGTGTTTCTCAAGACTATTATCATATCTAGGAAACTGATGCTTAAGAAACAAAAAATGTGTTAGCAATTACATTCACATGTTTGCTGATAGATCCTTTTTTCCTTAGCAGATAACCAGCAGCCCAGGTTGAGAAACATAAGCAGTCTTTTCTGCAGCATTATCCTGAGTGGGAGCAGGGTCAGAGCCGTGTGTGCGATTGGACTTCCCTGCCTGGCAATCCTATGGCCCGTGAAAGACACCCTTTGTTTAAGTCAGAGCCACACGGAACAGCAGTTAACACTTGCGTGTTTTTATCATTCAAGAGTGAATCACTTCTTTAGAAAGGGCAGTTCCTACACCAGTTAAACTATTACTGTTGATCTCATGCCCCAAGAAAATGCTGATAATGTGCCTTATATTTCCAAGTCCCTGCAACCTCTTATACTTCTGGGGTTTTTTTTTAACTGGACTACTCAGTAAGGTATGGAACTAGGAGAATGCTATCAAGCTAAAAAGGAAATTATCACATTAGAAGCAGGGGCCTGGGTCAAGTTCCCTTCAGTGTGCCCAGCCTGTTTACATCCTTTCCAGCAAAGCTTTCCAAAAATGTGGCACTATTAATATGTTACTGCTGATAAGATTTTGAACCATCACATTACAACAGCATTTTACTGTTTGATATACATGAACTTCTTATCAAGTTAATCCTCACAGACTTTTATTCATTAAATTCTCCAACAGAGATTTGATAACCAACAGCTGAGGATGCAGAATTGGAAAAAATATGCCTCTGGGGAGGAAAACAAAACAAAATAAAACCAGAGCTCTGCTTTTAAGAGAACTCTGCCTAGATGGTTAGCTGAATTGAAAAACCCCTGTTTGAGTTGTTCTGGTTTTTGACCACCACTACATTTAACTCAAATCTGAATACTCATTTGTGTTCAGTAGACAGATTCCTCTGCGAAATATCTGACCTTCCAGAAGTACAAACGGACCCGTCATCTTTAAGTGAGTTAGAATTTAGTTCTGAAGTGTATAGCCTATCTAAGATTTAAATGCATAACCATTCTCAGATTAGTTGTCCTTATTTTCTTGCCTCAGATGTATTCAACCATCTACACCTACCTTCTGCATGGTAGTATTTATTCACTGAAGAGAAGGGTCAGCCATGTTCTCATTTTTTTCTGGGCGTGAACATCTGAAAAAAGAGCCATCCTAGACTGCATTTTTATTTGTTTGCGTTACATTTACATAAGTCACTGCAGTGATATGTGAATGCTTACAGAGCATCTCGAATTCTTTAAACTGGAAAAAAGTGACTAGAGATTTTTCCGTATCCCTAGTTTTCGTCTTCTACGTTTCAAAAATTTCTTTTCTTCCCTAAATATTTGCTTTTATGACCCTCCCAGCCCTTTCACCAAATTAATAATTCAGTCATCTGTGTACCAACCTTAACACAGCATGATTTGTAAAAAAGTCATGTTACAACTAACTGCAGATCTAATCAGTGCTGTCAGCTAATTAAAGATTGATTTCTCACTGTATTGGTTACACAATCTTAATGTTTTACTGAAAATTTCACTAATTAAGATAGCTAGGGTTGTCACACAATCTCTGTTTTTATTATTTTTACCTTCCTTGTATTTCTTAACAACCTGTTAAATTACAACTATTATTCTTTGCATCTCCCAAAGAGCATGGTCAAAGAAAAGGATTAAGCAGGCAGCACATGAGTTCCTTGGTCAAATTGTTACTAGCTTCCCTTACCCTGTGCCTCAGTTTATCTATCTGAAATTCCATGCAATGGCCTTGCTAATTTTCTTATTTTGTGAAGACATTGTGAAGCATAAACTAAAGAAGTGACTATGTGGGATGTGGTTCGTTCTGGAGGACATCATAAAAGCCTTTGCTAGGATAGGTTCTTACTTCCTTGATGGCATTCAGAGGTTACTTTTAGAGTGAGTACGTTCATAAATTGAGGCCAAAAAGGGGAAAAGACAAGGCTTAGACATTTTACAGTTTTGCCTCCTACAAAATTAAAGTAAAAAGTTTTAAAGTAAAAAACTACATCTGCAAACACTTGCTCTGATCTGCTGCCTACTCCTGTAGGTGCCCAGGTTCCTAGGGTCCCAAATTGCTAACAGCACAGTTTTGCTGCTGGGCACGTGTACAACTATTCCAGCTCTGAGAACACTAAGCTGCTTAATGTCTTATCTTTGGTGCAATGCACAGCTCATCACTGCTTTGCCAATCTTGCCTGAAGAAACCTGACCATCCGCTCTCACAGCCCAGGCAGCCAGCTGTTGCTGTCCTCCATTCCTCCGGCTAGTAGTTAAAGAGCTCCCTTTCCACTCCAGAGATCCAGTTCAGTGCCTGATTTAGGGCAAGGATTTAAGTCCACATATCTGAGCCTTCAAGTCAGTGAACCAGCGCAGTGCTCCTCCTCCCATCTAGGTTGTGTATAAGAACAGACTGATGAGTGCACAACATTTAATTCCACAACAGACTCCACAGCTACAAACGCCCAGTGGCAAGACACACCTAATTTTAATCCTGGGTTTAGATACCCATTTCTTTGGCAGACATAAAAATAGTGTCAAATATAGACCCCCATGCAAAGGCTCTGTGTCTGCCCGGGATTCAGAGGCCAAAATATCTAACTCAACCCTGAGGGTGCCCAGATGAAATAACCCAACCACCTCCAGTGCTGTATCACTGCACCTGAATTCGCAGTACAAGTCTGGTTGTGCTAACTGTAGGCACAAGCAGATGTAAAAAATGGAACTAAATGTACATTCATAGTATCAACCCAGGATTCCCATGCTGAGATTTAAAGCTGAAGTCAGTCACCACTTCTGTTACTGTAGCTCTCCAAGATACTTGGTTTTGCCCTTTCTTCATTTACTCTCACTTACATATAAACATTATAAGTAGATATTTCTGCATATATGTGTTTATGTCTAACTAGGTATGTGTAAATACACACACACTTACACCCACAGAGCAGATGTACTCAAACATCTTCAGTTATTTTTATATATTTTAGATTAAATAGTCATTTTCTGGTGTCTTCCTTGTATGTTCCCAGATCTCTAGTCTCCCTTTCATTATATTTTGGTTTGGAAGGACATTCATCTAAACTCCCTCATATGCTGAACTTGTGTTTTACCAAAGGATCTTACACATATATAGAATTTCGAACCAATTAGATCCATGATTTTTTCTTTTATGAAGACTTCTAGCCTATATTTCTGCATTGTCACTTTGTCATAGTGCCTGTTTCTAATGTCAAATAGTACTAAAAAATGTCATTAGATTGATAGACTTTTTGACATATGCTCAATAACAAATAGAAAGGCAATGTCCACTTCCTACAAAAATAATCAAATCATGTTAGCTGTTATCACCACCAAATTTCCATATATCAATCTTTTCACTTATCTAAATGAAGCCCCATATGTTTTCAACAAAACTTTTCTACGCACAGTAATATTGACAAAAAATTGTACATAAACAAAACTTATTGCTTCATTTTAATTGAATGTTTACTAGCAAGATTATTTATTTTTTAATTTAATAAAGTACTTGCACATTGAAGTTTTTAATTTTTAATCAAGTTGTAATTAAATTAACAAAAGCCATAAAAATATTTGCCAGTAGGAAATCTGTGAGATGAATACGTGACCACAGAGTGGTAAAAAGTATCATTGCTGTTTTCAAGTTCTTTCAGTAAGATATAAGAAAGAGGACTTAAAATACCATCATGTGAAACACTGATATTAGACTAGATGAAATATAAACATTTTAATTTTTTTTTAAAAGAAAAACATACATTGGCCAAGTTAAAGAATAACTGACCAATTTTTTTTTTTTTTTTAATCTCTTAAGCAAATTTAGTCAAATCATTTACTCTGTGCTTGACACAGATAAAATCCAGTACATATAATTTTTAATGGAAAGCATCTGGTCATTTTCCCACTTGACCAGGCTGAACCCCAGTCTGATCTTGTGGTCTTTCTACAATGATAAAATATCACAAAGCCAAGAAAAAGCAGATGAGTTAACTTAGAAGACAATGTATCACCTATCATTAATAACTAAGGAGAGGTCAGTAATGGAAAGGCCTGGATATCAATACAGGTTTATAATCTTTCTGCGTCTGCTGCTCCAGTGCAGCACAAAGTTGACACATTTTCAAACTTCCTTCCTCTTACTACTATTATTCTTCACTTAAAACAAACAAAATAATCATTTTCACTCCAATCATCTGTTGGTTTTTGAGTCAGGCTCTTCACAGTGGTGCCAACTAGTAGAACAAGTGGCAACAGGCAGAAACTGAAGCACAGGAAATTCCACCTGCATATAAGAAAGAGCTTCCCTACTCTGCAGGTGACCATGCACTGGAACAGATTGTCCAGAGAGGTTGTGGAGTCTCCTTCACTGGGGTGTTCAAGAAACATCTGGGTGCAATCCTGAGCCGTGTGCTCTAGGAGCAGGGAGGTTGGACCTGATGTTCCGAGGTGGTCCCTTCCAACCTTACCCATCCTGTGCTTCTGTGATCTTGTGAATGTGACTGCAGCTGGAAAGGAAGTATGTTCAAATGTTCCACTCCCCTTCAGGATACAGCTGCATTATATTGTGCTGCTCTGTGGAATGAATTCATGCTCTTATCTTCACTCTACTGAATATTGAACAGCATCTATATTCAAATTATTTTCTAAATTTTAAAATGGCAAATTTTAATTATTTAATTCTTTTTATTGTCTCTTAATTTCTCGACAATATCAAACACTAATAAAGAAAAAATGCTCAGATTTTCAGACCATACTGAAAGAAGACAGCATTCTTATATAGATCTAACACTGTCTAAAGGGATGCTGATTTGGAGAAATATATTCAGATCAATTCCTGAAACCTTTTGGTGATGATGACATATCATTGGTGACACAGAAAGCATGCTTTATAGAAAAATATTGGCCATGCTTCCATAGGATTCTAAAGGCATATTTATGCAGTTACACTTTTCTTCAGAAGAGCAGCTGCTGACACTCTCTTTTTGCAGGCACAGCCATTGCTGTCTTCAAAGAATCAGAAGACAGCACAAGGCCTCAGAGAATGAAAAAATAAAAAACTCCTCAGAAATACAAAACCCTCTCCGGAGCAACCTCTGCTTGGAATCACAATCCTTTTCGCTTTCACTTGGAATGTGTTAAGAAAAAAAAAACAACAACAAAAAAAAAACAACTTGCAGAATATTATTCGAATGCTACTGAAATAAGCCAGCAAATTTTTGCAAAATTGCCTTTGATAAGGTCACCAGCCAAGGTCAACCCTTGGCAATCTCTCTAGTGCCGTGACAGAACAATGGGCCCTCCACTCGGAGCAAGCGGGCAGGCGTGGGCTCTGCGGTTCTATCTCGGCAGATAAGCAATCCCTGTGACTTCAAATAAATCACAGCTAGCTCAAAGAGCCATGTCGGATAGGTCTCTTCTCATGTTTTTCTTAGCAGACTGCCACAGGGAAATACTCGGATGCTGAAGGATGTCTGTTTACTTAGAAGAGACTGATCTAAAAGGAGGTGACATACTATAATCTGGTCACGCGAACTGTCTCTAAGCAATTAGACTGTCTTACTGGTTTAATGTTATTTTAGGCTTAATTTTGCTTTCAGAAATAAGACTTGCTGCTTGAAAAACACAGTACATGTTATGCCACATCGTTCATGCACTCATGATGATATCAGAGGCTATTAAAGTCATTGCACCATTTTTGTAAGATGTATAACCTCAAGCTGAACTGAGTTACTCCTTTGCCTTTTTGAAGTACAGAGAAAAAGAAAATGTAATAGGTTTTGTTCAGAGTGTTTTCTGGATACTAGTCCTTAACTTTTATCTCCTTTCAGAAACTGAAGGAATGGAGGTGAAAACTAGTTTTTGTGTGATCCCTATACAGGGCTAAAAAACAAGTTTTCCTTTAGATACTTCTTTCTTTTGATTGCCGCTGATATGCCTTAAATTACAGATTTTCCTAGGATTTTCTCAGACTAAAAACATAAATTGAGAGATAACTCCTAACATACATTAAGCTGTTTATACCACAATAAATAACAACAAACTTGTTTGCAACTCAAAGAAAAGCTCCCTATCAAGATGCAACCTAAAATAGCTTCAGAAGCAAGAAGGTAAGATGAGAGAATATTAAGTAATAGCAACATGTCTGTACACTACAAAAGGAGCTGATTCAAAATAGGCTCATTTTTATTTGTGAAAACCATTTATACCAGCTTAGCAAACTAATGTCCTAAACAAGAACCATACCCAAGTCCCCTCCACACATGCACATACCCTCAGGTCCTTAATTCTCATTAATTTTCTTGAATTTTACCACTGTTTTTTGCCCTTCCCCAATGCGGTTGTGCATTTTCTTAATTTTAAATACATCGGAGCTTTGTTGAGCTGATACATTTTAATTTACCTTTCATCTATCATCAATAATTTAGTTTCATTCTATATTGCATGTGATCGGTTTAAGTGGGAACAGAAGTGTAAATCTCAAAGCTGGAGAACACAATCACGGAAGGGATGATAATGACTCATAATTGATCTGCCCACAAAAAGCATATTTAATACCTTGCAACTGCAATCCTTTTAAAAGTACCAAATTGTTTATATTTGTGCACTCAGGATAGATAGATAGATGATAGATAAACAGATAGATAGACAGACTGTTACTAGATATTGGAAGGGTTTTTTTATTCTGTCAAGTTCAAAATTATGTTACTTCTGCAACTCTCCTAGATCATGTTACCTTTTATGTCATATAGAAAAGATATATCTGCTGATTTGTTTTTAAAAGCACTCTTGTCAGG
Source organism: Orthonyx spaldingii (assembly GCA_013397795.1). Classification (NCBI taxonomy): domain Eukaryota; kingdom Metazoa; phylum Chordata; class Aves; order Passeriformes; family Orthonychidae; genus Orthonyx; species Orthonyx spaldingii. Next base: position 788,191 of record VZTJ01006619.1, read on the forward strand.
ATTGCAGACAGACAAGCTCATGCATTGGTTGTCCATGTCAAGGTTTTGATAGCAGGAGAGAAAAAGGGAGGAATGGGAGGAGGCTGAGGCTGCCCTGTGCTGGACACAGCTGATTCCTGTCAGCTCCAGCAGACTTAACACAGGACACAGATGAACCCATCATATTCACACATCTGTGATAACATATTTAAGAAAAGAAAAAAATGCTGGACAGACAGGGGAGGAAGAAAAAAGGGACTGAGAAAAGCAGTGCAAGCACCAATGCAAGAGAAGAAGGAGAGAAGGCGCTACAGATGCTGGAGCAGAAACTCCCCTGCAGCCCCTTGAACAACCCACACTGGAGCAGAGATCTGAATGTGGTCTGGGAAGACTTCATGCCAGAGCAGTTTTTTCCCTGTAGGACTGCAGCTCATGGGAGGACCCACACTAGAGCAGAGGAAAGGTATCAGATGGAAGGAGAGACTCAGAGGATGTGCTACAGACTGTGCCCTTCATTATCCCTCACCGCACTGCTGGCAGGGTGAGTGGCAGGATCTGAGAGATGAGCCTGGAAGAGGGAGAGAAAAGATGCTGCTTTATTGCTAGCCTTTGTTTCTCACTACCTGAATCTATTTTCATTGGCAATACACTAAATTCATTTTCCCCAAGTCAGGGCTGTTTTACTCACAACAGTAATTGGTATGCATTTCTCTAACTTTATCTCAACCCACCAGTTTTCTCATCCTATTTTCTTTCCCTGCCCCCTGAGGAGGAGTGGGTGAGCAGATGGGTGGGTGTTCAGCTCTTAGCAGTGGCTAACCCACTGCTGCTCCTCAGGAGAAACACAGATCCCTGAATTCAGAAACTGCATCTCGGAGCTTGTGCAGCTCATCTAGATGAAAAGCAAGGTGTTTCATGAGAATTACTGCCTCATAAATATTCTTTTTCTAAACACAAGCCTGCTAGCAACAGATGTAGATAAGGGACAAATGAGGCTGAAAATGCTTTTTGCTTTAGTTATCTTCAAAGGATTCAGAGCTAAAGTCCTCACTCTTATAATAGGAAGTCTTTAGTCATATAAATATTTCCCTTGGTACTGGTCGATTTCAGACAACCTGTCCACAAACTGAGTGTCCTTTGGCCAAGAAATCCCATACAGGTAAATGAAACTAATACTGTGGTCAAGGGCTTTGGACTCAAAGTTGTCTAAATTGAAACTGCTCAGAGAAAAATTGGTTCAATGCATTCCAACACTTAACATGCTTAAAAAAAAAAAAAAAAATTAAGCTCTCAAATACCTTATTCTGCTATTTTCTAGATGAAATTTCTGTTCTTTGCTTGGAAGACACTTTTATTTTAGAGACTTGCTATATGTTTAAAATGGTAAAATAGGAAAAGATCACAATCAAAATAATATATCAAACCATTTAAATGAAATGTTTCAAACTGATCACAGCTGTTTTTTCTTGGTTGGTGCCCAATTTTTTTTTCCCTCTTTTGAGACTTTAACTATGGATTCACAGAAAATGAGAAAAAAAAAACCCAACTGAAATCTCAAAAATGTTTGCAAGATGGAAAAAGGCCATGATTAGAATTTAACAGGACAATCAGTATTATGATCATGTCTTAAAAAGTAAACGCTGTTTTTCCTAACATTTAAAACAAGAACATAAAAATTACATAACTGGTAGCCTGCCACATGACAGCTGGCTTAAGTTGGCCTTACTCAACTAAATGCCCAGGGACTTGTAACAAATTACAACAACAACAGATCAAGTGGATCTTTCTGTAATATCATAAGCATGCTGTTCAACTAATGTCTACAAGCAACTCAGTACTACTGATGCATGAAAAATAAAACATTACTTTAGGAGTGCATAGGTGTAGCAACAGATGCTCGAAAGAAAGCCAACAAACATTATTCAGTATTAAAAGTACTTCTTCGAAATTATTAGTGCACATTGTCGAAAGGAGGATGAATATCTTTATGCTGATAAACAGTATTGTCTCTTTTATATAACAAAGTATGTGTCAAATCACTGCTTGAATCTTCTCCTCCTCACAACAATGTCAGTAATTAGCCAATACATTTCAATTTAAAAAGCCAACTTTTTTTATTTAAAGTAAATTGAGTTTAAGGTGACATGAAGTCACTGCATAACAAATGCACACCCATCTAAGAATCAAATTTAGTCACTTCATCCTACTAAGTTCAGAATCCTAATGAGAAGTCAATGGACAAATACAGTGATAAAAAATCTTGGTCTCAAATTTTATGAAGAAGCAGTAGCATTGCATTACTTAGGCTTTTGTTCTGTTATTAGTAGCCTAAAGTAGAAACTCCTATAGCATAATTAAATATTCACAAAAGAAAGGGTTATATCGAAACAAGGTGCCTCACAGGGACAGAAAAAAAACCCCTGCGAGATCTGTGACATGAGAGAGCAACTCTGTTCATTCCAGGTAGGTAAAGCTAAAATGAGTCAATTTCAGCAAACAGAAATGCTGATGTAAAATCTGTATAAGGAAAAGAAGCCCGTTTGGCTTCTCCTCCAGAATCCTGCTGTTTCTTTCTAAAAAGGACAGATTTGAGTAAAATAAATTATATTAACAGTGAATTTGAGCTAGTGCTTTCAAGAGCTCTCTGTTAACATCTAAGAATGAGACTACTTGTTAAAGCAGAAAGTTTGCAGTATTTCTGGAATCCATCCTATTGTAAAATGCTTTAGGTTGTACAATGCTCAGGAAATTTTCTATCTCAGCCCCAACCTCTGGGAAAGACAACCTCAAAATACATAAATCTGAAAAATGTAATTTCAGTCATTTGTGATTCTCTATTTGCTCATATTTTTAATATCAGACTGACAGAACAGCTAAAAAAGGGGTACTTTTGAAATGTCATATAAAATTATTCATATCCCTTAACTTCATCAAGATATTTATAACTGATGACAAAATTTGTCTCTGTGCTAGAACTGACTAATACTGTCCACACCCATAAGCCTTTAGCAGTGCCTCTTTTCAGTTTGTCTTTGATGCCAGAGCCTTATCTATGAAACAAATCCGTCAATTTTCAGACAAAAACTGGAAAGAGATTAGCTCCCTCCCTGTTGAGATAAATCACTTCCCAGTGTACTTCTTTGCAAACTTCAACGTTTTTCATATGGTTTTCACTCTGACTTGGCCTGTGAAGGAATGTTAGCTTCAAGAGAATTAATACTTTTGTGACACAAACATAGAACTGCAGGCTCAATTTTCAGAATTGATTGGTAGCATTATTTAACTACATATAATGCAAACAGTTATTTACTTGTTTCACATGAATGATCATGCTGGGTTTTGAGTCAGGTAAAAAAGAAAGAAAAATACTCCTTTTGCATCTGTTCAGCTTAAGTTGATAGCTAAACTTTAGAGGATGACTTTAGAAACTCATGGTGCACAGCTGCAAATGTATTTATGATTCTACATGTGAACATCATAACACAAACACAGATCTTATAAGCTTCTGGAAATATTCCAGCTTTCTAGCACCCAAGATCCCAGTGCAGACCCCTTTCTCAAATATTATAAAAGCTGTGCAAATTCTTGCTTTATAAAAGCAGTTACAGTCTATCATTATTCCAAAATAAATGCAAAATTAGGCTAGAGCACACAGTCAAATGTGTTGAATTACACATACAGAATAAAGAATTTTATTTTCTTTTACAAAATGAAAGCAAGTACCAGTTAGTCCTTTAATATCCTGACTAAATTGCCTGTACATCAAAAATTCATGTATTTGTTGTAAGTGTTTCTTAAGACATATAAGCAAGCACATATTGGTGTTCATTCAGATCATCATAAACAGACAATTAAAGCATAGTATGTAAGGGTTTTGACTTGGAATCACAGAGCAGCTGATGTTGGAAAGTGCCTCTGGAGATCACCTAATCCAACCCATAGCTCAGAGCAGGGTCAGCCATGGCAGGTTGCCTGGAACCATGTCTAGATGGCTTTTGAATATTTCCAAGGATGAGATGCCACTGTCTCTGAGCAACATGTGCCAGTGTTTCACCATCCTCATATTAAAATACTTTTTCTTATATTTCAGTGGAATTTTCTGTATTTCAATTTGTGGCCATTGCTCCTCTTTTTATTTTAGATACCACTGAGAATAGTTTGGCTCCATCTTCTTCATTCCCTGCCTATTAGCCATTCATATGCATTAACAACCTCTCCCTGACTTTTCTCAAGGCTAAACAAACTCAGGTCTCTCAGCCTCTCTTTGAATATTAGATGCTCCACCAATCTCTTAATCATTTAAGTGACCCTTTGCTAGACTCATGCCAGAAGGTCCATATCTTTCTTGTACTGGGAATTGTTTTTTCTTTTAATTTTTCCTTCTGTCTTTAGGTTTGGAAACATATATTTCACATACTAAATATGTACTACATCCAAGTAAACTTTGTTCCCAGGATTTTTATTCCTTTTAGCTACAGAAAGCCAACCAGTACAATTTCATTGCAAAAGGTCATGAAATTACTCCCACCTGGGAGGGGAAAAAATTAAGCAAGCTCACCAGCATGGCAGAGTCTTCTGCTTTAAGGCATTACTTGTTCATCCACATCCAGGTACCAGTCTAGAGCAAAATAATACTTTCACACGTCCTTTTCTGTTGCAAGTGTATCAGATGAGGGTCAAGGTGTCAGGGCCACAGAAACTGCCAAAAAACAAGAGCTGTCTCTAGGAAATAGAGGAGGAGAGAATCTTCCTCTCCATTGCTGCTGGAGTTACCGCTCGACATCTTTCCACCGGGTCACACTGGACAGAAGATTGGAATGCAAAGACTTTTAAATAGACATTGGTATGTAAGAGAAAGCAACTTGTCTATTGGCTAGCCCAATTCCAGAAATCCAAATAACCTTCTCTAACATTTGTTGTAATCTCTAACCACACCACAAGTAAACTAAGGTGCAAATAGCAGCAGCATTTGTTATGAGTGTTATTGCCTGGGGGTTTTAGCACACAAAATCGTGCATTAAGAACATTAGATATCTAACACATGCTCACTCACAGTTTTTAATCCCTCAAAAGAAAGACAAGGATAGGCTTTGTCATGGGATATAAGTTTGTATAACAGCTGTTGGAATTTAAGGACCACAGAGCTCAGTCTGCGAACAGCACAAAAGCTGTCAGAATCTGAATAAATTATCTAATTATTTTTTTCTCTACCCTTGTTGTTATTTTGAAGCCATCATTAAGCAATCTACAGGCAACTCTCACAATACTTTGATTCTCATTTTTCACTGAAAGAATTGCAGTCCCAGCCTTTAAAGACTGATGTCTGAGCAGCTCATGCAAAAAGGTTAATGAACATTCAAAGCCTGGATGTGTTAGTTTTGGAAAGACTAATTGGAAAGCGAAGAATATACATCATCTAAGCTGCTATGTGTCGCACTGCTTCAAAAAAAAATTATTTATCTGAACACAAGGAAGCCATCTGTCCTAGTGTGCACTCTCCCTTGTTAAATGGTCACAGCCTTATATATTTTCATTTTGCCATGGTAGAGAGGCCAATAGTTTAACGTCACAAGCTAAACCACAAAATATATTTTGATTTGGCTTAAGTTCGCCTATAAGTCGATAAAATGTACTTCAAGTGAAATGTGTGCCTAAAAGTGTAGCTGGAAATACACTTTGCATTCCTCATTCATCAAGAGAAGGGTAATAAAGTAAACCTAATGTTCTGGGATTTTGACAGAAGTGTAACACTGACAATCATTTTAGGTGCAAAAAATTTACACAGGAAAAAACCCTTCCATTAAGTTTCCACTCAGTTACTACAAAAACTGGAATTTGCTGTGTCTGAATAAGATATTTAAGACTGATCAAAATCCCTTAAATTTCCAACAGCCAAAATGTAATTGTTATGTGCGTATTTGTACATTGTATCAAAGGTGTGAAACCATACTTGTCAAGATAGTGTATGTGTATTCCCCAATATTGCAATGAATACTTTGATTTTCCTGTGTCACATGTTGTTATCCTCTTCCCAAAAGCAGAAACATGCATGCTGCAGGCTCTTGGCTTAATAACAAGCTTCAAATCAGGTTTTTGTTTTATACTCAACACTACAAATTATTAGCAAATTTTCAAGTGGAAAAACAAACTGTCTTTTCTACTGAAACTTGTCGTCAGATGATGAAAAGTCAGAAAGGTGGAAGTTGTTCTATCACATGTTTGACCTAAGTCTAAAAAATGTTATTTCCACCACAATCCAAGCCTTTTTTTAAGAGAGCTCCTTTTTCCACATGAAAGTTGTTATTGCTTTAGTCTGTATTTTAGATGATCTGTGACCAGGCCATCAAGCATCTTTTGGGTAACTTGTGTGAAAATTCTACGGGAAGCCAGCAGAAGGCAAGCTGGCATGTCCACAATGGTGGTGCTGCTGAGGAGATCTTGGCAGCAGACCACTTTCCCAAGCAATGATGTCTAGGTTTATCACTTGCCTACAGACAGACCAACACTCAGGCCACAGCCCAACAAGTCACAAGAAGTTTAGAATCAATGGGGAACACAGAAGGAATTCTCAGTTACAAAGCTGAAGGGTTGGTTACGAATGTGCATCTTTCACATGAAGAAAACTGCATAATGGGCTAGAGCATTTCAGTATTTTCTGTTCACCTCTATTACCAGTGTTCATTTTGCCCTGCTTCAGTTGCCCAGGATTTTATTCACAAACTAACACTAGTCAATGTTCTGGGGCAATACAATAGTAAATGTAGAGCTATAAATGACCCAAACATGTAGAACTATGCCCAGTGTTGATAAAACAGCTCCTACTATCTGAGTGGTTTGACTTCTATTATAGTACCTTACAAATTGATCTGACAGGAAGAACCAGTGGATTAAAGTACGTAAGTATCTGGTGGCTTTATGTTTATAGCCTGGCCTATCTGAAGTCAAAATTAAAGGGAGGAAAACTCTTAAGTGATGAACAAGATCAAAGCCTAAGGTTAAGTCAAGCAAATCATGTGCAATGTTTAACACGTTCAACTACTACCAAATTTAGCATGAGCTGTCTAGCATAGCACCTTCCAACAGCATTCTTTGTCCCCTGCCCAAACTTTTCCAGATGGTTCTTCATTCAGGCTTCCTACAGAACATGCCTTCATCTGTTTGTCCATAGCAGGATTTGAATGTTTTGTAATTGCAGGAAATTTTCAAAAATAATTTTTCTCAATAAATGAAGCTCTACACCATTTCTATCTTAACTATTTTCATAAAAATACCAAAATGGAAATTCATAAACATTTTCAAAATCCAAAATTACATGAATGGTAGCTAACCAGAGTCAATATTATGCAGAAACACAAAACTAATGACAAATAGTTACATTCCTGATCTGACTAATTATACCTAACAAACTTAAGCAAGTTTCTTAAACCGAACAAGTGTAGTTGTTAAGTAGGAGAAAATTACACCATAGACAAGATATCCTTTTTATTAAAATAGCACATGGAGTGGTACTCTAAAAATATAGTATCTTAAACAATGCAAAAATTATAAAATGCTTTTATCTAAAATTTTGCAATGCACTAGAGAATCCTCTCTTTGAGGGCTTCTGAGAGGCTGATAAAGATGTTCTTTAGAAAATAATTGCAATTTAGGCTGACGAAAATGAGAAAATACCATACATTTTTAAAGTTTTTTAAAATTGTGGGGTTTTAGTTCTCAGCTCTTGCTTTGACCTTTTCTTCCTGTAAATTTTGAGATTTAAAAGAAATTTAGGTACCTTATTCTAACAGCGAATTATATTGTTTGAAAAAAGGCCTCAGTACCTTCCTGCAGAGAACCGAGGTCAAAATATATTTAGAATGACGAGCAAATATAATGTTGAACACATTGCACTGTCTCTCCTACTAGAACAAAACACAATTACGGCCTGAATTTGCCAGAATGTACCGTCTGAATTTGGGGACCTAGATCACTATGTAACAATAGGACCTTCGCTGACTGAAGAGACTAACAAAAGGTGCACAGTAGATACCCATTTAGAAGGGGGACCAAAGCACCCTCACATTGAGAAGAACACTGCTTTGTAACAGAGCTGTCAGAGGAACAAAAAGACAAACTCAAAGCTGAATTATTTTTAAGATGAGTGGGCCTGCATATTCAAACGGTTGGAAAAAGTACAACACTTTTACTGCTTGGCAAATGTAAATCACTGGGAAAAAGATCTGTATCACAGACTTGCTGTTGGAAACTGCAGATAGTAGATATAGGAGTTTTGGGAGGTATTTTCTTATGTTGTTGCATTGTCTTTGGTCTTCTCAGTTTGATTGTTTCCTATTAATTTTTTTTACTGCTGATGACTGTGTTCTTATTGAGGCACAGAAGAAATTCATGACATCTTCGTGGCATCTAAAAAGCTACGGCCCAACACTGAATTACCTACAATCTACTAAAGGAATGTATCAGAATGAGCAATGATGTCACGAAACACAGCAGAGTCTGCTGTGGCTAAGGGGCAGAGAAGGCATGTACAGAAGAGAAATTGTGTGGAACATGCTGTTTCAAAGGAAAGTTACTCTGAAAGGTTGCTGTAATGTGTTATGTTTCAAAGACCTCACCCTAAGAATTTGTGGTAGAAGGTATCTCTTAGCTCTACCTCAACATGTAGTCTTCAGAAATCCTTCAGCAGCAGACAGGTTGGATATATGGATAAAATAAAACAGTCCTACTGGGTCATCTGTTACCAACAAAACCTGTGGTGGAGGAAAGAGTGCTAGCTTTAAGTCATTGTGATAAAATACCATGACTTATTTGGACCTTCACAGCAACAATACCCAGTTTATGTGCTACTTTCCTCCTGTGCCAGGTTGACAAAAGCAAGGTCTTCATCTTCATGAAGAAAAAAAATCTTTGAACTTAAGACCTTCGGAGCTAAGTCAGACGAAAAAACAGCTTAGCAAGAATCTCTGACCACTGCTAGCAGAATCTTAGGGAGAAAGGCCATAAATATAGCATCTATCACAGATACTTTCTCTGGGCCATCTAACTTGCCAAATTCAAAATTTTGAGAGGCATCCTAAGTCTAAGGTTGCTTAAAGATCATAGTGGTCAACAGTTGATGAATATATTCTCCATTAACATTTCCTTATTCCTTCCTTTGTTTGTTTATACTTTGGAGCATCCATGACAGGTTTGATAAAGATTTTCACAATTTCAAGTTTTGTGGAAAAAAACCCCAACCTTTCAAATTTGCTGCCTGAAAGCTATGTTGGCCTAGTTGCGAGAAACAGTAATTAATTCTCAGTATCATCCCTGTTTGAATTTATTTTAGTTTACTTGTCTTGCTCATTCCTTTTGGCTATTCCTTTCACTCTACTAAACCAGCACAACACAGATTAAGTCATATTTAAGATCTGAACAGACCAGTTTCCAATACAGTGAAGAATGTATCACTGTCATGATTTAATCTCAAGCACCAACCAAGTACCAACCAAACCTCTTGCTCACTCTCCCACTAGTAAGATCAGGGAGAGATTCAATGGACCAGAAAAGAATTCCTGAAATACGCCAATGAATGGAGAGGCTTTCATGAAATATGGAGGATTATGGCCAGCGTAGCAGCAGAGCATGACAGACACAGAAGAGGAATTATGAGGATTAAAATGTTTTTAAAAATTATGCTCTAATGTGTCTACAATAAAGCTGCAGTGCACATTTTCAGTTTCTTGGTAAATAAATTCTGTTTTACTAACTGCTTTTAAACCATCAGCAATTACCTGTTCCATGTGTCCTCAAGTTTTGCCTTGTTTGTTTTGCATTATCTGTTTGAACTGTCCACACAAATTGTGCACGTCAGACAGAAAGAAAGTGAAATTTTACAACTATTTATTCATTTGAAGCATTTCATAAGGAAAGCATAAGGAAAACAAGAGAAACAGCTCACTCTTACAGATCTTATATGATCTATTTTTAGTCATATTTCTGTTGTTACAACATAATCTGTTCCTTGCGCAGCAGGAAATACTTTCTCTGTGCTATCATTCAGGTCAAATCTCATGGGTAGCAACTTGTATCACTAAATACTGTACAACTATGACTTGACAGGCCATTCAGGGTGATCTTTATCACAGATCAGAACACAAAATGCAATCACACAAGCTCTGTGGTGTTCCCGTGTTTAGTTTACAGTCTCCAAGGATACTGTTTATTTTGCAGGTGGTGCTGACACAACTGATTCCAAGGCAGTAGAACACATACCAAGAAACTGAAAGCACGTGTTGCCATGGCACAAACAGTAAATGCATTGAACATTCACTTCAACAAGAAAGGGGCTCCTTAAGACATTTTTAAAGGGTTATAACTGGACAAACAAGCCAATTCCTTTTTCATGTGTAAATAAAACTGTTTATATCATAGGAAAGAAGACAATAACATCTGAGGGTGTGTGTTTTGCTACCACTAGGGTAGTAAAGATCCCTTCAGCACTATAAACATGAAGACGGCTGTCATTCCTCTTAGTACTAGCAATCATCCCTCAGCACAATCCAAAGAGGTAGAATATATTTTCCTCTTAAGCATATCAATAACACTTAAATCCACCTAGCCACTGTGTCTGCAGTCCCAAGATAGGGATCTAGCAACCTCACAGGGGAATTCTGAGTCTCCAGAATTGTTTGTCTAGAAAGGCAAACACAAACTTGCTGTGTTTATACACAGCTTATACACTCAGCTTTGAGACGTATGTCAGCTCCAAATCTATCTCTGCATAGCATAGCTGGAGCAAAATCAAAATAAAATTGTACTGCTGAATTCAATTCTGCAATAAGGCAGGTCCATACCATCCCAATCCCAGTAAAATACATTTACTACTGCTTATTCTGGGGTGACTCCTGGCTTTTCTTTCTATTTCTTGTCCTACTTGGCACAAATATTTTCATATTTTCTAAACACAAAATTTGACTTTCAAAAAATCTCATGTCTCTGTCTTCTAAAGCAATATAAAAAGCTAAGATCATTCATGCACTGGTTTCCATTTTAATTTACCGAGTCCAAAAGTGAGATCAGTGATAGTGTCATGCAAACATGATTCCATCTTTGTTCTCTGGCAATCGGCATAACAAAATATATCTCTCTACATCAAGATGCATGTCCAAAGGTAGGGAAAGGCACAGTTTTCCCTGGCATTTTGAAGGCTTGTATACAAGACTTTTTTGCAACAATTTAATACTATTAAAACGGACACATTGATTTCTTTACACAGAGCACCTCCTTCAATCAAACATGTCTTTTACCTTATGAAACCACTGTATGTGTTAGCCATAAATTGATACCATATTGATTTTGGGTAAACTGGCTTCATGCACAACAAAACAAAAATAAAGTATCTGACTGAAGAGGTTCCACCTAACCAATTAAATGATATTTTTAGATCTTTAAAGTCTGCTTTACAACCTTAATCCCTACCATTCTTCATGGTTCAATGGTTCTAAACCACTTCACTTAGACAAAAAAATAGGATCTAGAGGGTATAGCAGGTAAAAAGCTTCTACCTCTTCATCACACTTTGCCTCTCCATATTTAGCCTGTGAGTACTGAGACAGAAATAATGTTCAACAAGTTGTTCATACAATGCCTAGCACAGTAAGACCCTGACATCACAGTAGTAGGGAGGCTTTGCTCTACAGCTGCAGTTGCATGTTACTGATGATGCTGTTCATAACATTATGGTTTTCCTGTGTAGACAAGAGTGGTCTACATCAGCATGTGCTCTGTGAAAGCTGTGAAAGGTTCATAAAGCAAGGATTGTATCATTAAAAAAAAAAGAACAAATTCCAATGGAAAGAATATAACTCTCTTCTCTTTTCAAAACAGAACACTTCAAGCAGACCACTGAAAATTCATAGTAAAGGCCAACTAATACAGCATGCGCATCATGATGTCTGAATTAAGAAGGCTCTAGAACAAATATCTGGTCTCTTAGGAGGCTTTTCTAAGTTTTTCCTCCACTAATCATACAGAGCCACAGCTTGAGTGTTTTGTCATCCTATTCCTAAAGGAGGTGCACAGTCATAGATGCAATCCCCCAGCTTGGGACACACAAAGATGGAGAACTTTATTGCAAATCTTTCAGGCAGGGTTTGGGTTTTTTTCCCCTAGAGAGAAAGAGAGCCTTTATCATCTGTTTTTCTCTAATGCTGCAAGTAATACTTTTAAGATGTTTCTGGCCACTCAGCAATGTCATTCTCACGGATTTTGGATGGAATACTCTTAATATATTTTGCCAGGCTGGAAAAATCCATGAACTTGACTTTATAATACTATAAATGTATAACAGCACTGTCAGATAGCTACCATTCTTTGGTAATGTAAATTCCATATTCAGTCAAGAGGCAATAACACTATGTGACAGAAAAAAAAGAGGACCAAATAGACAATTACTGTGCTCAGAATCACTGTTGGCACCCCTGAGTATAAGACACTATCTTTATCATGAGCTCAGTAAAATGTGGGAAAAAATTTACCACCTAAACTAGTAAGCCAATGCTTTCAGTTTGTCTACATCCCAATATCATTAATAGGATTCTTCAAATATTTTAAGACAAAGTGTCTGCAAATTAAACTCTTTTAATTTCATTTGAGATGTACAAGTGGTGCAATGGCTAACAACTCTGAAAAAGTAGTTTTCAACAGAGTAAAGTATTGCATCTTGACTAAAAATGCAAAGTTAGAATAGGTAAAAATGCTGTTGACAGTTACAAAATATAATATGAACTGTTCTTTCTCATGCTCTAGCAGAATGTGCTAACCTATAAATTTTAAGTGGCATCTTGGTCTGATCTATTTTGAAGGTGTATTCATAATCAGTAGCACAAAATTTTTCAAATATAGACACCTAAGCATAAGCATTTAAATAAAAATAGGCTCTTTTTGAAGAAAAAGAGGCTGTGACAGAAGTCAAAGAAAGTTGCCAAGCCTCTGATCCTGTGGCTATGGAATTAAAGAGTAAGAAAACAGTATATGAAGTAATATGATTAACTTTCCCAGTCAAATTTAAAAGTATTGGTACACATCTTTCCTAAGGCCAAGAGAGAAAATAGCAGGTAGAATAATCTCTGCATTTTTAAACAATTAACATTTGTCAAAATGTTAAAAACAAATATTTTGACACAATCTCTTAAAAGAAAAAAGCCAAATATCCACAAATATAATGTGCTGTAGTATAATCAGAATGTAAATTCATCCTGATATATTATTACTCTATAGAAATAATAAGCAGGAAAAAAGTGAAAGAGGTATTACCTGATGCTCTGGAAAGCAATTTGCTAGCAATCACAATGTTTGAAGTGTTATAATATGTGACAGAAAAACCAAAGTCACATAGACAGTGTTTAAGTGGTGGATACTGCTTCTTTCTGCTCACACATATTCCAGCCACAGTGTGTTCTGAATGCTATTGCCCTACCTGAAAACAAATGTTGATGTTAGTTCAGTACCATGTTCTATACCACCTATAGCAACAACAAACACATATTGAATACTTAAGCAAGAGCCTGATTATTCTCTTATCATAGTTTCAGCTGGTAATCTTTGAGTGGTGTGCAAATGATATCCTGTAACATGTGTCTTCTGTACTGGAAACTTTGCCTTGTACAAATGTTTTCTTTCACAATATAGTTCAACACTGTAGAGGAAATTTTTATTTAAGCTTCTGAAAACATTGTTTATTTAAGATCTTATTCTACACCTCCAATAGTCATATAAGAGCTTATGGGTATCATGCGAAACATTGCACAAGCATTAGCTAATGAACCTTTATAATATTCTCATGTGAAACTGTATTAGAAGTATTAAATGTGGAAAAAGGCATCAGAGAGACAAATTATTTGAGGGTGCAGTGACTGAGAGAAATGCCATATTCCTCTGACCAGAGTGGAACAGATTTATTTACTAAAGTTAGATATCAGGTGAAGGACTTTGCTGTTTCAAGAATCCATGACTTCCTGAAGGCTCAGAAACTGTTGAAATCCAAGATCACATTTAGGAGACCTTAGGAGCAGCTCCAAATCCTACACTCAGGACTAACAATCCATGCAAATTTTGAAATTATGTAATAAAGGGCTATATTACTCATTTGGAATTACATGACAAGTATGATAATGTATTACTGAGAACATTACAGAGAAGCACTGTAGTTTAGAATATTGTTTAATTTAAATTACCAACAGTTACATGAAAATGGAGGAACACGCTGGTGAATCAGGGTATAATATAATGCCTAAAATACACCACACAAGACATTCATATTTCAGTGTGTAGATGAAAAACTTCTTGTCTGAAATAGAAACTGGTTTTGAAGAACAAGATACCAAAGCATATATCCTGGCGAAATCCTGAGGTATTTTTTCTTCTCTTTTCAATATTCTTTGCATGTTCTCTTTCCAGCACTAGAGGAAAAGGAAAAATTCAGAGAAGCATAAAGTAAATTAAATCTATATGATTTCTTTTTTAAGAGTTCCAAAATTTACAGTGATCTGCCATTAAAATAAATAGTAACAGGCTCAGTTTATAAGATTTTTTATTTTAATAGAGCAAGAATTCCTCCTTCCCCCACTGTGTATCTGATCTTCTTCAGACCTCCTCCCACATCCTACCTCCACATTCCATCAACAGATCAGTGACAGATTATTTCAAATGCAGGAATAAAGTAGCCTCTCCCCAGCCTAAGTAAATGACTGCAGAATCTATGGAACACCACAGCTCTGCATCTGCCCTAAAATTTTCTGTCATTTAAAGAGAGGACCTGCTGTTGAGATAGGATTATGGAAGCCAAGGTGTAAAAAGTGACAATATATCCCTACAGCTTGTGTCTAGGCAACACAACCAATGGTCTCAATTTTCTTGTGGTTTTCATAGCCTGTGTTATCTTTCTTAAAATACCACAAAAATGGAGAGTTTAAGCTTTCATTGCGAATAACCACATCTCCACTTGTTGTAGTCATGTGGGCAGTTCAGAAGAGACTAACTCAGCGGAGCCCTGACAACTTACAAGCCAGATATAAACAAATTGAAAACCAGTAATCCTTTTTAATGTAATGATTTTTCTTTTTTTTTCAGATGCTGAATTATAACCTTTAAGAAGCTTGGAGAGGGAACTCTGGACTTTCCGTGCAAGAGCAGATATCACAGTATCTGTCTGGAACAGGTAGATGATCAAAATGGTATTTCCTGTTTTGATTCCCCCTTGATCATTTATCAGCAGGTAAGTATTACTTCAAATAAACTGTGCAAGTAAAAACTGTAGTAAAATCTCTATCAAGTAACATACAGAAAAACAATCTTAATACTAAGAATATGTATTCAGAAAAACAGCAGTCTGAAATTGTAGTATATGAAAAACAGGCACAAAGTGACAAAACCCTTGAGCTCCCTCTGTATCTGTGGTTTGTGATCAGAAGCCTGCCTCACTTACCAGTTTATCTGTTGTGCATGATGATGCCAACTACTGTAGTTGTGAAACGTGTCATGGACAGTTTCTACAGAGATCTTTAAAGCAAACAGAAGGGTTTTTAAGCAGTGCCACCCGGAGGTGAAAGAGAGCTTCTCATCCCCGATGACATCAGGGCTCATTTTTTACAACAGCTATAAAGATATCATAAATCCAAAAATCTCTTAATGGTCTGAGAGTCCTATAATAGAAATGGTCCTGCAGAGAGGTCACCAGTGGGTGAGGGGAGGAGTGCAATCTGCACTGAAGCAAGCTCTATCCTAAATTTGAAGTGCAGTTCCACATACTTGAGTCCCAGAGCTACATGAAGGGCAGATGCTCATGGTTCATTTTGTTGCAGAGGGAAATAAACTCTGTCAGAGGGCTGTGTGTTTCTTCTGTGCTGTAGGAAAATCAGTGTTGAGACCTTCCCTCCTTAAACACACTGTCCCAAAGAAGTCATATGAAACAGGCTCCCTGGCTGCCTCAGTGGCCCTTCATGAACACATCCCAGTTTACTGCAGTCTTGTTTGTACTGGGGTCCTAAAAATGGTCATAGCATTCTAGCTGCAAGCTAGATAAACTCTGCCAGGAGTGACCCTGCAGTCATGTGAGGAAACTGCAGAATCCCTTGCGGTTCTGTTCCGTCTGTTGACACGGACTGATGTACAGTGTAATATACATGTCCTAACAGAAGTATGGAAAGTTCTACCTCTTTGTGTTTCACCAAAGGAAAGTCTGTCCAGAACCTATAACAAAGTCCTGTCACTGACCACCCCATTGAAGTTTGTTTCCAATAAAAACTTAAAGAAGCAGCAATCTTTGTAATGCCACCTGTGTCAAATAGCACAGTGTGGTGGCATGATTTGTTTCTAGGAGTGTTCCTTGTAACCTCCCTATATGGACTTATCATATAGCAAGCACATCTTAAAGTAATTCATACAAAAAGTCATAAGAAAACAAAATAGAAATAGAACATAAATAACAGAAAGGGAAAAAAGAAAAAAAGTGTTCCATGCTGCCAGGAAACAAATGACTACTACCATTATCTTCACTGTTGATGCAAAGAGGTAAATGTCAACAGAATGTAAAGAAAAAAAACAGGAATGAAAGTATAGATAGAATGAAAATATAAAATTTGGTGTTAAGGTAAAAGAGGAGTTATTTGACAGTCTACTGATGCACCAAGTCAATATATCTGCCAAGAGAAAACTCCTACTTAGCCACAGAAGAAACAAGAACTGTTCAGTGCACATTTCTCTTTAATTAGAGAGGGCATAGTGTGTCAAGCTCCAAGTACTGTGCTGGCACGAGGAACTGGGCTCAAAATGTGTAAATAGATTTTGCCAATAAATGTATATATGGACAAACACATCACACATACTTTTTTGCCAGACTTCCAATGAAATTCCATTATTGTAGAGAATGTTTCTATTTCAACAAACCAAATTAACAAAAATATCCCTTCAGCTATCTTTCTGTGAATTTCTAGTTTAGGCCTTGCAAAAGGTAATCATAAAGTATTAATGTCTGCTGCCTCAAATTAGACTTAACTGATATTAGAAAAAATACACTGGCTTTGTATTTATTAATTTCAACTGAAGAGGAGATTTTCAAGCACAGTGGCACAGTTTAACTGTTAAAAATTCAAGGATGTACATAAATGAAATTTATCATCCCCTTGGTAGGCTTTAACCCCCAAGCTCTTCCCACTTAGCAATTGATGTAGAAAACATCCTGTTTATACCCTGCATTCTAGTAAATAGTGTATGAAGCCATACCTGTTTGCAGGAGTGAACTATAAAATGGCAGAAGATAAAAAATTCAGTGACACTTCTAACACCTTTCAAATTATCTCTTGCAATCGGGATGCAAGTCTCATACAGCAGCTGTTTTCCTCCAGAAGAAACCTGTGCTTTTTACCAAAAATGTAGTGAGCTGCTCAGTGTTTCTCCATATTCCAAAACTGCCAGATGGTTTTGAATTCTTCCCATGTGTTTTTAAGAGGGTCTCTCCTGAAAACTACAAGAGCATGAAACTCAAAAAATATCAAGAATCAAGTACTGCCAACCCATTCAATGCTGGAGCTTTGATGGCACTCAGAGGGCTCCCTGGCCCTGACCAGCTTCACCCAGGACCCTGCCCAGGTCTCAGGCCCCATGGCAGCTGCCTGGGGCTGTCAGACCCTGACCCAGTGAGGCTGCAGCACGGCTGCTCTCCATCTCCAGGGAGGTGCCTGATGCCTGGGGCTGCCCTGGTGCTCCCAGCTGCCCCACTCCCGGCCAGGTTGGTGGGACAGGGACTGCCTGGGGACACTGTGCAGCTCCAGAGGTCAGTGCCTCAGAAAGCCACCTGCCTGTGTCACACTCTGACATTCATAAGTAACTAAACAGATAATCTGTTCAATCTCCTGAGGAAGCTACTGCACTGTTTTGCTTTTTAAAATCAATGAATGGCATAACAGTCTCAGTTGCGCAATTCCTGTAAAAGCCAACACAGTAATACACAAGCACAGTGACACTACTGCCTGCCAGACACTACACCTCAAATCTTTGCCACTTCAAGTATTTCAAATGTGAGAAAGATGAAGGCAGAGGAATATGAGAAGGAAGGCTGTTTGATTACAATTATGGTTAATCTTTACATATACCCTGTTAAACTGTGCAGTTGTGTTTTGTTTATTTAAAAAGTTTTCTGGCTCACTCGGCAGTGTAGGCAGCTATACAGGACAGACTGTTTCTACAGTCCTGTAAAAGTACTCTACCAAAAATAAATGTGTTAATTATGCTCCAAAGGTTCTGCTACACCACAATGAAAGTATAAAGAAGAGTAAAATTAAGACAGGCCCATACACCACAGACTTCTAGAACAGGGAAGAAAATCTGTTTCTAAAAGAGAATTACACCCAAATCAAAAATATTTAGATTCATGATTTCAAGTTGCTTAAAACCAGACATGTTTTATACATCTTTAAAATAAAGCCTGTGTCAATAAAAAGTTATGTCCAAATTTATAAAGGCTTTACATTAATATTAGCATTGCCCCTGTGATATGCTGAGTTTCTGTGCTCTAAGTAATAAAGATCCTACAAATCACCTTCTTTTTTGAGTAAGTAGTGAGATCAATAAGATGCCATACAAACTTCCTGTTACAGGCATAAGTCCAGCCACAAAACAAGCATAAGCAACACACACTGAAACTATTAATCCCAAATGTTCCTCTTCTTTCTCCTTATTGACGATATATTGATGATATAAGCAGCAGAATGTACTGGAGTAGTTGAAGAACAGCTAAGAGAGAAGGCAGAGTACTGAACTCACATGAATCTGCCATCAAACACTCTGCTGATCCCTAAATTAGAGCTTTTGTATCCTCTCACATCAATTTTTAAAACAGGTCAAACAGTCTGGAAGACACTAAACTCCATCAGGATACTTGACTTGGCGCCAGTGAAACACAGGGGTTAAAACAACACAGAATTCCTCTGCTGATGCCACTCTTCAATCTACCCAATGGCAGGAGCATAGAGCTGGCACAGAGAAAGCATCTGACTTAATTATTGGGGGAACAAGACACTACTGTATTACCAGTGTCTTGAGGGAGGACATCCCCGTTGTCAGAATAAGTGCATCTCCTTCATAAACCATTCTTTGCTTCAGAGAAAATAAGTAGCTGGACAAAATTGCTGATCTGAATGCTTTCTTCTTCCTCCTTTGCTGCAAGCTGTATCACAGCTATCAATCCCACATCCTTAAATCTTTATGCAAAGGCAAGCAAAGTAAAAAATATGTTCTGACTCTAGAATCTTACCAATTGATTTTCATGAATCTGGCACAAGACTGGGTTTATTCATCTAAGACAGGGCAGAGCTGGGATCACAGGTCACTGCCACTGAAGAGAAACATTTTGTCTAAAACACAGATCACCTTTCATAGCTGTAGGTAAGTCCACAGAACTTTCACAAACAAGTACCAGAAAGGCTTTGGGGTTTGCCTCAGCAGTGTTTCTCACCTTACAGATAAGTTCATCTGTGATAAGTTAAATGAAATGGCTAAGAGTTTCACAATATTTTGTTTTTAAAAGAAGAAATGCATACCTATCATTTCAGTACAATTATCTGCAAAGGTTGCACACTTCTCTTTGTATAGATAACAAATGTTACAAATCATGTAACACATACTTGAATGGCTTCAATCAGATGTAGCAACAAGAAAGTTTCATCCACTAAGGTCTTTCATTAGGCCTTAAATTCTCATTCTTTGCAACCAAAGTAGCAGAGGCACTACTCTAACCCTCTGAGAGCCATTCAGCCTTTTTGTGTCCTGCATTTCACAGCTATAAGCACCAGGTAGCAGTGGGGGTGCCCAAGCATGAGAGCTTGCTCAGTTGGAGAATATCGTCATAGTGCAAACAGAGACTGACAAAGAACTAGCTTTTCAAGTCAAACAAAGTTTAAAATAAGCAACAATTCACCTGAAGGAAGAACGTCATGTATCTATCACAGCATTTACATAATGAATTTTAATAAGTGCTAGGAGTACCTCTCTAGTAATCTACTCTTAACATGCTTCTTTTCCTATTACACACACAGTTTCAGCATGTTTGCTACCCTAGGACACCAAATTCTAAAGGACCAAAATATTAAATTTTTGGTGAGAAAACAATAGCATAACAATGATAATAGTTTTATATACAAAACCACTGAAGAGTTAGATCACACTTTGTACAACTAGAAAAAAAAAGAAAGAAAAATCCTACCTTGCAGCCATGACATTCAGTAGGGTAACTCATTCATCTTCTGTCTGAATTTCATCAAGAGTGAGGGCTGCAAACCTTTAATGAAAACAGTCAGGCTTGGCAAACAAGTACATTTATTTGCTTGAGTCATGACAGAATTTTACACCCTACCCTTTGCTAAATACCTACAATTTCAGCCAAGCTCATCAGTCTAACAGAAACACATCAACTTTGTCTTGCGCTTTCTCTAAAAGGGTCTCTCAAAACACTCAACATGTCATTGTTACCCCAAATCCTATTCTTCTGTAGTATTTGTTCATCCACTTGGAATCAGTGCAACCATCCTCATCTCCCAAAAAACTGCACGCTGTCAAATGAAAACAATGTTGCTGTCTCTAGTAATTAATTCTAACCTACCAAGTCATTGAAATATTGGAAGTCATTGAGATCTGAAATCCAAGATCACAACTTTTAGCATATTCCAGATACTCAAAAATATATCGATGTTATTAAGTCTGTTAAATCCATTAGTTCTTGGTTCTCATTCCAGTTCTCTTCACAACACCAAGACCTTACCTTATCCATAAAACATCCCTTTTCAATTTTTCCTTTAGCTCTTACCAATCACATAAAAATGTTTAATAGTTTCATAGCCAAAAAATCACTACAGATCTTATTTCATCTTTTCATAAATTCCTTCACTTTAATATGTACAGTATATATCACAAATTATTTAAAACAACCCTTAGCTATTTCATACAAATAAATTCCTTCACACAGGTAATTACTTCTTCAAAGCAACTATAAACATCTCTTTCTGCCTGTATCAGACATCTCTAGGCACATTCTAGAGCATTTCTAAGATGATCAACACAACAGCTTGGGTAATATTCACAGGTTCAGAAGCAGTATCTTGTCTGCTCAGTTGCACATCAGTCACATTAAGTCCTGTAGCCTTCTCTACATCCCTGGACAGAGATATCTCCAATGTTTTCAAACGTGCTTTCCCTGCTCAGAAAAGATGATAAACGTTAATGGTACTGTCCCACTGAACTTCAAGAAAGTCTTTTTAATCTACCAACTGCAAGTGCTTAGGGGAAGTGTATTCCTTGAATTCAAGAACTTACATTCTACAGCTGTGATGACACTACAAATATAGAACAAAACCCAGCAGGTCTTGCACAGCTATTTATAGTCCTGGAATTTACCCTAGCGGCATCTCCCAGGTTCAGCTACTGAACTCAGGTTTTCAAATTTTGGTGCAGAGATTCCTTTTCTTTTAACTCTTGACTCTTTATATCTCCTTGACTAACAAAGTGATTGAAAAAAACCCATATTAATTGAAAACTGTCTATTTAATAGCATCTCCTGGCCCCAATGACTTAAAATTCCTGTATTCTTTAAAAAATGCTTATGTATAGCCCGGTTGCTGAGCTATACATACTGCAGCAAGTCTTCCACCTGCTGGACAAAAGGCAGCACTAAGCTTCCTTGCAGGAAACAGATGCAACAAATATCTGAGAGCAACACAATGACAGAAGAAAAAAAAAAAAAAGGCAGCACCAAGGTGCCCTTGTTTAAGTGCAGTAAGTAAACAAAGATGAAAATTGAGCCCTCTGAATAAAGGGATACGGAGGTCAAGCATCTGTGGCCGAGGAGGAGCTGTTCTACTTTCCCAGTATTCCTCATTTTACAAACTGTTTCTACAGGTCTATTTATTTGTGCTTTTACAAAGGACCTGCATTACTTGACATGGAAATACCACGGGCCTTCTGCCTTTTGGGCTGTTCTGGGTTGGTTACTGCCCTAATCAAGCAAGGAGAGAAATTTCCCTCTTTTTGTTCTTTGCCTAGCTCAGGTGGCTGGCTAAATCAGAACATCCTGTATTCTGTGATCCTAAACCAGCTAGGCAATTGCCAGATTCCCATGCCCTGGAGCAGATTCAGCCTAAATGCCAGGCTGAGCGCTGAAGGCTTTTCACTCCCGGACGCCGCCGGAGGGAGGACTGCTCCCTGCCCTCCCGGGAGAGCAGCGATGGTGCTGTGCCTGAGGGTGAGGAAGCGGGAGATGCTGCTTCCTTCGCAATCCGCATCTCAATAAGTCATGGAAAAGGCTTTCAGCAGCGTGCAGCTGTGTGTCAAACTACAGGCTGTTATCTACTCTTAAAAAAAAAAAAAAACAAAAAACAAAAAACCAAACAGGAACATGGACTTAAGTTCACTTGGATCTTTCAAAGCTCCACTACTTTTTTTTATTATGTAGCTTGCTTTGAGAGCCCCAGCAGCATTTTTCCCTGAGGTATTGCCTAAGCCTTGAGCCAATCAAGGATGCAAAAAGAGAGGCTGCAGGTCTCCTTTGGTGTTATCCACTCTCCTCTAAAAGGTACACATCATCAAGAGAGAGGAAGGTTGTGAAATTGCAACCAAAGTCAAGAAAAGATGGGTTTTACAGTCTTGTTGGAACATTCAGAAATATTACATGGGATTAGCAGACATTACTAATAATGAAAACTGAGCCATAATATGAGCTTTATCATCTCTAGATCTTGATAACAAAAGCTGTACATTTTTTTTTTGCATAGAAAATTATACTCATTACATTCCCCTTAATGAATACCTAACATAAACAGGCCTCAAAACTTATCTTCAGAAATTAAAGACAAACAAAAGGTGCAGAAGCAGCATTTAGGAGACCTCATATTTTACGTTGCCAAAGGCACCACAAAAGAGTCCTCCCCATATATCTGTACACATGTACATACAAATGCATATAGAGATTAATATCTCTATCAGCTACCTTACAGGGTCAGTGTCACAAAGTTAAACATAGTTCAGTGACAATAGTTGCAAGAAAATATTTTTTTAAAGCACAGTAATTTGTAAATGAGACAGTTCCTCAAGAAGCCACAATCTAGGAGACAAATAATTTCAAAAGTAAATAAAATAACACAGAAGGAAACTAATTACAATCATAAAAAAAATCGTAAAAACCATAAAAGAATCATAAAAGAAATGTGATGAGAAACGATTGATAATTATTTTCAAGTTAACTAAGAATAAAGACAATGTAATGGTGTTACCATAAATTTTCTGTGTTAATTTGGACACAGAAGAAATGTACAATGAATCGTTTACTAGACTGTTTTATCCATGGTTAATCAGATGCTGTCATACCATAAGGCTGATGAAATTTTATTTTTTTTCAGAAATATTTAAGGAGGCTTCTATATAAAGCTTTAAAGTTGGATATTATTTGTTCTACAGATTGGGACCATGTGTTAGAAAACCAAGTGGCAGAGGAATGTTTCACAATTTTCAGGTCAGAGGATGCCAGAAAATACTCAGAACACTTAAAGAAAGTTAGTTTGTGTCATTAATAGCAAATATAACTGAGATATTTTCAATGCTATAGGATCTGCCAACCTTTAAAAAATCCTGGATAAAATAAAACAGTGCCATCAGAAACACTAAGTCAATAAGAAAACCAAGAACTATAATTACATGCTAATTTATGTGTGTTTACATTAGATCATGGGAACTGACTTGATAGATCTTTTGATGTCATTACAAGTCCAGCCGATAGTAACAAATAGTGCCAGTGCAGCATGTTCAGATCACCAAATTAAAGGACTTTCATACTTGCTCCACCCATGCTCTCATCACTCTTACTGTGATGGCCAGCTGAAGGCCAGGCTGGCTGTGCAATTCCCATCCAAAAGCACTGGCATATGCTTACAAGCAGGGTATGCTCAGCACTGGACAAACAACCACAAAGTATCAGGACATAAACCGTGTTTTTGATGGGAGTCCATAGGATCGGTTCTTATCACCTCCAGCTTAACACTTCTGGAAGAAATAAAAGTCACTAGAGAAGATGTGAAGACTGGGAAAAGGCGAAAACCAGAAAGGGTAGAGTTCACTGATACAGAGCTATCAAGGTCACATGGTAACATGGACACAAGCAATCCCAACTCGTTTTAAGATAAGCAAATGGAATTCATGCACAGGAACAAAGACAATGACTTCTGCTCTGATGATCAGAAACACTGAAAAGACTCGTCAAATTATCATGGAGCATTAGTGAATTCTGTGCTTAGAGGGGCTACTGTGATTCTGGGATGTTTAAAATGAGGAAAACAAAGCAGGAGCAGAAAATAGGAGCACAGTAGTTCCTCTAACTCTGGATTTGGCAGTGTTGCATTTTTTTTTTTTTTTTTTAAAGTATAACCTGTTTTCAAGATAATATGTTAAAAATTACTTTGATAACTGCAATTACATAAAAAATGTGTACAGGGATGATTCAGAGGTTTGATGGTGCAGAATGTAGAGACTCAGCTTAACAGAGAAAAGCTGATGCAATGATTTGATCACGTTCTGTAAAACCTTGGATGGAGAACAGTGGCACTACAACACTTTTCAAGCTAGCAACAATGATATAGTAGCACCCAAATAGTAGCTGAAAGTTGAAGCCAAATATTCAGAAAAGATAGAAGATAAATATTAACAAGGATTGTACTTACCTGTTGGTTAAAATATTTTTTTCCCAATACTGAAGAGTAACTACCTAAGACTCCAAGATTACTCTGAATATTGAATATTGAAGTAATATGTATTTTTTTAATTAATGCACTTACATAACATATTGTATCATATATTATTCAATTATATATTACTGTCATTTTCACTACAGGACATAGTTTTAAAATGACAAATAGATAAACAGTATCAGATTGTATTACAGCTAATTATGAATTACATACAGATGTCTTATTTTATTAAAATAGACAAATGGTAATAATACTGTAAAAATAAATATATTCAAGATGCAAATGCCTAGATAAGCTGTATCTCAATGTACAGTTCAATTTTTGACCAAAGACTACTAACAATGTAAGACAGTTGAGTGGTTTTGCATAGACTTCCAAAAAAACTATCCTCAACTACAGATGAGATCTGGAAAATAATCTTTCCAAGGGATAAATTTTAACAATGGAAGGGAAAAAAAGTCCTTAGAATAAAATTCTTGGAAAAGCTTAGACAAAGGTTTTGCAGTATGACTCGCGGAAAAAAAACCACATTAGGAAGATAACAAGTAGTGTAAGCAAATAAACATCCTGATTTACACACCTCAGGTATGTAAACCTCTCAGTATTTCATTTCCAGAAAAAAAATGAAATATCTAGAATATTTTTATATCTCTTCATGTACAAACACGTGTGCATTGAATACACCAAAAAATAGGCTATTTACTGGCAATGATTTGCATCACTTGGTAAATTCTAAATTAAAGTCAAAACAAAAAAGATTAAAATTAAAATATCATTCCTGTCCTTAAAGATCAATTGTTTGGCCTTTTTTAAACTTCCTGTTTTGCTATATAGGAACTCTTCTTTATCACACTCGATTCACGGAACATGCTATTATTGTTTTGCTTTGCTTTACTCCCCATCAGCAAAAAAACTACTGCACCTGAACAAGAGTCTAAACCCCTTTTCCATGCATGTTTTCTCACAGAATTAACTGACATCAGTAGATTGTTTGCTTTTAACCCTGACATCCCCCCTCCAATCTATTTTTGAAACAAATTTTATTTTAGGATGTCCTGACTCTGATACTAAATTGGAAACCGTGGTGTGAATTTTATAGAACACTATTTCCTTTTATAGAGGATGTTCACAGCTAATCTGTCATCTAAAGGGTAGACAGAGGCCAGAAGGTTAGGAAACCAAGACAGGTGGCCCAGTAGCAGCCTGAAATCTAAACTTTTTCAGCATTCTGTGTTTAATTAAATTGTAAGGAATCTGAGTCTTTTCTCACTGTACCATGTTTTATTAACGCTAAAAAACCCTCAGCTCTGTAACAGAATAGGTAAACACTGAGCAAAACAACTTTCTTGCAGAACAATTCTTCCACCCGGGTAAAGATGGACAGCAAATTCTTTGTTTCCCACAGATCTTTTCCCAAGAAGTTATGCCAGGAAATGAAGAATCCGTGTTCGTACAGGCTTCCCCTCAGCCCTGCAAACACGCGCTTGTGTTTTTATGTTTACAACATGCTTTTAAAAAAACATATTTACCTAATCAGCAAGTGATGACAATGCCTCCTCATTCTATTATTATTAAAAATGTAATTGAATGAAACTATTGTTCTATTCAATACCACTTTTCGACCATTAAAAATTACTAGTTTTGTACTTGCCGTCTAACCCAGTGCACATGGCATGGCCATGCTGCCACCAAAGCAGCCACAAACTGAAGAAGGTCTTTGACTTCTCCCTTTCTGTAGCACATCAGCAGACTCCAGGAGGCACACGTAGTGTGTTTTTCCACAGTTCTTACATCCTGCTAAGACAAAGCATGGTTTGTCCTTGTGCAGACAGCACAGGTTGGAGATACGGTGCCTGAGTCTGCAGAAGCGATCTTGCATGGAGGACAGCAGCAGAGAGAAATGGGTTGCATTGGATCTCATGGAGCTACCATGCCAAGATTGTGCTTAACTCCATCACCTAGTGCATTTAGGCAGTAATCAGGAAACTGGGTTGCCACTGTGCCCCACATGTGCAATGTAGGTATCACCCAAATTATGCAGTAAAAATCTTCTCTTGCTCCAAAAAAAAAAAAAAAAAAAAAAAAAAAGTAAAAAAAAAAAAGTGGAGCAGCAGCAAGTCCTGCTTTGGAGTTAAAATGCTATATGAGCTATTCAGCTCAACATTTGCAAATCTACGTCACCCATGGCATCAAACACCAGCTCAACTAGGAGGTAGGGTTTCCCCACAAGCCATCAAAACAGTATGGAACACTCAAATATGGTCCAAGAGCACATTTGCTTCTTCTCTTTCTCATCAGCCTTCCCTTATGTTAAGGGTTTTTATTTGGGCACACGATCTGACTTTGAAGGCATCAGTTAGCAAGTCAAATTCAACTTTGCAGGTCTGTTACCAAGTCTCCAGAAAAGTTCCTCCTGAAGGCAGTGCTTTGCAGAAAAGCAGCAGGTTCAAACTTGCTTAACAGCAGTGCTGAACTCAAATGCAGAGATCCTGCTAAAGATACAACCCAGAGTAGTTAACGTACTGAAAAAAATTCCCATTTTGAGCCCAAGCAACGCTGTTATCTTATTAAAGGCAGACACCAATCTAGTATTTGGGGAAGGGGTTTGTAAAATATTGAAAGAAAAGAGAAATGTCTGTGTTTATGTGCATGTCTGCAAATGGGGTGGAAGTAACTGTGTTAGTAAAACTAATTGCCACTACACAAAATAACTGTTCATCTGTATTACAGAGTTTCCATTTATTATCTACCACATATAAACTATTTTACAAAAAAGAATACACACTGCAGACAAAGCACAGAAAAGCAAGATAGGATGTACATTTTGAGAAAATTCCTGACTTTCTGTTCCTGACAATTTCCCTGTCTTCCCAGACATGTAAGATAAACATAGCTAGACTGACCAGCATTTTATGGTTTATAGCCCTCAGTCCCAAAATCTGCCAAAACTTGCATGCACAGAAACAAGATATCAAGAATGAAACAATAAAATAGTTTTGCCCTCTGCATTTTTCTACACTATCCCACCTGTTAACAGTTTCTCACAGAAGTATATTTTATTTGTAGAAGTATTCTTTCTAGTTTGGATTTCTGCAAGTAACACCAAATGAAATAATTTGTGTATCTATCAATAAATGTTGCAGCTTTCTGAAAATGTATCTTCTTAAAAGTTTTTCAACACTTCTGATTTTAACTTGGGAGGGCTTGAATACAAGAATAGGATGTCAGATAAATGCAAGACAAATTTTATAAACTTGAGAACCATGATACTTGATCCATAAATGCCAAACTAATAGCCTTCTTGATTGTCTCTTCTCCCAGTGGCCCGATATTCATTTTCTGCACAAAAGTCACAATTTCTTTTTTGAGGTAGAAGTAACAGTTTTACTGATTTAAAGGTTCTACATTGATGATAGATTTTTCTATTTGCTGAATTTGGGGCACAACATTTCATGTTATCTTAAAACATGTTTTTACACCAGTTAAATATAATTTGTCAGCAATTACTCTTATTTTGGTTTAGCATGTCCTTTGTTAATTAGAGTAGTCCCTAAAGTAATCTTGCCAAGTATTTTAGCTCTGGAGTTTGCAAGCCCCTAAGCTATCATCAATTTCACAAGTTTCTTAATTTACACCCGCTGAGATAGGATCAGCAGACTTGGGTTTGTTTAAATGAAAATTTCTGTTTGGATTACAAGCCAAGGCTGCCTACCCATGGGCATACACATTGGGATAAACAGCCACCATAGGTGGCCACTCTCCAAATGAAAAACATTACAGAAAGTTGGCTGCACAGACGAAAGAAAATAAATGAAAGTATACTACAAGCATTTGCATTTACTGTATTTCAAACAATACAACACTGATTTTGTTAAATTCAGTGTTACACTTCCATAAGCATTATAAAAGTCTTTAAAGACAAGGTACTGCAGTGGTGTGTGTGTATGAGAGAACAGTCACACACAGACCACAGCTTTCAAAACTGATTAGCAGTTGTTAGCCTATTTGTATCAATTTAATGTCTTATTTTCAAGAGTCCAAGTGTTCATTTTTTTGAGAAATATAAATCAAACAAAACCATTTTCATATGTATATGGCATAAAGGTATGTTAGAGTATTTTAAAATTAATAGGAACTTTATTTTCAGGTTTCTTACCAATAATCTTTAACCCGAAGGTTGGTTTTGAGTGAATCTTTTTAATAGGAAGAGTCAAGAATTTTTATTCATTAATTACGAAAAAAAAATTTAAAATGTATTTCCAGGAAATATTTTAATGCTGTTTCTAAAGAAAAAAATAAAACAATCAAAAAAATCAGAATATAGCTTTGTTTTGTAAATGAAAGAAGCAGTAAAGTATTATAAAGTCAAATTTCCAACTAAAGAAATCTCCATTAAGTAAAACTTTACATAATATTATCACCTTTACTCCAAATGCATTTATGATGAAAACAACTATTTTAGTAACTAATTTAGTCCAGTCTAAAATGTTTGGATTAATCTAAAGAAAATTTACCTTGCCTAAGTCCTAGGCAAATTTACATTGCCTGCAGGCTTAAATACTTCATTGTGACTGGCTATGCTAGATACTTGTTTATATTGTTGGGGTTTTTTTCTTAATATGATTCAACTACCATGTTTGATTTAGAGATTTGCTTCCTACTGCAATGCATCTAAATAAATTTGACAACTAGGAGCATAACATGATAACCTGGCCATGTAAAAGGTTAAGGTCAACAATTACAAAGCTTTTAGTTGTGAAAACAACCAGTAAATCTTGAGGCAAGCCAATAACATTTTCTTCTATTTTCTCACCAATTAAGTGAGATCCTCTTTCCTGATCTGAGGTGCATGTAGGTTATCAGGTGTGTGTGTGTGCTTTTAGGATTAGTCATGTTCATGGCAATACAATTAGCCTGAGGAACTGGGAAGAGTTTACACAGTCCAAGTCCAGCTTTTCCATGCTCCAAAATACTACACAGTCATTTCATTTCCACTGATTGCTGCCTGAACATTCAACTACAGCAATAATTATTAATCCTGGCTAGAGCATATCAGACAAGGTCAGTGTCTCTGGCTCTAATAGATACTAAATTAAATTACCATAAATCATCTCTGTTTCTCAATCTCTTCAGAAGGCACGACTGTGCAAAAATTCAGATACATGGGGACTGAGTCAAGAAAAAAATCAACAGGCTTTAAAAGCAGTGGAAAACAGTTCTAGGGTCATGATATTTTCCCCTGCAATTCACTTACTGTTTTTCTCTTAAAAAAAAACTACTACAGCAGTGATCTTGTACTCAGAACTGCTGTGGCTGCACCTCAAATTCTGTGTTCAGTTTTGGGTCCCTCACTACTACAAAGACATTGAGGTGCTGGAGCAAGTCCAGAGAAGGGTAATGGAGCTGGTGGAGGGTCTGGAGCATGAGTCTTGTGAGGAGCAGCTAAGGGAACTGGGGTTGTTTAGTCTGGAGGAAAAGAGGCTCAGGTGGGACGTGCGGTTTATTCTCTTCTCCCAGGTAATAAGTGACAGAATGAGAGGAAATGGCCTTAAATTGTGCCAGGGGAGGTTTAGATTGAATTTAGAAAAAATCTTCACAGGAGGGGTTGTCAAGCATTGGAACAGGCTACCCAGGGGAGTGGTGGATTCCATCCCTGGAGGTATTTAAAAGACATGCAGATGTGGCACTCAGGGACACGGTTTAGGGGTGGACTTGGCAGTGTTGGGTTAGTAGTTGGACTCGATTAAAAAAGTCTTTTCCAACCCAAATGTTTCTATGATTCTAAGGACATGCCCTTCTCTGTTCAACAGCTAGCACTTTGCTATTAAGGAACTCTCTACAGAAGACTGTCAGCAAATAGAGGTATCAAGTACTTTGTTTAATAGGCACTAAACTGTGAAAAATAGTTATCCAATAAATTTTCCAGGTCAGTTGCAGTGGGGAAAAAATGAAAGATGAAATTAAAAATGAAAATTAATTTTTTATCTTTTTATGCACATATATACACACTTCTTTCCACTGCAATGCACATAGAAAACTGTATTCTTGTGATACGTAGTTTTGCTTCCTATATGCTTACAAAAATCCTAAGTTCTCTTAAATAGGAACTAACTGAGTTTTATTCTTCCTTTACTCAAACCTCTGACTTTCATCATGGCTGGTCTCTTAATTGCAATCTTTCTGAGTTGGGGGGCTTTTATACTGTACTTAATTACACAGTATCTAGTGTGGAGCTCTTTTCTGGTTGTCTTCTTTCACAATGCAGATGATAATCTTAAAACAATGTCATGTTATACAAGTAAAAATATAAAATTCAAGCCAATTTTGTTCTGACAATTTTCCACTTGCTCTATGAGATCAAATATAAATTCAGAGTCTGATCTTTGCTTTAGAAAAATTTTCACTTTAAATCTGCAGAAACAGACATGCACTAGACCACTTTAACTTTCTGACCACATATTACAGAGATTAGTGAGGTCAGGTATACTCTAAGGACAAGATGTGGCCCTGCATGATCACTCTTCATGTTAATGAAAATATTAATATAAAAATGCTCATGCAAATTACAAAATTGAGCCAGACAGAGCATATATTGCAGGAACTGATGATGGATATTCAGAAGCATGTGTTGCTCCCTGTGAAATACTATGTAAAATATTTAATAAACTAATTTCTGTAAAATTATATATCACCTCATGAACAACATGTTATATTCCCTACCACTGCCAAGAGTAGGTGCCTGCTCCTGTACAGGTGCTCTCAAGAAGGGGAAGAGTGTGTGAGGTTACTGATGGTGAAATGGGGAAGATGTCTGAGGGGTTGAGTACCTGGGATTAATTTTGAGGAGCAAGTGAAAAGGGAAGTGGTGGAGTCCTTTACTGTACAGCTGGGTGAGGGGAATGCCCTGAGGAGCCACCAGATAGCAGTTCCCTGGAGTATTTAGTTGCACCTAGTTAAATTCTTTTGCCTGCAGTCTGTTGCACACCATTCCCTCATGGCTGGGATCCAACTCAAGAAACAAGGGAGCAGCCCTACAAATATGTTATTTGCTAACATATTTGAAGAACTTCATGCTGTTTTGTTGATAAAGCAAAATATCAAAATGCATGTCATGACAATCTCTGAACTATTAATTGATCACACCATATTTTTACATTGTGAAAGCAATTGCTTAAATCTAGAACAATTCCATTTGCATTGAAAACACAAATGGTACTTTATTTATGTTGGGGGAAATAAGTTTAGATAACTAATTTTGTCCTGTGACCAAAGAGAACAAATGATCACCATCTTTTCATTTGTAAGCAGAAATTGAGCCTTCACTCTCTACTCACAAATGATATTTTCAAAGCTCTGCCCCCACCCTTAGGTTATCTCTTTCTTCAAGAGTGGTGTGCAAACATAAATGCAATGTTCACCTGAGGTCTCTTACAGTGAAATAATTAACTCCTGGGTGTCACACATGTTCTTCTTCATGCTTGCCAAGATGACCTCTGCTTTTTTTTTTTTTCACAGCAGCTTTGTTGACTCAGATCATTAGGAATGTGATGAAAAAAGAAGGAGATTAAGGTAATGTATTTTGTTTTACACTGCAGGAGACTGGGAATGTAAGTGCAGTCAGTTATTATGTCTTAGACGAGGTGAAGTAATTCCCCATCAAGAAACAGCAACTACTCAAACTGTTCCAACTGAACTATTCATTACCCACAGTATTCTGCTAAATAAATGGCTTGATTCACATGCAAAGTCAGTTATTCTTTTATTTATATTTGTGTATTTATTATTTGTGCTTTCCTTAATTAAGTTCTTCGTGCTGATATCAGGCTATTTCTCCAAATTACCAGGATAATTTTAACTTCTAATTTTATCATTTATAATGTTTTCAGCCCTACCCAGGCTGCCAAAAAACAGAAATTTTGTTAAGTATAGTCTACAGTCTATGCTCCTGACTCATTAGTAAATGCAAAAAGAAATGGGCCTGTATAATGATTCCATCTGAAAGAACTTTTGTAGGTAAAGGCACTGATAACTGTTCTTATCTGTGATTTAATCTGGTCCATGTCTCCCCAGTTTTGCGGAAACTAACATATATTCTATTATCATCAAGCTACATGTACTGCTTCTCCCTTAAAACTCTCAACCACATACTCTGCTAACACAGGAAATCATGTTGAATTGATAAAATTTGTTCTTGAAAAAACTGTTTGTTTTTGTTTAGTTTCTTTATCCTCTCACTACTTGTAATGTTAATTGTTTGGTTTAATATCCTTCTGATTACCAGCATTAGACCAAAGGATTTGCAAATGTCAGGCTTTCCTTAAGAAAAATGCTATGTCCTTTTTTTATTCCATGGAAAATTTTTCAGCGTTGTGAAACAGAATGTCATGACTATTCTCACTAAGTTACCTCAGATTTTTAGATTTTTCCAGCATCAGTTTCTACCAGTGTCAATATCATTACTTTTAGAAAATTGGAGATTGCATAACTATCACTTTTGAAATTTTTAACAACAGCTAGAAGCATAAAACTACTAATTTAAAGGCCTCATACAAACAACTCTAATTGTTCAGTTACCTTCCCACTTGGATAATTGTTCTCCTCTCTTCTTGACTACTGTTATTTTTTCCATTAGTTGTCATTCCTCAGTGCTTTGTACTTAAGAGGTTATAAATACAGTGCAATGCTACAGAGGATGGTCTCCTTGCTCCTGCTGTAAGAGGAGGAAAAACTTGTTTGACAAATGAGCCTTCCAAGCTGAGACACTCATAGTTAAAAGTGACACTGTTTGCCTTCCTGTCATCAAGGATAACGGAGGCAAACTTTGGAAATCAGCTCATTTCTCGTGCTTTAAAGTAAGTCATGAGAACTCATGGAGGTTACAGATACTGGAAAATATCTGTAATTCCTGGATATTACTGTAGTTCTAATTTAGGAAGTATGAAGAGTCGAGTTAATGTGGTTTGTTTATATGGGACGTCACAACACTGTTATTGTTATTCATCACTTGGCACAAAGGGGAACTTGGAGCATTTCCAGGCAGCCTACAAACTGGAGTAATTTCACAAAACACTTGAGACAGCTGAAGAGGCAACATCAGAAACAGGGTTTTATCTAGCCCAGACACCAGGATTCACTCCCAGGTTTTAACTTCGGAACACTTCAGATCTATGATAAATTTAGCTCCGAAAGGAGCTACTTATGCTGCAGGAGCAATTGCATACTCCAGCCAAGATTGTCCTCCACAAGGATGCAGGTCTTCAACATGTCCTATGTGATGTCTGCCAGCCTTGTGTTATTGTCTTGAATACCCCTATGACATCTCAGAGTGTGTCAGGCCCTCAAGTTTAGAGAAGTATAGCATTATTTGGAAGGTATTTGGGTCGCAAAATCCGCTGATTAAAAATATATTGTAAACCTTGGGAGAGTATTTCTCAGGCTGCAGATGAGAACACAGAACACCAGAATGATTACCAACTTTTTCAAAACTCAGGAATATGCTGAATGGCCTTATTGCTGATGTAAATTCAACAACAAAGTTAAAGACAATCTTAATGTCACCTAGCTATAAAATGTTTTAAAATTCTACTCCTTATTTTGAGATTTACAGTTATTTTATCCCTAGCAGAGGTAAGGATTCCCTAAACCCAGAAAAAAATTAAGAGAAAGTCTGAAAAAATATCTGAAACTATTAGTACATACCACAATACATACTTGCTTATAAAGACTGTTTGATAAGATTTTCTGTACAGGAATACAATTTACATGAGATAGGAGATGATAGAAAAAGTCTGTTGGGTTTTCTTTCAGATCTCTAACCTCAGTAAAATACAAAAACATTCGTATTTACAAAAAAAGATCCAGAATATTAAGAAGGTTCCCTAATAACTGTGTGAAATACATATATTATGGTTACAGATCATCCACATTGTTTCACCCTCTAACCACAAAGGAATGTCAATAATGGCAGCACCACTGTTACAGACACAGACAAGGTAAACTTGTGATAGCTGAAAACTAAAATGAAAGCGGACTTACTTGTCAGTGCCAAGTGCAACTGGCAATGTGTTCTGGAGGTTCTGAATGGAAAAGTGACTAATACAGGAATCAGGGCAGGGACGAAAACCAGTCTGTCCCTGGGGAAGAGGGGACTGCTTAGTTTCCAGGTTGCAGAGGTAGGGAACAGTGTAGATTACACTACTTCTTAAGGAAGCCCATGAATTTCTAATATTTCACTTCAGGGAAAACTCTAATCTTATGTGCATTTCCAGCCACACTTGCCATTAACAGATCACAACCAAAAGAAAATACAAGCAGCCAATATTTCTCCTATGTAAAATAAATTCTTAGCAGTGTAAAGTGAAAAGCTATGGTGTTACATAAACACAAACTAAACTACAATAAACAAATGGATTGTGGATGATGAAGGGCAGCTAACTATCCTGCTGAAGCTGAGGATTTGTGTAGCTATTTCTGCAATACTGAAGTCATGTGCACAGCAAATTACATGAAGGCCACTTGGGAACAGTGAAATGAAAATCCTTGCCCAAGGATGTGTGTTGTAGCCAGGGACTGTTAGACAAATAGAGGAAATAGCACAATTATGTCAAGGTTGTCAGGCAACAGAACAAGCCTGAACACGTTATGTTGTGCTGCTGCTGTGGGTGGCTTCTCTACAGCAGTAAGTTCTTATTGACTGGATTATTCACAGATTGTATATTTTGATAACAGTAAGTAGCCACTCTGAATTACTTTATGTATTCCAGGTCAACCTAGATACTTCATCCCGAGTGGTAGAACCATTAAGGTTGCTAGGAATGCAATAGTATTCATGTCCAACCTACCCCTAAAAGGTTTCAGGTTTCTGTCACATCAGTTTTTTAAAATTCTGCTAAAACTAAATAATTCTCTATAAATACAAGCAAGCAATTGGCTCTCTGCTTCTAAACATAGACTACATACAGCATATTGCAACCTTTTCATGAAGAAATCTAATTGTAAACAATAAACTTAATTATAAAATTAATCTAAATTATAATCTTCTTTTATAGAAATTAAGATTATGCTACTACAAATTGTTGTCAAGTGTTATTTTTACTTTCTCAGCCATATAATGGTCGTGTTCCCCAGTGAGACCTTCCCTGAAGGTAGGCAGCATGGCCATTCTTTGCATCAACCTAACTACATTCCCAGCATGAAGCTTCCTGAGGGAAAGCAGCTGTTCAGGCTTCATTGTGCATCTTTGATTTTTTTTTTTTCTTTTTATGGAAAAATAGAATAGATAATTATGAATTCTCCTCAACATGTTTAAAATGAGCAAAGTATGAAGCCAAATTAATAACAGCAGTTTTCACTCTAGGAGAGTTATAAGGTGCTGCCATGTTGCTGTTCTGGTACTTTAACCAGAGGGTTCCATGAACACTACTGTCAGAGCAAAACTGGACTAAAGCCACAAAAAGAGTAGTTTAATTTGGATCAGTGCTTTTGTCACCTTGGAAGACAGTGGAATAAAAACCTCAGATTTGTCAGTCAGGGTAAGGCCCTGACACAGGATTTTCAAACCAATTTCTTTTAGAAATTTTCTTCTTTTAGAAGTGGTGATCTGAGTTTGATTTCATTGAAGAAAAATTTTATTTACATCTTTTACTTGCCATCTTGTCAAGGCTTTCAAATTTCTAAAGAAAGTGTTTCACTGAGTGAGAAGCTGTTTTGGAAAATTGTCTGTCCTGAGACTAAATTCATCTGGATGAGTTTTTTTGTAAGTTTTAAAAGACAAAGCCTAGTTGTCTACCTCTCCCAACTAGCCCGTAAATGACTACAGAAAAGACTATGCTGAACAGACAAGTGATTACCTAAGCTTACATAAATACACCCAGCCCTGAGTGCAATAAACCCATTTGGATCAAGGTAACATATTAATGATACAGAGTATAAGTGATGCTACACTTGCTGGGAAGTTATTAAAGGAGGTTTTAAGGGCTGCAATTGGAAATCAGAGTCATGAATGAAACACACCTGTCTCTCAGATTCCTTGCAGGACACTAAGAACTTGAAGGAGAAGATGATCTTTTGCAGTCATTTCAATATGCAGCAACAAAATATTATTAATATTTGTTATTTTTCACATCTCCCGTGGGGATTTTCCGACTATATATGAGTAGGTACAAACCAGTGGGTTATTCCCTGACACATTAGTCTGACCTCATGAATAGCAAAATAGATCTTCTCTTTTTTTTGTTTCTTTTTTGCCTCAGGTTTGCCCTTCTCTAATATTCTACTCTGCAATAATATTTGTAGTGAAATAACTTAGGTAATTCTGAGAATAGAAGCAACAGCACTCGTATCTTGACAAATTCTAGCAACTTTTCCATGCATTAAATAGCTCTCTACAGGTTTAACCTGTAACTCCAAATCAGTGGTGAATTGAGTCCATTCTTTTTAAAGCAAACCTTTTTAAAGGACATTGTGATTCAGGGTTCTTATATCAGTACTAGTAAGTATTTTTGCAGTATTACACTTTCAGTCATCAAACCCATTCAAAGGTATGAGAAATTTATACATATTGCAGTCTTCTGGTGGCAAATCTGCTTCACCTTGCTCAGGGAAACCAGTTTTCATTGTTGATTTTGCACAGGCAAAATTATCAAGTGTTGACATATAGCAAGATTATGTATGTAAACCAAGGAAACACATGTGGTCTAGCTCACACTAACTTGTAGGAGTGATACTTCTCATTAAAATAATGAAAGCACAAAACAAAAAAAAAAAAAACAAAAAAAACAAGATTACATGACCTGACTACCTTACCTATTCCCCAGCAATACTAATCTGTGCACTTGAAACCAGAATTTGTATGGTATCCAACCATCCAGGTCCATGAATTCACAAATATTGGTTCACCTTTCCAGTTAGTTTGAACACAACCTTTACCCAGAAAAAGAGAATCTAATATTCTTTATCTTTGTCCAACAGGGGACAAATTTTTGTTTTAAACAGGATGTGTGCAGGATAAATTTTGTTTCTAAATGGCAATAACAAGAAGCTTTAAAGTAAATCAGACACCGTAAAGTAATTCCACAATGCCTTGGAAAGAACCCAAGACTTGCTGGTACCTAAATATATTCTCTGTGGGTAAATGGAGAGGCCACCCTCAATGTGAACAATAACTATATTCCCCTGATAACTCTATGGAGTACTCCCTGAAATGAGTTCTCTCTGATAAGGAAAAGGATGGAAATTTACTTTCTCTGAACTGTGGCTTATTAAAATGCAGAAGATGTTGGTATCCTTCTTTAAACAAGGTAAAAAATTATTTTGATGAAGAACTTTGTTTCTAAAACCTTACCTCTGCATTTTTCAATGTCAGGTACCTGGAATTAATTTGTATCACAATACAGCTATGATATAAAAATGAATTATTTAATAAGGGGAGAATACAGCCACAAAAAAAGAGCCTCGGCAGCTCAAACATTTTTACTTTGCTTGTTTCTGCTCCACTATAGGTGAAAAACATTCCTAAAATAAGTGTTCTGAAAGAGTCTGAAAACAGCTGGAAACAAATTTGCAATTTATTTAATTATGAAATTTCTGGAGACCACATCAAGTCTCATATTTACTGATATCTCAAATGGCATTTCTACATTTGCTTTGAAATAGTCTGTATTTTCCCTCATGCTCTTCATTAAGATTATTTTTACTGAAGGACTCATGACATCATGAATAATGTTTCACCTTTCTCTGTGTCAGGTCACATATACCATGAACTTTGGGTGTTTCACTTTCTTTACGTCAAAAGTTCAGAACTTATATCATTAATATTCCAAGAGCTGTGGCAATTTCAATTTGTACAGATACATAAATTACCTTCATGCTTGAATTAAATCTAAGAGACACCTCAGAACTACATTTAATCTCCAACTATACAAAATACACTACCTGGAAATTAAGACATCTCATGAGAAATCCCTTGTCTCCACATGACCATGTGCCCATTTAATTAAATACATTTTTAAATCATTGGGGTGAGAAAAAGTGCTTATTTGTAATTTACCTAACATGAAATATAAATTAGACATTATTTAGGACTATGTTGCCATAGTTAAATTGTTTCAGCTCTGCTAACTATCCTAATCTTCTCCATTTTACACTGCAATCCATAACACAAAATTTAAAATCTATATATCAATTTATATTAATGTAGTAATCACTGCATATACAGCCATAAATGTAATGGTTGCTAAAATACTTAATATCTTCTAAGTCCATATTCATTTAAGAAAAACTAAGAATTTTAATAAACCGATCGATAGTTTTAATAACACCTGCAAAGGGAACATTATTGCTTTCACTGTATTAATTTGGAAAATTAATCAAAGCAATGTGGTCTCTGCAGAACAGCTTTAAGGAACTGAATAAAAATATTTTATATAAACGATTAAAATACCTAAAAGCCTCCACACCCTGATTTCTGTCTTACCAGACTGGTGGCCTCGGATATATGATGACCCTTGATTTATCATGACAGAAGCAAACAGTCCCTTTAGGAGTTCCAGAAACTGCTCTGATAACCTGGAGTGGATCGGGATAGCCAAGATCCACCAGAGATTAACATGTACACCATTTATCAGCCCATAAACTCCTCATGCAGCAGCTCCAGGAAAACAACAGTGAATCAGAGCAAGGAATACTTCAGCCTGCACCGCCCAAGTTTCCACATCAGCGTCACATCGGGCACTGCACAGACAAGCCCCAGCCACTCAAGGAGCCAGGCAGCCACACAAACCAGCCCGGCATCCACTGCACACAAGGGAAGCTGCCAACCACGTTTCACACAACTCAGAAAGTGCTCAGTGTGGCCTTAAAATATAGGACAAATTTGAACATTTCTGTGTAAAATTTTCTGAAAAATACTTGGTTTTAGCTTGAACCAATATATCAGTTAAATGACTTTCCCATCCCTAAATTAGTGCCCTAATGCATTTGAGAACTATACTCAGATGATTTTGAATGTGATACAGGTGCCTGCAACTAAAATCATCTCACACTTTCCGTTTCAAGAACCTGAAGTCAGCTTTCTATAGCTTTTGCAACATGTTTGGACCACAAATTTTTCATCCCAGTCAGCTGACTCCAGCAGAGTACATGAGTTTCAGCTAAAAGTGGTCAGATGTTCCTGAAAATCAGCATAGAGAAAATATGTTCTTTCAATCATATTAAATCAATTTTGGAACCCCTTTGCAGTAATTTTAATATTTAGTATTCCCTCAGTATTGGAGGTGTGATTACCATTGTCCTCCATGGAAAGCTGCCCAAGGTCTACAGTGGAAACTCTTCAGAGGCTAGAAACTCTAAAAACCATGAGGAGCACTAAACCATGAAATGTGAAGCAGGAAGGCAGGAGAAATAGCTTATGAAGATGAAGCTACCTCATAGGCTAACAGCAGGAACCAACAAAAGCAGAAGAGAAGGAAAAAAAACCGATGAGAGGTTGCAAGAAGGTAGAAAAGAGGGCAGAGTTGGGAATTAAACAATTGGAAGACACTGAGGAGCACAGATAAGGAAAAAGTGGGCAACTAAACATGAGAGAAATAGGGGTTAAATAAAGCCAAGGCACCAAGGAAAGGGAGAGAGTACAGACAGATTTCAGACAAAGGTAAAGCTTAGTATTTTGAGAACAGACAAACCAGGTGGGAGTGGTTAGCCTGTTATAGAAAAGGAAAAAGGCTTATGTGAGTAACAAAAGGAGCAAACTAGGCATAGTACAATAAAAGGAGACTACAGCAAAAGGGAAGGTACAAAAAAATAGAGACAAAGTAACAGATGTCATTCCCAGAATGCGAATCAAACCAATTATTCCACAGCCCCAGCATCATTTTGTTGTCCTACACTATTATCTCAAAAAACTCACTGACAATATTTATTCCTTCACCTTGCAGCAGATTAAAATACAGGCTCACATAGCGGAGGAGGATTAGATGTTATTTGGTGAGAGATTCCTCAGCTGCTGCTTCATTTCATGCAGATGATGGACAAAGTTCTAGGTAAAAATTGGTATTACATGGTCAACCACAAGTGGAATTCAACTTGGGAATTGGAAGTTGGGAAGGCAAATGTGCTGTAAGTGCTATAAATAGGGAGCATTTTGGTTTCAAACTTCATGTATGACTTCTGTGTAAGATATGGATTACCTGCATTGGCGTTCCAATGGAAAAAATGTATGTATCACTTACAGTTAATACAGATATCATAACATTATTCACTAGACATTAATTACAGCTGCATTGGCAACCTTAACCCTGGAACTTGTTTAGCCTTACTTTGGAATTTCTTAAACTAAGCTTACTTCTCCCCCCTACTTTTCTTTTACTGGAAGATTTTTTTTTAATTTTATAACAGAATTCAGCTAGGTACTGAGGCTATATTACTGTATTACAAGGGAAAAAAGTGTCTTAGGACATAGGTAGTGAAACAATATATAAAAAAAAGCAATAAAACAAAATTAATATTATTTCAATATACCTAAACACCTATTCAAAGTACTTAGTTTGTCTTTGCTTCTGAGGGGGTTTTCTAGAACACTTCTGCAACAGTATGAGAAAGATCCCCTCCTACAGTTTTAACAGTCCATAACTGTAGGAATATGATTGCCATGATGGTAATCAGCAGAGCAGTTCATCTAGGAGATAACTGGGACAATCCAATTTGTTCAAGCAGAGTGTTCACTGTTGTTAGACCTCTACCAGGCTATAACAATAACATGTCAAATATTCCTATCCAGACAAAAATATTATATTGAAGTGACTGTGTTTTTAAAACAGTGCCATATATGCAGTATTATTTCCCACCCTGCACCCAAGCCCCTTAACATCAGACACTGGCTTTCACACTTTTCTCATTACCAAGTTCAGCGGGGAAAAAGATGTTACGACATTGAGGGAATGCAATATGAAATTATTTTTTCAGTATTTCCTGCTGTTAAAAAACCATCAGTAGAGGTAGTGGACATAATCAGGATTTTGTGTCACCTAAAGAAAATTACATTTTCTGAATTATTGAGTAAAACATTATCTGATTCCATGTTTTGACTAGATTTGTTTGAAAAGACAGCTAGCTCTGTGTCCATAATGCATTTTAAAAATGGTCACTGTCATACAATTTTTATAAAACCAATCATAAATTGCACAAATGGATTTTTTGCAGGATTTGTCCACCCACAAGTCTAATAAACTAGTGCAGGATAAAGTACACTTACCCAAAAAAATTGGTTATTGCTAATCACTTCCAAACAACCGCTTGCAAATTAAAATATCTGAAAATCTCTACTACAATGATTGTAAGTTGACTCTAGCCAACATCTTTCAAACATCAGAAGAGTGAGGATGGAGTTGTACGCTTGCAGTGGCAGACATGTCACAATAGAGCAATACAGGTGAACTGTATGCTACCAAAAAAAAAAAAA
>VZTJ01006620.1:0-72957 GCA_013397795.1 Orthonyx spaldingii
AGGCTCAGGGGTGACCTTACTGCGCTCTACAACTGCCTGAGGTAGGAGGTTGTGGCGAGGTGAGGATTGGCCTCTTTCCCAGGTAACAAGATCTAGGACAAGAGGAAACAGCCTCAAGTTGTGCCAGAGGAGCTTTAGATTGCATATTAGGAAAAGTTTCTTCACCAAAAGTGTTTTCAAGTGTGTTAACAGGCTGCCCAGGCAAGTGGTGGAATTGCCATCTCTGGAGGTATTTATAAGATCCTGTGGATGTGACACTTAGTGCTGGGCTTCACAGTGCTGGATTAATGGTTAGACTCAAGATCTTAAAGGCCTTTTCCAAGCTAAATGATTCCATGATTCTATGATTAAATCACAGTTTAAGACAAAAAGTTTTAAACATTTACTTAATTGCCTATATAATGTTTTTTCAGCAAAGACACAGAAAATCTCTCTGTTTTGACATATTAAAAAAGCCTCTAAATGAAACAGAACAGTCATCTTAGCTTTTTGTCACTGTTACCATCCTGTGTTTTAGCACTCTGGCATGATCCAGGAATGAAATCTGTTGACTCTAACAGTCCATCAAGACTATTAAACAACACCCATCCCCCCTTCCTAGAATGCAGTTATGCCACAAAACCAGACCGGATGCTTCTACTACCCAATAACCAAAAGATATAAAAATGTTTTGCTCTAACTACGCGCCAAGCTGTTAACAATGACTGTCTTCATAACGGCCAAATAAAAGTGAACAAAGCAAGGTACACATAATTAGAGCAGTTTAAGGCATGAAATTGTGGTTGCCTCAGAAGGCAAAATGCAGTAACCGTCTTTGACATTTGCAGCATCTTTGGCAATGACCACAGAGCCAAATCTTTGTTACCATCAGTAGTTTGCCATTTTATTTATTTTTAAGGAATTCTTTATGACATACCTCTTCTAATCACCATTTCCGATAATGAACAGGCACATATCAAGCGGTTTGCATTACAGAGCCATCAGCACAGAACAACAGTCAGAGGTTAGTGACCCCAGGGACCATCTCCACAACTGCAGCAAAGCTTCTCCCTGACACTAATCCTGCCTGTCATTCTCCCACTGTGCTCTAACCACACTGACATCCGCCCGCTGCACTGCAAGCTTAACAGGGCCCTTCCTGACTTTTTACTGTCTCCCCCAATCAATGGTTCAAGCGTGCTCTTTTCACCATGTCCAAATGGCAGCTTCACTCATAATCAAAGTGCATTGCTCCTGTTAAAGGGCTTCCCGAAAGGCTTCACCATTTGCATTCATTTGCAAAGCAAACTACTTTTATTCACTTTGTTCTGCTATCAAGAGTGTTCCCTGAAGCAGATAAATTGGCATAAATACAACCTGCCACTTAAAAGACAGTAAATAATAGCCAATAGTAGCAAGGATTTTATCAGTCGTCCTGGTTTGGGTCCATGTAGTCCTTTATTCAATGCTGAAAGCCTCAGACATTCATAGTTTTTAATACAAGAAGAAAATGAATTATCCCTGATGATTCAAACACAAGACGTTTAAGTAACGTGTGTGTATGCGAGAGGTCTCACACATACATTGCATGCGTTATACAAATACACCCTGACCTACAGAAGAAATGACAAATACATAGAAAAGTCTCCATATTGCAACTTATTACTTTTACTGGTTTAAACAAGTTAATACACGCTATACTTTTATTATATTATACTCCATATAGATATTTGATATTAAAATATTTCTCAGGGACTTTTATAAAGAAAGATTTCCAGTGCTAAATGTTCTACTTATAAAAATTTTTTATCACTGTAATTTAAATAATGAATTCTTCTAAAGAGTTCTGGTTGAAAGCCTTTTGTTTAAAAATCAGCAGAACTTCATACTTCAAAATTAGCCTTAATATGCAATTTACTGTCATTTTCTGTTTAATTTGTACTAAAACTTGGGGGTTTTTTTGTTTGTGGGTTTTTAAAAAATACATTCACAGCTACATTCACAGCTTTTCTCTCTTACCATATCCAAAGCATATCTAAACAATTACACACGGAAATCAAGATGATCTTTTCAGTGATATACAGATGTCGGAAGCTTTCTAGTAAGTTTTATTTTCAGACTTTTTTTGGAAGCTTTGATTTGTGCTCACAGTTTTACT
Source organism: Orthonyx spaldingii (assembly GCA_013397795.1). Lineage (NCBI taxonomy): Eukaryota > Metazoa > Chordata > Aves > Passeriformes > Orthonychidae > Orthonyx > Orthonyx spaldingii. The sequence goes on from VZTJ01006620.1 coordinate 2,138, forward strand.
AACAACTTGGAAATATTACAGAACTCTTAAGGTTATCTTCTTAAATAATGGTCAAAACTACAGTCATTCTGTAGATCTGTAGTTAATTACACAGCTAATTCAGAGCACAAGAATTCATTAGCTACATTAAAGTATCAACTTCTTAATCTTATTTCAAGCTGACAATAATTTTAGAATGTGAAGATCTAAAACATTTATAAATTTGGAATATCTCTGAAAAAGCCTTTAGAAAATCCACTCTCAACAGCAAAAGCTGTAAAAGAGCTTTTGTGAATTTGCAATTCCTCAGCAACAGTTAATTGTGTCTTTAGATGCAACAGCGCCTACTGTGATCCAAGTACTACAAGCAGCTACGAGGGTGGTCATGGTGTGAATGTATTCTCCCTGTTCTAATCTGCAGCCAACTGTAACTGCAAGAGTCAAATGAATGCATAAACATACTGCTTTGTCACCTAAAACCATGTGTGTCCAATATTACTGAAACACGGGGCCAAAATTCATCTCTACAGTAAAGCAATGGAAGACACCACATGGTGAGGGGACAGCTGTTGTTATCACACAAGCATTCAGATTTTGCATCCAAAAAGCCCCATTCTGGGATTAACTCCCCATAATGAATACAAAATTAAAAGTACAGAGTTATGGTCTGAAATCTTTAAAATGAAAATAAGCTACACGTGTATATACAAAAAAATTCACAGCATTCCCATAAATAATAATCCTTTAGCATGATTTATCATACATGGCTGGCAATATTGAAGGATTAGTTCACCCAAACCGCCATGCACCTTCTATAGAAAAGAAATATGAATGTGGTTAATTGTTCAGCATCACTTTTACATGAGCATCTGCACTTGGCAATTCCATCCCACCTCTTTCAGCATGACAGTTTTACAGTGTTAGGATTTTTTAAATATGAGCGACGCTATTTTCAATTACATTAAAACTAAGTTTTTAGACAACAAAGAATTTCTTGTCAAGATAAGTCTGACTCATTTAATCCTGTTAATAAGTATAAAACGATGTATGCTTTTATTGATAACATGGGGAAATGGCTGGTATTTGACAGGTTTAAAGGAAACTTTTAGTGTCATTTACCATGCCTAGAGACTGAAATAATTTGATATTTTTAGATTAAATTTTAGCTTTAGATCATTTCTTCCTGTCATCAATACACTATGTATTCAATTAAAATCACTGTTGTATGGAAGTTTGGCTAACGCTTCAATCTAGCTAGGACTTTGTGCTACACTTCATTTAATTTTGGTGATTCACTGATTTTGAGCACATCTGGTCCATGATCTTGCAAATAAAGCACGAGGCAGCATCTCTTTAAAAATACCTGTGCAAATACTTTTAGACCAAGGGTCCTAGTAAAACCATGGACAATTTTGTAGATCAGGAAACATTTAACCTACAAGAAGGTGGTGTTTTGGTCCCAGTAACTAACGAACAGAATGTGAAAGTTTTCCTGATTTAATTTTTTGCTCATAATGTCTTATTTTTATTACAATATTCTTCTATATTCTTACAATTTCTTGCTTCACCTACAAACAGTCTGAAGTCAGTCTTCTTTTATCTAGTCTAATACACATTTGGCATTGTGATCCAGCTGTTGCTGAACACGAAGGGTCTTGCTCCAGTTCTAAAGATCTATTGTGAAGCTCACAAGATCAGCTAAAGGGTATCAATGATCTGAACTCATATTCAAAGCCACATGTTCAAATATAACACTTTGGTCCTTCAAAGCTCTCACTCAAATCCAGCTTTCACTATTACTGTTTTTAGTAAGTGAGCCAACAAAACCAAAGACAGCTATGCTGTTTCAGAGCAATGGTCAAAGCAGGTCAGTAAGCTCATCACTTGTGCTCAGGGAGTGCAGTGGCAGAAAACTTTGTGATAACAAGAAAGATTATGTTTATCATTCATTCTTTTCAGTCCCACCTTGCTCTGAAAAAACAGGGACCATATACACATACAAGAGTTCAATGAAGGCAAGCATATAGGTTACCTATGTGTCCCCTAATATTCTCCTGATTCCAATTATTTTCATCTCAAGCAATTTCTCTAGCCTGATATATTTTAGCTATTTAGATCTATTTATCTCAATTAATCTGTTTTTCAGTTTTTCCCAGTTTCCCATGAAACTATGTAAACTTTCTGGATTTGCAATGTCATGTTCATAAGGAGCTGCACATATCTGCTACTCATTATACACGAATTCAGCTTATTTTGTGTTCTGAACCTGGCTCCCACTAGCTTTGATGACACCTGGCTCTTGGCTTTCAGAGAGTCACCTCCAAATAGTCTACATCTACTGACTCCCATGTCACTCACAAACTTGTTCAAAATACCCCTCAAAAGTATTCCTCTGTAAGTTGTCTCTTCCTGGCAAGAGTTCTGATCTACTCAGCTGTAAAGCCATGGTACACATAATACTTTCCATGATGCCTTTTTCTAAACCACCTGCAATTCCATTGTAACCAACCCCTTTGAAATGAGGCACCAAACTGCACAGAGCAGGATTAATCGTAAGTTATACAGTGGAATAAAGATTCTTCTGTTTTGCTCTCTATTCTTTTCTAACATATGCATTGGTTTTTGGAATGATCCTGAGCTGATGTTTTCAACGAAGCCAGCACTGATAACTCCTCCGGGAGTTCTCCCATACCTCAAGGATCAAGGTCAGCTCAGAGCTCATTATCTTGTGCATGAAGTTTGGACAGTCACCCACTGTATCAACCTTTGCATCACTTCGAATTTATATAGTGGGAAAATTTTCTGCTATTTTATTGCCCAAGCAAACTCCTAAGATTACTCTGCAGTTCTTCAGTGTCTGTTCTTGTGTTCACTGTTCCACACAACACCCATCACTGATCAACTCTCTCACTCAAGAGTCATCATTTTACCATATCATCTTCACTATATGAATACCTTGAACAGCACAATTCCTAGCAGAAATTCAGACAAACTGCACTGCTAACCTTGCTCTATTGAAAGAGATACTTATTTCTGCCCTCCATTTCCCATCTTTCAATTAATTAGTTGTCTGGGAAATAACCTTCATCTTATTCCATGGCTGTTTTCTTTTCTTAAAAACCTACAAGCCTTGTTAAACCCTTGTGGAAAATCAAGCAAGTTTTATCAATCAGATCACCCTGTCCCTGCGTATTTGTTAATCTTTCCATGAAGCCCAAAGGGTTTAAGGCAGGACTTCCCATTATAAAAGCAATGTTCAGGACTCCCTGCAGGTCATATTTACCTGATGCTCACGAATTCTTCTCTTTGTATCAGTTTTTTGTTAGTTTTCTCTGAAGAGTTGTTGAAAGTACAGGCCTGTAAAGGTTCCTGAATTCCACTGACAACTTAATAAATATACAGAATGACACATTTGCCATTTCAGTCCCCAGGCACCCATGAATATAAACAGTTACTTGAATTATTTAATCCTTAAATTTTCTTTGAACTCTGTGTTGCATATCCTCTGGTCCCAGTAACTTAAATAATTTAATCTTAAACAGTATATTACATAGATTTAAAAGAACATTAATTTTAGGATTTTTCAAAGCAACTACATGTAAACATGAAGATATAAGTAATTGTCTTCTCTTATAAAGTTGTCAAAATAATAACCTAACCATAACAATTTTTTGTTTATACTATTCCTCAGACAGGAATGCCTTTGACATTAAAAGCATTAAAATATTAAAAAATATACATAAGTAGACAACAGCTCTTAGAGAAGAATGAGAACCTAAGACCAGAAACATGAAGCTTCATCTGCCTCAGTATCAGGTCTCCTACCACATGCAGCAGCAAATATTTTAGGACAGAGAGATTCTTTCCTTCCTCACAGCTGCCCCCAATACAGATCAGAGATTTCCTAAGTATGAAGTTGAATCCATTTCGGTTACAAAGCCAATTATGAAGTTGTCCACTCTTCTCACCCCATTTTTGCTCTAAATCAACATCATAAGCTGGCTTTCTACACATTCAGTTTTTCACTTCTTACCATACCCTGCTGCCTTTTCCTTTCTCTGTCCCATATATTTCCACTGTGCTCTACAGCTTCAGATACAATATAGGATGGAGAAGGGAAAAAAAAATTAAAAAATAAACCCCACCAAAAACCCCCCTACCAGGAAGCCATGTGATTTCTTCACTTTCTAAACACACAACTGAGGAGAGTCCATAGGAACAGATAGTACTCCTTGGAGACATTTTTCTAGACCTTGCCTGTTTGAGAATGAGGATTTCACAGACATTTCAATTAGTGCTGCCCTGAATAACTCTGTTAACCCTTGCAATTCACTGCACTATAGACCATTTCCAGTACTGAACAGATCCTTGCAGATATATATGAAACTCCTCTAATGACACTTTGCAATAACAAAAATGTATCTGTTTCCTGTTCTTCATAAGCATTACTCTAAAGATTTTCCTCTCCATCTTAACATTACTTTGTCTCTATAAGAAGTCTTGCTGACAGAACCTGTCAAAACCTTTATAAAATCCAGGTGCATTGTACAGCTCTAATAGTAAGGCGTAACTTTTCTTTACATTCACACTGACTTATTATTATTATTTTTAAATTGGCACTCCTAATAGTACCATTCATTTCATAACTTCAAAAAATTACCCAGTATGGAATTCATGCTAACCAGTCTGTACTTCCCAGAATCCTCAAGCAAGCTCAAAAATTGGTATCCTATTTCTATCTTTCATTTCAAGGTTCATTTAAGTAATTGCTAAAATATTAACAGCAGTATTAAATGGATTTGATATTAGAGTTCTTTTCAGGTCAACGAATGGTGAAGACCATTGTTCCAAGCAATTTGTTATTTATCATCCTCAGATGAACACTTCAATCTAAAACATTCCCTTCTCACTTGTCTTCAATACATGATGTCAAAACTCTCTAATCTTCCTTGTACTAAACATGGGTGAAAAGGACTTTTGGCCCTAACATCTTCTAGAAACTGCTTTATATTTTGATCATCCAGTATTTCATCAAAATCCTTGACAGTTCTCTATTTCTTGGGAAAAAAAAGAAGTAGTAATTTTTTGTTCTTGAGCTTACCTTATTTTGGATTTGCATAAGCCTTTCCTTTTCTGAAGCTCCTCATCACACTCACCCCTCAAAGCAGCTATCTTCACTTTTTAGTCTGAGACAATAACTTAATTTCAGTAAAATGGTTATATTTGTGATTCATCTACTGGCTATCATATTGATTATTCACAATTTTGACAATTTTATTTTACCATCAAGCTATATGTTAACCTGTCCTAACTGCATGTCAAGAGATAATCTGTAAGCACTGAAACAAACAAACAAAACCAAAAAACCAATCCCCCCACCCAAAAAAACAAAACCAAAATACAACTCTGGGAATTTAAGCATATTACAAACCAAAATGCAAATACGTCCATAAACATACAATGCCAATACAACAGATCCCATATGTTTTTGGGAAAACAAACCCAGTTGCCATCTATTCAGAAACAACAAATAAAATATTTATTTACAAGTACTAATGCACGTCAAAAAGTAATTATTATTCAGCTTTCTCATTCCTAAGATGTGCTTCTCTACATATATATATATGCATGTATCTTACTTAACCTCAGCAGAAAGCCTTAATGCATAAGAGATTCTCCCACCAACACCTTCAGCAGTACTTTTTGGTGCTGCCAAGGTATTCCTGGACTTAGAATAAGCCATACCTTAAGACTGAAAAATTTGTGTTCAAAAAGACAGATAAAAATCAGGGGAGGAGGAGAATTAAATATAAATCAAGTTAAGAACCAGCTACATGAAGCAGTAAGACAGCTTTTTAAATTTATGACTATATTCAGAAAGTTGCAGATACTCAAAAAACAGTATTAATCAGTCATCTTACAGAAAAGGTGGCAAACAGAGACTTGAAAATGAAGCACAAGATGTGCTGTACATTCATTCCAACATCTCTGCCTTTCACTTCTCGTCATTGGCCTTTCTCTTCCTCCCAGACCAAGCAAACCTTTAATAACAAGTATTCTCTCCCATAAAGGTCACTCTCCAAGTATCAGTAGACACCATTACCAACCCTTCAGTAATTTCTTCAGATTTTTTTTATATCAATTTTACACCCTTTTTTCACATAACTCTCTAAATGACAAAAAGCCATTCAGAGATGATTTTCCTTCCCTTTCCTACTCATTATTCATTCCTACTTCAAGAATTCAGAGGCAAGAGGAGTTTTTAATACTGACTTTAAAAATGCTCCAGTTCTTCATCAATAATCTATAGAGGAAGGCACAGCTAAGCAGTAATTCTTAGGTTTTGCAGAACAAGAACACCTCAAAAAACAACTTTATATTACTTTAATAGAAGTATTTTCTTGTCAATAGAGCTCAAAAAAAAATGATTTGTTAATGCCTAGTCATTGACACGAAGTAATCTGGTTAAAGCTACATCACCTTGGAAAAACAGGGGATGTAAAAAAGAATGAAAATACTTAGTATTTCATGGCAAAAATCTTTAGAAATATGATGAGGAAAGGTGAGAATTTTTTATAAGCTGACTGTGGGCAGAATTTTGGTAGCCAAGGTAACCTCTCTGAAAGGAGGCGAGGGGCTGTGCTGGACACAGCTGGCTCCAGCAGACCCAGCGCAGGACACAGCTGAGCCTGGCAGCCAAGCTGGTGGCACCTCTGGGAACCTCTGGTGGCACTGTACTGAGCAATGGGCCAAGTGCTGCCCAGCAGTGTGAGGGAAAGCGTGAGCAACAGCCCTGCAGGCACCACGAGCAGAGAAGGAGAGGAAGGAGGTGCTCGTGGCACCAGAGCAGAGACTCCCCTGCAGCCATGGAACAGACCATGCTGGAGCAGAGATCCCTCCACGCTGCAGCCAGGGGAGGATGCACACTGGAGCAGAAAAACGTGTGAGGAGGATGGAGTGGCAGTGAGGAACTGTTACAGACTGACCAAATGTCCCCTACCCCAATCCTCTGTGACACTGGGAGCAGGGAAGAGGGAGAGGAAGTGGGAAAGAAGTGAAGTTGATCCTTTGACTTCAAGGGGAGTGGGAGGAAGGTGTTCTAGATTTTGTCTTTATTTCTCACAATCCCACTTTATGTTACCTGGCAATAAATAAAATTTTTCCCAAGTCAAGTCTGTTTTGTCTGTGACAGCAATGCATTACTTGATCTCCATACCTTTACCTCAACCTATGAGCTTTTTCATCTTATATTCTCTGCCAGTGTTGTTGAGAATAAGGAGTCAAGGAGTGACTGGGCAGGGACTTGGCAGCCAGCCTCAGTACATCCACTGAAGAATTATGAAGTACCAAAATAAATGGTTTGCATCTACGAGAAGTTCTGGGGAAGAATTTTTTTTGTGATATTCCCTTAAAACTACAGAAGATTACCAGCATCTACAATTGCTGCCATTGGTTGCAACAGTACAAATAGCAGATTTTAAGTAAAACTCTCCTAGCAATAAAATAGCCTGCAGATCTAACTCCACAAGAAATAAATATAGAAAATTTTTACTTACTGATGTAACCTAAAAAAATGGTTGAATTTCCTACACCAACCAATGATAATTTTAATAAAAAGTTACTCCCTCAGTGATTCAGGTGCTTATAAAAAAACCCTACTTTTCTTTTTTCGACTACTTTGTAAAAAAGGAAAATCTTCCATGGACGTCTACATCCTAAAAATGTTATTTTCACCTCTTTTAAATGACAGAACATACTGGTTGACTTCACTTAAATGCTGAAACTCTTTCATGATCACAAAGGTTCAAAGAGATTACAGATAAAAATTACAGTTCTATAAAACACAGATAAAACGAGCACATATGGAAAGGATACAACCAAAAAAGAGGTTGTTAGACCACAAATGTCCTCATTTAAAGTTAGAGAACAATTACTCCCCACACAGTCCTCAAAGAGTATCAGAAGCCTAAATTAACTCATGAACTTTCTACCCCTGGTTTTCTTTAACCAGAGGTGTTTGGAAGAATCGCTTCTATTTCAGTTTTACTTGATCAGGAAGATATAATATAACTTATATCTGATGAATAAGATGTTTCTCTCAGAATACTTTCTTATGGTCAATTAAAACTGACTTCACCCTGGAATTGTTTGAGACTGGGATTAAGGTCAATGAGTAAATGCACACCACTTAATACAGCACAGAACTGCAACTCAGCGCGGCTGAGATTGGAAGGCACCTCTGGAGGTCATCTAGTCCAACAGCTGGCTCAAGCAGGTCCACCTAGAGCCAGCTGCAAAGGATCATGACCAGACAGTTTTTGAGTATCTGTAGCCAAGGAGGGAGACTCCACAACCTCTCCGGGCTACCTGTGCCACTGGTCTGTCACTCTCACAATTAAAGAGCATTTCCTGATGTTCAGAGAAACACACTTGCAACCATTCTTGTATCCTGAGCCACAAAGCCTTGTTAGAACACTTAAATTTGGGTGAAGGTGCAAGTCATTTATCAATTAGGAAATGGTTGAGAAAATGTTTTTCAAAGTTATACTTCTTAAAAGTCTACACAGTTTAACGGGAATAAAAGGTGTCTATCAAACTCGTAGTAGAAATGCATCCAAAATCCACAACTCCTTCATCAAGTAACAAAACACACCCAGAGACACAGCCTCCTATAATCTGCTGTTGCACTTCTCATAAATCTGAGTTTCGTTTGCAAAGGTCATCGTTCCTATGGTATGAGGGATGACATTTCAGGAGCTACAGTTCTCATACATCTCTCAGTACACACTCATCACCCCATTTATTGCCTTCCTTCTCCTGCAAGTCCACCCACATCAAAATGACAATCCCAGAACAAGAAATATTTTATCTCACATAGTACTCTTCCTCCTTTCTTAAGCAGATCCACCAGTCATGCTGACCGTGCTGTATGAAGACACTAAGTTTTGAGGTTGGGACAGGAACTGAAAGATTGTTCTGGTTCTGGCCAGAATAGGGTGAATTTTTGCAGTAGCCAGAAGGAAGCATGGTTAGGACCCAGAGGTTATTCTGTACCACCTCATGACATCTTCTGAGAACTGGGGAAGGGCTCCCTTATGGGTGGCAGAGGTTGGGTATTGTCAGGGGGTTTCTGTGGGAGTTGAGCAAGCACATGTGCATCATTCACCTTCTCCTGTAAACTCTGTCATTACTACTGTTGCTGTCGGTTTTCTTATATCATTGCTGTTTCCAGTAAACTGCTGCTATATCAACCCGTGATCTTTAACTTTTGTGCCCCCAATTCTCCTCTCCAGCCCACCACAGGGAGAGGGGGAGTGATCAAGCAGTGCATGATTTGGAGTGTTTCAGTGGGAACACTAAATTGGGAAATAGCATTCCATGCCCACAACACTGTTCTGTAATGTCCTCTCCAGCAAGTCTCATTAAATTATACTAAGAACCCTTCTTGGTAGTAAAGCTGTTGTGTCCTCACCACAGCATCTAATCAAAGCACAGATCACTGCAATACCTGAACTTGGGTAACGGAAGGAAACACAACTAGATATCTTGAGGTTCATTCCAGCCCTAAGATACAATTTTTCATGAAATAGGATTGAACACCAGAAAAAATTATATTTTAAAATTCTGGCTCTTTGCAAAGATCAGCATACCTTAAGAACTTTATGAATCTGGCAATATAATCAGGATGGCATTAAATAAAGTGCATGATACTTTCAATTGATACATAAGCTGGAAACTCATCAACTACAAGTGATATAGAATCAGATTTACTGGTAGAAGGGTGACTATAAACTTTGTGTTATTCAGAGATCAAAACCACAAAAGATACTACCAAATGGATGAAATAAAGTCCTTCCAGAGACACAGAATCTCACTTGAGAAAATAAAAAAACTTTTTAGGCCAGGTTTTGTTTTCTGATTCTGTTCACACCCCTACAGCCAGTAACCTAAACAGAACAGAGTAACACATCACAGAAGAGGAACATGAGCACTCAGGTTATTATTATTTGCTAGAAGTTTATTCTGGACACTAGAAAATGCTTCAATGTAATTTTCAACATGCTAAAAGGACCTGGAGAGTTCAGAGGGGAAAAGAAAATCTTAATCCACTCTAGTAAGGACCTTGTTCTCTTTAGTATTAGCATAAAAATATGTTAACTAGCTGTCTGCAATGCATCAACTCATACACTGCTTTCTTTTTAAAAGCAGATAAAGCCAAAGTATTAAAGCATCTGTCTCTGGCAATACACACCTGAAAAAGGTCACTGCTCTACAAAACATGTTTTCACACTTCAGGTTCTACCAGGTTTTGGTCTAGACTTACACAAAGCTTTCTTTAACCTATAGCTGTTAACACGACAAGTACATGTATGGATGTTTCAAATACCCATCTATATTACCATACAGCAATCTGAGTATTCCTCCTATGAAGCAGATACTTTTTAAAAACATGAAAAATAATTTGGATTCCAACATATTTTTATAGCTTTTGAAATTAAATTATTCCATCATATTTAGCCAATGCCCAGGTAACTCTGTCTATTTCTTTTTGTCATTACAGCAAACCATGAGGGGGAAAAGGTTACTTCTTGCCACATTCTCAAAATCAAATCTACTTTTGCATCATGCATGCCAGAGGAAAAATGTCACAATTAAATGGTTCATAAGTATAACACTAAAATTACTATTTAAGTCAATGTAATTGAACAGAAATTAAGATGTAGTTTTTAATTGCATATTACAACTTAAATGGTAGCACTTAGCAGAAAGTGTTAATCCATTTATTTTTTAATTGTTAGCTGCTTCAAGGCAATTGTTGTAATGCAGAAAAAAGTGAGAAGCTCTTCAGTAAATTTGATTGTAGGACACTCAGGCATGTAGATCAAATAAAATATAGGTTGAATAGGTAATTAGGTTTGGCCTGTGATACATTAAAGTGGAGACAAATTCCCCAAGAAAGGGAATGAATGTTTTTCATTTCATTCTCCTTCAAACACCACTCTATTTGAAGTCTTAAATGCAGTTTGAAAAGTATTTTCATTTGATAGAGAACATGAAATTGAAAATCTTCTATAGTACATAGGTCAATGAATTCTTCAGGAAAAGAATTTTCTAAACTTCATAAACTTCAATAAATAAGTACATAGGATAGTAAGTCCTCAACAGATTGCATATGGCAACTTATTTCATAATTACTTGACACATTAAAAATCTTTAGCCATGCTAAATTCACTGGAGAAAACGAGCCCAGGGGCATGCAGATACATTAAAGCATATGATTAGTCCTTATTAGTAAGGAGTGTTTTTCCTTGCAAGGGTATTATTTGACTCATGGAAGTGTCAAATATTTAACAGAATCAGGTTGTGTATTCTTCTTTTATCAGTTTCAGTACAACATGGAATGGCATGGGTATTCTGAAAACATTAACGTATGCTATTTAAATACCACTCAATACATTAAACCATCCTGTGATGGTGTCATAATGAACAAGATACTATTACACAGCTAATCCTGCTGACTCCTCTGCAGTGCTGTCCTCTTCTCCCTCTTCTGTCCTTTGTCCAGCTTTTCTGTCAGGCTTCCTGGCACAATTTATCTTAAGATAGAGATCTTACCTCAATTTGCTTGGTTTTGTGGTTTTTTTTTTTACATTGGTCTGTTGTTGGCAACATGTTTCTCCTACCTTCAGTCATCTTAAATAGCTTATCCAAAATCAGAGGGCTTTTTGTGTCCCCTGACTTCCTTCAAATACAGTTTTAACTGTCTCCCTCTGAAGTATTTCACCACCACAGATAATGTCTAAACAATGTTCATCCTTTCACATGAAATGTAACTAAATTCTTTTGCTAGCAATGCTATCTTGCTCTAATGACCTAGACCAGCCTGGATATTCTGATCTCTTAATTTTTAATTCAAATGCAGGAGGTACTTTGGAACTGTGGAACGCAGTACTATATAAGTATGACTCAGGACTATCAGTATGCTAAAACCCAAAGGAAAAATTCAGCATCCTTCTCCAAATGGACAAGATATCCAAAGATGATAACATTCTGCTACAAAGAATACCAAAACATAGAGATTTGCTTTCAACATACAGGTTCACTTTGGTAGAGAACGAAAATAGAGAATGGTATCTAGCTGACAACCTAACAGATGTTCTGACATGGCTCAAGGCAAGTGTGAATTTTGGCTATGAAGGAGAAAAAAAAGAAAATGAAAGATAAAAAAACCTACTGTCCCAGCAGAATATGCCTGAAAGAATCAGAAACAATATAGGTATTTAGGACCCTAAATGGGCTACCTGGAAAATGTCATGAACATGGCCCCTACTAAACTCAACTTCAGTTCTGTTTTCCAACAGTCTAAGTTGTCAAGTAATAATGAAAGGGGTGTGTGGGGGGGAACCTGAGAAGTTTTCATGTAGTCATAAAACACAGATCTGTGATGACAACATCAAGCAGAGCACTGCCAAAAAACTCCCAAATTTCAAAATTGTTAATTATCATGAAACAGTATACACGTAATTGAAAATAAGAGGAACACTAATAAAACTAGTTAAACATTATATAAACACTGAACCTGCCTGTCAAATTTCCAAATATAACCACAAAGCTTGTCCTAATTAAAACCCAAAGGTAGCCTTTTTTTCATACGCACAGATTTTCCTTCCCATAATTTGTGGCCATTTGAAAATGTACCATTAACATTAGTCTCATTCTTCCTGTGCTCACTTTCTCATTACCAGATAAGTTTTCCAAACAAGGACAATAAAAAAATGCCCAAGGCAGTGATATATTGGAGTTACTGGTAGATATCCAGTCATGGAGACCAGTATAATTAAAAAAAACCCAAAACACTACAAGTTACAAACTTAGATCCCCTAGTTACAAACCTAGATCCTCTATTGATATATTTTCTTTCTAGACCTATTCCAATCCTTATTTCCAATGTGAATTACAAATACCACCTAGTAAATAGTAAAAATTGAAGTATTATGTTTTCCATGTTCATGTCTGTATATTTTTTAAAAAAACCAAACCCAAGCACACAGTTTACTTTATGATTAAAAAGAACACCACTAGGAGAACTTCAGATGATCTGAATGCTGATGTTCCCTAGAGAGGTCTGTGTGAAAAGTCTGATGCTATACAACACATCAAGTAAATGAATGCTGTAAATGCATGCTTACTTTGTGAAAGTCTGGGGGCTGCAACAAAACAAGTTTTCCATAGTTCTCAATTGCAAATGATGCAAGAACATCCACTCCTTCACAATTTGCATCTCAATGATAGTCACTGCATTAAAAAAAATCTGCGTTTTGGAAATTATAGAAAGTGTCATCACCAATATGATAAACTAACCTTACTACAAAGTACCATTTCTCATACCACGGCAACTTTAAGAGTGCTCTCCTCTTTTGCAGGTTTGGGTAAGTAATACATTATCCAGCGGCATTCTGTAAGAATGGTTATGGACACAACTCCTATTCCGTTACATGGAATGCAGTTGCATGCTCAAACGTGTGAACTGAGAGTTTGAAGACTAATGGTGATCTTTTCAAGACTGTATCCTGCCTGACAAAACCCACACAGAAAACGGCTAATTAACTGCGATTGAGATTCTCTGAAAATTCTGAAGTGACAAAATGCCTGTGTCAGTAGTACTAAATCGTTCCTAGGCAAGGCAGGATTACATATTTATCTTTACTATAAACAAAAGCCAAACATTTCTCACACAGTTCAGTTTATTTTTAGTAATTGGAGTTTACCAGAGATTATAGTTTCTGGGTAATTTCTATAAATAAATTTGACCAAACCTCACTATAGTCATGGCCCCAGGAAGAAAAGGAAAGGAAAGGAGCAGCACTATGGACTGTGAAAGAAAGTATGATGCTGAATCTAACCAGATTTTAATTGGTTTGTCTGGAAAATATGATATAGAAACATCACTATGTATTTACACTTATAAACTAAAACTGGATTTATGTGAAGCTAACTTCATTTTCCAACTTAAAGATAGCTAAAATTATACCAAGAAAAGTAAGTAACTATTTTGCAACAGTTTGCACTTTTCAAACTCATGTTAAAAAGCTAAAAAGAGCAGCAGTGAATTGAACTACAGAAGTCAGTGCTATAAACTGCAAATTCTTTCTGATCCCTAAGTTGTGGATCCTGTGAAAATCCCATTTCAGGGATATTTAACATCCTTGCCTCTCATTTGTTGCCAAAATTGAGAGGATACAGGGACTGATGAATTGCTCTCTCTCCCTTCTCTTGGATGGGCAGGCAAGGGGGCAAAGTCACAGTGATTAACCAGCTTTCACATCTTCTTCCAGCTCCTACCCCTGATACGTGCAACTACTCCCTTTTGCTTCTTTACTCTTCCCTTTGTAGTTGAGATAGGAGTGACTTTGTTTTGGTGCATGAGGGAACTCTACCTAGGAAAACCAGGATTTCCACCATCTCCTGACTCCAACTGGGCTAAATCAGAGCAATCCCATCAGATATTTTTCTACATCTCTCCCAGACTGAGAGGAAAACAAAACCAGTGCAACAAAAACTATTAATTACAAAAGCACTGCACAATTTCTTGCAAATTTATGTAAAATGGATATGACCTTCAGAACAGAAGAGACAACGACAAAAGTCAGATCTTCAAGGACTGACAGAAAGATCAATTTTCCAGTTTCTCCTCACAGGATTGAAGTTTCTCTTATGTCAACTACCATATTTTTCTGTGATAGACAATTACCATGTACATCTCAGAAATGCAACAGGACTCGAGACCTGGGGTAAATTAACAGGTCCAACCAGAGTTACAAAAGTTAATGTAAAAAAGCTATACAGCCCTAATTTGGACCCGGGCAGGTGCCTGAACAGTACTGCCAGGTGCAGAAACAGAGCTGCATTGTAAAAACCCTGTGTGTTTGTCCCCACAGGTTAATATTTTGCACAATTAACTGGAGCTCTTTGGTAATTTTCAACTGACAGACTCAAAAAACTGAGGAAACATACATAGTGAAAGTACATGTGTGGAACTAGCCAGATTGAATTATGGCAGCAAGTCACATCAATCACTTCTCCTAGAACACAGATTCAGCTGGAAAACTACTGAAAGCTAAAATTTGACACCACAACATCTATAGCATGGTGTTGAAATCAGCGTATTACTCTTCTTGTCTGTACAAGACAAGAACCCATGCCACTACATTTAATTAGAAGGAAAGTTTAAAAACTCAATCAAAATCAGGAAATATCAGGCAAATGTCAACTGTATTGCCTTAATTCAACACATATGCATGGCTGATTTATGTTTTTAACTAGTGCATAAGTGTTTATATAACATATTGTTACTATCTTTAGGAAATGTCCTTAGGGAAATATATATTTTGGCTCTTTGTTTCCTTTGCAATCTAGACTGAATTTTGGTTGTGCTGTGAAACACATTAATTTCAAAACCCCTTTTTTTTCTGGCTGTCATATCAAATAATTTCTCTGTATCATGTAGGTAACTTTTAATATTATCTTTAAATGTTCATAGCATGACTTGCTTGCTTGCAGTTCTAGCTGACCTGAGCATAGTATATTTGAAGGCAGGATATTACTGAATTATATATTCTAAAAACACACCATTACTTTCTATAAATACAAGAATAAATCAAGAAATAAAGCTTCCCATGCTTTGCTAACCTATCTAACATAACTAAAGGTCAAAGAAAGAAAGGCAAGAAAGGAAATACATAAATTG
Organism: Orthonyx spaldingii; assembly: GCA_013397795.1. Lineage (NCBI taxonomy): Eukaryota > Metazoa > Chordata > Aves > Passeriformes > Orthonychidae > Orthonyx > Orthonyx spaldingii. The sequence continues at coordinate 17,865 of VZTJ01006620.1, forward strand.
CACATACTTACATAGCAGTTATTCAGTTAGTGTTTATTCACTGTCTTTACATATTCATGACCTATTTCAAGCAAAACTCTGTAACTCTTGGTTTAATGCTTACTACTTGTGGCATTTGCCTCAGTCATAAAAACTATTTTCTCTGAATCCAGTGCTAGGAGAAATTAATTTCTTCATTATATATTTACAAATACAATTTGTTATTTGATGTATATTTGCCATAACATCGAAATCGCCAACTTGAGCTGCTAGTTAAAGAATATATCATCATCATCCTATAATTTTATTCTTCCTTAGGAAAACCCAAGGACTAAAAAGCCTTGCATGTTTAATACTGCAGATTAAATTAGATTCCTGACCCTAATGATTTGATATTCACAGCTCAAAAGCAGACAAGCCTTATTCTGGATTTAAATATGTGGGTCATCCTCTCCAAGGAAAACTCAATAATTAAAAATAATATTTTTTTAGAATCACATTTATTCTCTCCTTAAAGCTATTTAAGTCCAAAGTAAAGTACTTAGAGGCTTAAATACTCAAGACAGAAACCTGAAAAGAAGCTTATTGTCTGCATTTAAGGAAAGATGACTCAACGAGTGCATAAAAGTAAATAAATTTATTGTTTCTAAATGAAATAAAAAGTACACCAACTGGATAGAAATATGCTAAGTACACTAAATTCCTAGAAATAGACTGCTCTGATTCAACAGTCACATAAAGAAACAAACAAATTAGCCACAAAACCAACAAAAACATTGGCTGTCAGTTATAATGCTTGAAAAATTGAAAAAGTCTTTCTGATTTTCTTTTGTTCACTAGGCTGACCAACTTGGTGGCTAGCAAAGAGGAAAAGAAAGAGGAACAAAATCACTAATATTTAATTACATAAACACTTTAGAATAACCAAGGTGCCCAGATATTTTATTGGTATATCAAGTCCCGTTCCCTACCTCACCAACATAACGTGTAACAAAATGATGCCTTCTCCACACTCTCCCTGCATGCCATGGAAGGTCATGAAGTAGATCCTCTTCAGTGCCATGACACGGCATGTGCAAGACAACCAGGATCAGGCCCAGTCAGCATGGGTTTGTGAAAGGCAGGTCCTGCTTGACTGACCTGATCTCCTTTTCTATGGTAAGATGACCCACTTAGTGGATAAATGAAAGGCTCTGGATGTGTCCACCCGGACTTTATTAAAGTCTTTGACACCATTTCCCACAGCATCTCCTGCAGACACTGCCTGCTCATGGCTTGGCCGGGTGCTCTGTTGGATGGGTAGAAAACTGTTGGGATGGCCAGGCCCAGAGGGTGTTGGTGAATGGAGCTACATCCAGCTGGTCACTGCTCACCAGTGGTGCTCCCCAGGGCTCAGAGTTGGGACCAGTTCTGTTTAATATCTTTATCAATGATCCAGATGAGGGGATCGAGGGCACCCTCAGTCAGTTTGCAGACACTGAGTTGGGTGGGAGTGTTGATCTGCTGGGGGACAGGAAGGCTCTGCAGGGGGNAGGCCAATGGCAACAGTGTGGCCAGCAGAACCAGGGCACTGACCATAACCCTGTACTCAGCACTGATGAAGCCACATCTCAGATCCTGTATTCACTTCTGGCCCCTTACTACAAGGACACTGAGGTGCTGGAGAACGTCCAGAGAAGGGCAATGGAACTGGGGAAGTGTCTGGAGCACAAGTCTGGTGAGGAGCAGCTGAGGCAGCTGGGGGTGTTCAGCCTGAAGAAAAGGAAGCTCAGGGTAGATCTTACCACTCCCTACAATTACCTTAAAGTGAGGTCAGTCTCTTTTTCCGGGCAACAAGCGATAGGACAAGAGCAAATGGCCTCAAATTGCACCAGAGGACTTTCAGATTAAATACTAGGAAAAATTTCTTCACTAAAAGAGTGGTGAAGTATTGGAACAGGCTGTCCAGGGGGACACTGGTGAAATCACTGTTCTTGGAAGAGTTCAAAAGGCACACAGTTGTGGCACTTAAGATGTGACTTAGTGGTGAACGTGGTGGTGCTGAGCTAAAGATTGGATTCGATGATCTAGAGAGGTCTTTTCAAACCTAAATAATTCTATCATTCTACTTGTTATCAATATTTTATCACTAGATTTCTGTTGCACAGAAAAAAATACATAATTGTTCCATACCTGTCCACCAACCTTGGACAGAAGCCAAAGAAAACAGGTAGATTTCAACACTTATTTTTAAAAGCATAAGTATAATTTTTCATTAATAATAATAACTCTAATGTAAAAACACCAACTGTTGGAGTAGCCTGTGTGACATAAACTGTAGAGTTTTTTACCCCAATATTCTGCTCAGGCTGAATTCGCAATATCTGCAGTGACACTAAGCATAAAAAACCACAAGAAAGTCTGAACTCCTAACTCTTGCAGTAACACTAATGAAGTTTTTTTTTTTTTTTTTTTAATGAAGCATCTTTTCAGTAATACTACATTTTTAAGAGTTTGGTGATAGAATACTGAGATTTTCACCTCAGGGTTACTAAATTCAATATGGCCCAGATCAATAGTGACTCAAAGTCATCACCATTTGATGAGAATTTGGAGCTCAGGTTAAAATGTATTATGAACTTAGACTAGCTCCAGTGAATAGCATCATAACTGACACTAACATATATGGTTGCTGGCAGTCTCAATTCAGAGCCTTAAATTCACTGGGAACACAGAGAGATTTACTTTCTGGACCTACAGCAATCCTTCTGAGTCAGGATTAAAGCCCACTGGCTGGACACTATGAGAAATCTCAGACTGCTAGCTGCTTACTTGCACCTGTCCCAAGAATAAAAAAGCATTAGAATCCAGACACACTTTTCAAATAGCATATTTGCTTCATTGCTTAGAAAGAGAAAATAAATTATTTCAAAACTAGATGACCTCAGGCTGCACACCAGAACAGAATAACCCTTCCCCTCAAAGACCAATTTATTAAAACATCTGGTTTACACAGCACCTTAATCCTGCTACGATACAAACTGCTTGCTTAAGAAATTAACATTTTTTAAAAGCCTGGAAACTGTATTCAGGTAATCCGTCATATGACATCTGATTACAACAAGTACCACATTATTTGCTACTAAAGAAAAAGCATACTCATATTTCAAAGCAGCACAGATGTGGGAAGATCCAAGGCAGAAGAGAGCAGGTGGCAGGCTAGCTGGCAATTAAAAAATGTACAAGGTTATAAAATGACTAAGATTTAACTGTCAAATCTATACATTTCAAGCTACCAAAATAGTAATTTAGCATTTGTATGGCATTTTGCCTTTTACTGTTAGAAAGTAGAGCCATCTCTTCTGTACATTTAAAGTTATTTTATATCGCTGTTCCACAGCCAGCTTTCAAATAAAACCTTTATGATTAAAAAGCTCACTCAGTTATCAATATCCTATATCTGAAACAGTGCTTTGATGGCCCAGGCTGGGAAAAATAAAAAAATAAAAACACAAACTGCATTTTAACCAGAAGAGAGTTCAGCACTAGAATGATCAGATTCTACAGTGCAATAATTAAGAAAAAATGGTAACTATCATGTTTCCAGCATCTACAATAAACCGTGTAAAAACAATCCTTATGTATACTTTTACTTCACAGTACTTTTAATAATCCTAATTTAGAGGTAAAAAGTATAGCAAATGCTAAAAAGAGATGTATGTTGTCTAAGTTTCCCATGCTCTGCGCACAAAAATAGTTTTTACTACTCCTGCTTTAGTAAAATCAAGCCAGGTGCTCCTGCAATATCAAAAACACCCAAATGCCAAGAAGTGCCGCAGGATAACATGAAAAACAAAAATAATGAGAAACATCATTTTCTATCCATACATCTGGTCCAGCTGGAAGGGATCAGGCACTGTCTTTCTCCACCTTTATCTCCTCTTTACAGAGCAAGCAAATATCAAAAGGTCAAAAGTATTCACCAGTCATTGAGACAGAACTTGGAACTCTATCTTCAGAGACAAATGAGTCAAACAATGATACGAAATAAAGAGGAGATTCCAGTGGAGACGATGAGGAATCTGTAAAGCAAAAGGAATTATAGTCCTGGTCCCACTGAAGATAATGATAAATCTCCCAGTGATTTCTTAAGGGCCAAGATTTTCATGTAACAATATTCTTCACATAAGCAATGAACTCTCATGAAAACAACATGTGTTACAAATCACATCAAATCAAATCAGAACAAAGAGTATGAGAGAAATCCCACTGAGAGAAATGATTCATCAATAGCATGATTCCAGAAACAGTGAATTAATTTATTCTTGCATGAATATTTGCAGAAATAACTGGACAAGATCAGATGTAACAAAATATGTCCTCTAATAAACTCTTTTTCTTTCTTCCAGCTTCACATACTAGGTTGCTCAACAGGGAAGTAAAGGGTTAAACGGCTACTAACAAGTGCAATAGTGGCTTAACAACATATTCAGGCCACAAAATAATATATCTCAAAGGAAGTCCATTCCCTCTGAATTTCCTTTAATTACTAACAAGCATACACAGAGCAAGCTTTCCAGTCACCTTTCAGTAACAAAGAAAAAAAAAATCAGAAACATGAGCTGAGTAAATCACCATCTCAACAACCTGAAAGAAGATCTTGCAGATCTTCTCCCTTTCAGAAACAGAGTACAAAACAAAAATAATCTTTGAAATAAACTTCTCTGTGCTTGCTTTGAAGAGTTTTGTTGATCAGCATGAGAAGGAGCTTTTAGCAGTTCCTTCCAGGTTCACAGTCTCATGCAGCTTGCATGAATAGTATAACCAGCACTATATAAATACACAATTTAGTCCTAGGTAAGTATATGATTTCCTATATAGAAAAAAATCAGCTCTCTAGAGTCCCATTACTTCATTTCCATGCTCTCAAATACAACTGAGTCAGCCTGCACTACTTCCAACAGATCGAGTTCAAGAACAGTATGATAGATAGAAAGGTTTCATAAATGATCCAGGTAACGTGCTCTCAGTAGGTGCCTCCCCCTACACATGTTCCCAAATCTGAATGTAAGCATCCTGGCTGCAAAACAACTGGAGTATTTCTTTCTCCCTGAATTTATGAAAGGTAGTAAGTTATAATAAATTATTATAATTTCACCTAAACAAAACTGGAATGGACTGGAAAAACATTGTATCCTGTTATTTCCCTACAGCCTCCCTTTTTTGTGGTCTAAAACTCCAACTATTTAATGTTCTCTCATAAATATGATTTTCTAAATTTATTTTTCTGCTGACCTAGCCTTTCTGTTAAGTATTCTTTTTTTTTTAAGTGCAGCAAACGAAACTATACAAAGAAGGTCCTAAAGGTGGATGGATCACTGCTACACAGAAATACAGAAAAACTATCTCTCAAGTACTGCAACACTGATATTATCTCCTTCCCAATAGCTTGCTTTCTGTGAATGAATTATTATTTCATTTAATATTCATTTCTAAGTAAAGAGTAACAACATGGCAAGACTAGCTCCTTATGGACATAAGCTCAGTGCACTCTCAACCTTGGGCAAATGAATAACTTTACTATGCTATAAGCAAGTTTTCATCCAGCTAGGTAACGTTAGGAAAAAAAGGGAAAACATTCCTCTTTCTCCTTCCCTTGGTAGATGGTTTTACAATGCCTGTGAAGGAAGCTTTTTTCTTCTCTACAGCCTGTTCTTTATCTACTTCAATACTTAAATCATATGGAAGCAGTAATCAAAAATAATAAATCACAAGGAGAAAAAGATCTCAAAGTATTCAAAAAGAATAAATCAACCTCAGAACTGAATATAATCTACAATTTCTATCAAATTAGGCACTTTGCACAGTACAGCACTTTGAAAACACTAGTTCATGGATTACAGGCACCTCTAAAGTACAAATATCAACAGTGCAGAGTAGCTGATGAACAATATTAAATTATTGTAATCATCACACTTGGGATACCAATAGCAGGGAAAGCCACTCCACTTCTTACTCCTGGAAGAATGACAAAGTAACATACTACTTGATCAAGCTACTTTGATTCCACCACACAGATAACTGGTTGGCCGGTACACAGTCCACAACCCTGAGCTACCACAGAAGACAAAGAAAAGTTAACAGGCTTCCTTATGAGTGAAGAATGACAATCCCAAGAAAAGGTCTGATGGTAAAATGATTTATGAAAGAGTAACTTTTTCCTAAAACAAGCAGAACTGAGAGGTGAATGTTACACACCACTTGGTTTCACGTCTGTCCAAGAGGCAGAAGAGGGATGCTGACCCAACTCACATCTATGCTGTGAAGAAAAATACCTATTTCTAAAATGGAAAATGTGTCAAATGACAGTTAGGAACAAGTCACTTGTGGTACAGCCATTTTCCCAGTGAGCTTATCACAAATCATATGACACAGACCTTCTCCTATTCCATACAAATGGCTCCTGTAGGCTGCTAGAGCCAGTGACATACATTCTCCATTTCTCTGTGCAGTTTATGAACCTCTTTCCCTCCACTACTGTATACATCGATGTTGCACCGTGATAACTTATTAGCTGCCAAGCAAAAGAAGCACAGGTCATCGCAGTTTGTTCAGACAGCATACCTACAAACTGCCTGGTTGTCCCTAAAAGGTTAACCCCTCTTGTAACACAATATAATTTTTAAAATACACTTATTTACCAAAGCAATGAGATGCAATACTGAACATCCAGATGGAAGTGTAGAAAACCAGGTTAGTTTTGTTGAGGACATCTGAAAGGACGGACCTACAACTAGTTCTCCTAGCAGTGTCTCTGAAGACACAATTTCTATATATTCTGTGAAGAGATGTAAATTTATACATGGAATAGGCCCAGTCTTATTCCATTTCTGCATTTGCATGGAAATTCAAAGACAGACTCAATTTCTCTCAGAGGGGAAAATGAGTTTGGGGATCCAGATGATCAAGCATGCAACGAACACAACTTCACTTCAAACACACCCTTCTCATCTGTCTTCCAAGTAAGGCAGATTTTCAAGACAGCAGATTAATTTACAACATTTATTCTCAGTTCCAACATGAAAATTATACATTTTCAAGCTAGCACAATTTAATAAAATTTACCATAATACAATTATACTAACTGCCATTAAGAACCCTTATCTCTGAGTAGAAACAACCTTAACAATAGGCCTAAATTGAATTGTTAGAACTTTTCCATGCATCAGATAAAACACACAAAGTACGTGATCAGTTCTATAATCAAAAGATAATACATCTGCATATTACGAAGCAAAGGTTTCTTCTTTTCCCTTTGCTTTTCTTTTAATAGAGAAAAATCTATTCTTGCAAGCAAAATGTTATTAACTACAAATAAGAGAAAGAACCAAGCCTCATACAACTTGACAGCATTATGGTCTACTAATTTCTAGTGAACAAGAATAGTATTTACATTAGAAACCATAGAGAGCTTTCATATAGCTTAATCAACAACATCCTATTATAACAACATTTCCAGTATCATTACACAGATTACACTGAACATTGATATAATTTTTTCTGTTATGTCTCTGCCAGACAATTAATACTTCTCTACACTTTAATGGTATATGAATATTGTGATGGTATACACACAATATTCTGTTCTCCTGAGAGGCAAGCAAATGAACCAACATTTAAAATATATAACAACAAGAAAGACTTTGAACCTACCTTCTTTTTCTGGGTTCTGTTCCTGCCTCCCAACCAATCATCCATCTGTTCCTCAATCTCTTCAATTGAAGCTCCATGATCATAAGATGGTATATACACATTTGATTCCAGAGCTGTATATACAGGGAATTCTGACTTTGGTTTCTTGACTTTAGGCTTCTTCTCTTCTATACAAAAGTAAAAAAGAAGGAAAAGTAATGCTACTAGTACTGCAGACATGTATAATTCAGAAGCAGGTTTAGCTCCTTAACTCTTAATACTATCTTAAATTTTCCACTGAGGAAGTGGCTTCAATCTTTTTGTTAGAAAGAGAAACAAAGTTTTGCTTAATAATTTTATTTTTATTAAAAGTAAGTAGCAATGCACCCACTTAGCTCCTCTTCCATCCGAATTACGCCTGAAAGGGCCAGATGAGTTAGCTCTTGTTACTACTATACCACTTGGCAAAGAAGATTAGTACAGACGAAAGCACAGGAGCTGTTAAAAGATTTTGAAAGTCCAGCTAGCTTCAGAGAAATTGGCAAAGGTAGAAAGGTAAATTTTAGACAATTCTGTATCACTTTATGGTCAGCTATGCTAAGTAGAAGCTTCTGAGTCAAAAGATGGCTTCTCTATCCTCAGATTTTTCCAACCACAAATAGCTCTGTTCTAGCACTTACACATATAGGAAGATTTAAATGTTGGACCTCATTCCTCACACTGATCACTGTTTTCTGCTCTCTCTGCCCTTCAAATGGTATTAAATGGGAGCAGCAAACTCATGGGATAGGAAGGAAGGACCACAATAACCTAAACCACAGCACCTAAAAATGCATCCACTATATAGGATGATCTCGAAAATAAGATTTAAAATTGACAATTGACAGAACTTTAGGAAAGCCAAGAAGATGAGGTGCAGAAAGAAGCTGCAACACTCAGAAGGCATCCAGAAACCTCAGGTGTGCCCAGTGGTACTCTTCTGGTTTTTTCTCTTGTTTTCAAAATATGCTGTATTCACAATAACTATAAATGTTCCTAAACTGAAAGAGCTGATCTAATACTCCACTGCAATCAAGAGGGAAGTTCTACTCTTGACTCCACCTTTCCACTCTCCACTGCATGTCTTTGTGCTCCTCTCTCTTCTATTGTGTTTCTACAATCATCCACTCACTCAGCAAACTACTTCAATTCACTAAGCTAGTAGAAAATTACCCTTAATACTCAAACAAACAGAAAAAAATCCAAGTCATTTAAAGGTGGTGGGCAAAGAAAAGAAGAACCACACTTGTTCCATCAGCTTATCTGCCTTTGCAACCATGCCCTAATACTTCAGACTAGAAAAATCTCTTTTTCATGGAAACCTTTACAAAATTCCTAAAGAGGACAGAGGACTGTTCTCTACAGACTCTCATGCAGAATTTCTTTTCCTAAAAGTATATGTGCAGAAACAGCACAGTGAAGAGTCCACAGACTTGACAAACTCCTAGGAACTGAATATTTAAGAAAACTATAAAGGGAAAGAGAATGGTTTAAAGTCCAAAATGAACAGAAAAGTCATACAGATCTTGAAAGTTAACAGAATGACTAATGATCTTTTAAACTTTTCACTGCTCAGAGTTTCATTGTACATTGTTCAGAGACCTGTTCTTTCAAAGAATCTCTAATTTTACCTGTCAAATTTCAATAAATGAAATATTAAGTTAAAATTTGTATTTGGATTTTTTTTTTTAGCATCCTTCTATAGGGTTGTGAAGAAAATATAATGAAATGACAAATACTCCTCAAAATTAAGTGAAAATCCTGAAGTGTTATACCAGCATTTGTCTCACTGTGCAGATATTAGTAAAGACAACACAGGTACAAATTCATTTTTGTCCATTTCAAAAGGTAAATTTTATAATCAAATCACATATATTAAATATTATCTCATTTTACGCCAAAACTGCCATGTATAACAGCTTCTGGAATCAGTTAAGATTTGTATGGATAAGTAACAATGGCTTTACCAGCTCTTTACTGTAAACACATATACTGGTAAAAATATTCTAGGAAAGTAACTACAGTGATAATTTTCACAACTGTATTTCAGTCCCTCAAAATAATCAAACACACTGTGTGTTCACTTGGAATTACTTAACAGTGGAGACACCCCATGACACTTGGCTTTTCCTGTATCTTACACCCCATCAGCTACTGCTTATTAATTTTCCCTCTCAAAATATGCAAATAGTTAAAGTCTGAATGCTTCTAATCAACATTTTAAAATTAAGAGCATAGCCTGAAATAGGTCATCTAGGCTCTTGTTGTAGTTTTGGAAGTAATTCTGTAACTATTTCTAGAGGACAGTGTGCTCCACTTTAAAATGAGGTATCAAAGACAATATCTAGGCTTTCTTCAGGCAGTTAAGTGACAGAGGAAGACCTAACACAGATAAGACACCCTGCTGTTTGCTGACTATCAAAGGAATGAGAAATCCCACCTAGAGAAGATGGCTGCACAACCTCAAACAAGCACTCAACCAGAATTACAAAAAACTTATCTCTACTGTCCCCTGTGCATATACAAAAAGATGAAGGAGTTCAGCATATCTCTTAATTACAATGGTTGTCATATTGAATTAAAAAAAAAAAAAAATAGAATTGAAGTCACAGCACCTTTGACATAGGGCTCCCAATAACCCATCAAGAACAGTTTCACCTCAGAATTTTCAAAGCCACTTTTTAGAACAGGAAAGCACATAAAAGCAGTTAAATGGTAACATCTTAAAGGATTTTAGACAGAGGAAGTTCAGAAGTTATGTTCAGCAGTATGTAGCCTCAACTTAAGGCAGCCAAGCACTGGTGCTTTTTCAGGTGAATATGGAGAAAGCAAAACAGATCACTGGAACTATTTCACCCAAACAACAGAAGTCCACAGGAGATACTCAGGAAGGAAATCTCCCTCTTTCATGTTATCTTTGCACTATCAGCAATTCAACTGGCAGCCTAAAAGACACTTCTGACCTGACCAGGCACTCTGCCCTGAAGAGAATATGGATCAGGTTTTCCAAATAGTAGATGATGCTTAGACAGCTGAATCCTGTATCTACTAAGGCTTGACAGACAGCCAAGAAGTTGGTGCAGCTGCCCACCACCACAACCTGAAGTAAGGATGTTTGATCGTGCTGACAGTAATGACAACTGCAGCTGTGATTCAGAGTTTTGAAACACAAGTGTTCCCTTAATATTTAGTGTAATTTGCTAATGGTGCTGGTTTTAGGCCATCCATTATAATAGAATAGGCTTTCAAAAGACATTTTTTTCTTCCAGTCTCAAATAATGTTTTAATATTGTTACACACAAATCTAACTAAAATGCAGGGAAAATATACAGAAAAGATTTCCTAGGTTCCTCTCAGTTCTGTTACAGTGAGCTCAGTGTCTGCCAGAGACCCAGCCAGACCACTGCGCCCTGTGTGGGCACCAATATCCAGCAAACCTCCACTACAACCAGAGTTACAGGGGAGAGAAAACAAACTTGGTAAAAACAGAGCCTGACTTCAACAGGGTGAATGAAAAGCTTACTCTCATTACTATTTTCTGGGAATACTATGTACTTTAATTGCCAAATTATAGTGTAGTAACTTTTTTAGTTTACTAAATAGAATTAAAAAAAACCAGGCAAGAGTGGTAAGTAAATGGAAACCAAGATCATAAGTACAATGGAAATGGTTTGATATCTACCAATCCAATGTAAACTAATCAGTATTTTACATGATTCATAACTTTTCTAGCCCTTTTTTGAAGGAATCTTGCTTTCTCATTTGCTGAATTCATACTGCAAAAATACTAATTTTCTACAAGTATTTTCCACCTTTAGAACGATCAAGTTCTTTGCCAGAAGAATAAAATTGACTGTGTATTTAACAATTTATGAGTTAAAAAAAGAGATATGCAGCTACATCCCCTATGTCTGAACAGCATATAAACACACCTCTCACTGGGATGCCCAAATGTTAACAGATAACTAGCTAACTCTCCTAAAGTACAGAATTCTATGTTTCTAAAGGCCTCCAATACTATTCTTCTACTGGATATACGTTTCACTAGTTTATGGTGTCATGATCTGGGTTTTGAAGTCTGATGAATTACTTGCACATAATCAGATACTTTGATCTTCCTCGTTCGTTCTTCTGCCTTGTTACAATACTAATTTTATCAGTGGCAGAATTAATAGTATCTGGCTAATGGTGACTTGCTTTAAGATACATCAGCTGTCACATAATCAGCTAGACTTTTTAGATCAAGTGCCATGTAATAAAACAGTGATGCTTTTTCTGTAACAAGTAGCAGAGGTCCTGTATTTTAAAGTTTTCAGAAAAATTTATATTGATTTTACATGTTAGCTCATGTAAACATAAAGAACTCAGAATTTTTCCACATGAAAAAATAACTGCTTCACAGAGGAAGAAATAAAACCAAAACTAAGCACTGAACTTCTGCAAAGAAATCACAACACATCAAGTTGTAGCTCCCTCTCTCTGCAAAGCTTCTAAGCTTTAAGCATGAACAAGGATTCACAGAAAATACAGTCAAAAAAAGACAGTGATATCTTGAAAATCAAAGGGACAAACTGCCTGATATCTCATGCATTAGTAAGCAAGAAATGTGACCACACAAAAAGGTAGACAGCAAATATCTTTCTGGCAAATCGGGAAGATACTGCACTGAGATCTCTTTTTTCAACACAGTTCACTTACCTATGTAGCTACGAAAGACAACTAAAACACTTACAGCATTAACATTTGCTGAAAACATGACACGAAAAAAAATTCACTTACATGTACAGTAACACAGACAGAACACAAAGAACCCAGAAGTCTGGAAAAAAAAATTGTACTAAGGTTTTGACAATCTACTGAAAAAACAGAGCAAATTATGTTCAGTATCAATGCATATATGGGGGAAACACATATATGCTTTTAAAAAGTGCACATTTCGTTACTCAAAATCAACAGGATTATATTAATATATCAAGAATTAGAAACAGATATATACATCTGCTGTACTGGGACGTACAAGCTAGTTTATTTTTGAGCAAGCTGACTAAAGACATGCCCAAGGATGAATGTACCCTCAGCTACAAAAACTTCTCATAAGTTACAGCTTTTGATGACTTCCATCTTTTTTTCTGAGTAGCTACCCTTCCCAAAACTTCCAATTCCCCCAAAATACATAAGGGTTAGAAACAAGGCTGCAATATTTGAGAGCTAATTTGCCTTCCAGCAAACATATAATGAAGCATGCATGCCTCTCTCAAATGAGCCTCATGCACTGCATGTTTGTGGAATATTTTCCATAAAGTCTGAAGCAAGTTTTGTGGGGAGAGGTATCATACAAGCCTAGCTGAAACAACTGGGAAAAATACACAAGCTTGAAAGTTCCAAATCCTTTCAGGAGGCCTGCCAAAACAATCAGTGAAATGGATGATACATAGTTTGCCATAATTAGGCTTCAGAGGTAACAATTAAGTGATCAGAACATTCACACCCACACCAATCAAAAAAGCATGCATTGCATAAATTAATTTTCTCTGAACCTGCCTGTCAGCAAATCATTACTGAGCAGCCACGTCAACACTGCACTTTGGCAGGGATTAATACTAAACACAATTACCCAAGATATCTATCAATTATTTGGAAGTAAATGGAAAGTCACCCTTAGTATAGTGCTAGATTGCATAAATTTGGTCCAAATGGTTTACAGTGAAGAGGAAAGCACAGGAAGAAGCAGGAACATGGACTGGCTGGTAGCCTGGAACCAATCAAATCAAAAGTGTTTTTGAAAATGACACAGTTAAGGGCCTTATGCCTTACCTGCATGTAGGAGAGACTTTGGGCAAGGAACCTTTGATACCAGGGCTTGCAGTTGTGGTGGATAAGCTATCTGAAATAAGCTATCAGAGCAATGGGAACTAATGTAACCTGTGATTCTGTAATAACCACAGAAGAAACATGATTTTATAATCAGAAGATGACAAACTTCAGAACACTATATACAAACCCAGAGCCCAATACTTCTAGCTACATTGCAAAACTAAATCGAATACAGAAGATCCACAGAAATTAAGGGCTCAAGAAAAGCTTTATATTAAGAAAACCTGCAGATAAATAAAATTTTTTTTTTGGCACAGTCATGCTAATAATGAACAACTGAAAGCTACACCTGGAGAAATCCATACTGAAATTAGGACATAACTATATAATAGTAAAATTAATTATCTGAACAAACCATGAAGAACAGAAGGCATCTCAAGGTTTCCTCACCAATGTTGTATCTCAAGTAACAAGGAAGTGCAAAGCTAAAGTGCACCACTGGTACAAGTCAAACAAGACAAGTCAGGAGAATCAGTATTTTTCACTGATTTACACCTCTAAGAGTCTGAAATAAACCCATTATACTAAATGACCTAATAATGTCTCCTATCCCTAGGTTTCATGAAACAATATAAAAAGCCACTCAAGCAGCATGCTGTATTCCAAGCTGTCAGGACAGGGCAACCAACCAAGCCTAACCAAACCTGACCAAATGTATTAAAGGTTTCACTACAGCTCTGGATGTTTGGTGGCAGGCACTTGGGTAAGAGTGCTATGAGAACCTATGGAGAGACATAAAAACCACATCATAAAAGCTCAACACAGAAAGGCAGCTCTCAAGCAGCCATAGGGCTCATAATTTCGTACTTCAGTTAAAGCTTAACAATGGGGGTAAGGAAAAAGCAGGAAAACCCACATGCTATTCATCATGGTTTACAACTGCAAACAAAAGAGTTTCTTGTGATAGATTGTTCCAGATGCCTTGTACATCATGGCAAGAATTCTGGATTTACAAGGCAAATATATTTCATAACTGGGATGCCAGTGAAGAGGTCACCTGCAACATCTAGCAGGCATAATTTTTTTAAAAAAAGGCAGATTTTAAAAACAAGTCTAAGTCTTCATATTGAATGTTAGAGAAAACAAACTAAGAAGAATGGAAAGTAAGAGAACTGCCAAGGCTAAGTATAAAGAAAGAAAAATAGATGTGCTCCCCACAAAATGGACATCATTGAAAGAAGCACTCCATGCAAAAAGAGCTTGAGAGCTGCTAGAATTTGTCCTAACTGCTCAAACCTTGCAATTTAAATTTAAAAACTGAGTCAGCTGTCCTGACTAGATGCCTATGCCATCTTAGTTTAATAATGCCTATTCAGTGCAGCTAATACCTACTGTACTTTCCATCCCATGATTACAAAGAACAGGGCTATCTATTGTGAAAGAACCATTCCCTGATGCAGGGATCACACGTGTGACACGACAGGAGAGGGAGAAGTTGGAAGAAAGTTTATTAATAAAAGCACTTCCATTTAAAAATGAAATTTTCTTTTCTGACATCTAATTGTGAAAAATGCAACACAAATAATTTCTACTTTTGTCCCTAAAACACACAGCTACCTGTAATTCCATACAAAACCATATTTTCTAGAAACATAAAGTTGTATTTTAAGTTGCTCTATTTTTGTAAGGTAAATTGCTATATTTTATTAAGGTAGTAATGACAGTTTTGGATGGTTGAGAAGTGATAAGAAACACTGCAAAAGTGCCTGAAAAATAAATCAAAACTGCATAATATTGACTTACCAAGAAATTATTTTTTCACACTCCTTCCCAAAACCAGAACTTTAATGACATCTCAATACTGTCCTCTCTTTCCTATTTAGCAAATTATATTTTCCTCCTTCAGTACCCTACTCTGGTTTTAGTTCAAGCTGCCTAGAGAATACTGCACAGTTTCAGCAGGAAAGCAGACAGACAAGGGGGCAAACTAGCAATTAGGGCATGAAAAAACAAGCACTGTAAAACAGTTATTGCTAATCAGCATGAGATATGTTTACTCAATTAAATAGATGGAACCTTTATTAAGACCTCGCATCCCAGGGATGGTCTCTAAAATTAAGAAGAATGGGGGCAAATAAAATGCACATTTGGTGATTTACAACTTTTCTATGTTAATTGTGAAGTGACAACGCAGAGCAACATAATGAAATAAGCACATTTAGCAGATGGTTTGCATGCAAGGTTCAGGAAAAAATTATGTATTTTTTTCTGCCTACAGTAACATGGATGCATCTCTTGTTCCTCTCTTGGGAGTCTTTTTTATTAAAAAAAAGGTAACTGACAGCTCATTCTGTTGCCCAACTATAGCAATGTTACAGCTGACCAAATAATTCCATGACAAATCTCAAACTCTGCTAATTACAGGTGGTGATTCTCAATCCTCCTTGCTCCCTGCCAACAAGCCTATGAGGGGAGGGCAGGATGCCAACCAGTGAGACTGGTGAGGACTGGCCCCTGCTCACAGGAGTGACACTAGGTCACCTGGCAGACTTGGGAGTCACGCCGTGGTGCACCCAGCAGCCTGACAGGGGACAGGGTGGTGCTTCTGTGAGAGCTCAGGGGTGACCTGGAAGGTCAAACTCACCAAACTTGTGCTTCTCAGGGCTGGGAACTGCTACTGGAGGTAACAGGAAAAAAAAATTATTCTCACAACACACCTGGCAGGGGGGATACACTGAAAAACTCACACGTGCCCTTTCAGTGACACACAGGAAAGTGCACACTTTGATTTTAATGACTTTATACTTTCTTTTGCACTTCTGTTTTCAAAAACTAGTCCTTTTAAAACAGTAGTTCACAGATTTCAATGAGGAATGCATGCCAGCTATTTTGAACAATGGCAATACATTACTATCTGACAATTTAACAAGTTTTTAATAACCCGAATCAAGACCCTTTTCAAGGGCCCATTTTGTGGTAGGTATCTCAAACATAATGGCAGGCCTTCTTAATAAGCATTAAATGTACTATTTTGCTAGATTTGGCCTGGGTCCATGATGTTCACTGAGGTGCTGAATGTTATCCATTTTCCCAAAATAGATTCAAGCTACAGATAAGTTGGGAATTATTGCTGGAACTGGATCTCTTTGCCGATTTTACAAAATTAAGCTATTTTGTAAATATAAATAATGCAGCTGTATTTTAAGTACCTAAAGGCTTATGCATACCCCAAGCTAGCAAATTATCACAAGGCACTCAATGCACTTGTCAGAATAAAGGAACTTAAAAGCATGCACTTAAGTACAGTAAATAAAGCAAGCATGCACATACAAACACAGACAAAAAACTGTTAAAACTATCTTCAGAAAAGGGTAGGTTTAATCATTGTCAAAAGCAAATAACTGAAAGAAGAAAAGGAAAAATCACCTATAATTATTCTGAATACTTTATTAAGGGAAATGTTAATTGCCTTCTCTGGTCTTTTATAAGAGTATAAAGACTTTAAAGCATTTATTTCAACAATAGCATGAATCCATCTTTGAAGTCTGCATCCATGCTTTTGGAAATTCAAATTATTGTCACTTTGTATCACAAAAATCAATGCAATATGCACAAAAGAATTATTAAACACATTATTTTTAAAAAAGAAATTTACAAACAACGAGAATATAAAAATGCTCAAAAACCCAAGAGGTCACTTCTGAATATGTACAGTAAATTTGAGATCTTCCCCTCCCATAAAGCAACATTTCTAGCAAGGTATGTTCTTCTTGCTACAATATAACTGACCACCTGAGTTTTATGTTTCTACAGGAACAAACCAGCAGCCTATTGCAAAATTAGCCACAAAATTAAAAGCTTATTTAAATTTAACAGCAGTAGAGAAATATATAAGGCATGTATTTTAGAAGATTATAAAAATGTTTGTTCATATACATCCAGTGTAGAAGGTATACTGTATTACATCTTTGTTTATTAAGACAGTGGTAAAAACTCACTCTGAAGTGTTTCAAGTTCAGCCTTAGCCAGGGCATCTTCTTTCGCCTTCATTTTTGTTTCTTTATATTCTACATATAATTGTCTGGCATCCTTTAAGAAAATGTTGCAATGGCATTAGCATCCTTATACAAACAAGTAATTGCAATGGCTCTGTTTTAACTTCTCACTTAACCTCACAAAAAAACCCCTAAGATATATTAGTTTTCTTGAGTTACAGCAATTTTCAGTTGCAAACACAGAATATGTATAATAAAGGTTCAAATGCAATAGTCTATGATGCTCACTGACAAACTGAAAAGCAAAATGGTTAGAGAAACTACCTCCAGCTTTGCAGAGACCATGTACCCACATTGCTCAAATCAGTAATCTGGAAGTTGAAGGGAGAAAGAAAAGTTTTTAATTGGAGCAGTGTGTGCAGGGACAAACAAAGGCAATTGCTAGGCAGCAATCACCTTAATGTGAACTCATTAAGGTAACACTTAACTGCATTTGCCAACTTGTTCCGCCCCCCCTTTTTTTTAAACCAACTTCTACATTGCTATTAAAGTGTTGAAAATAATATACTTTTTTTTCCTCCAAGGATTGGATTCTAATCTGAAATCTATAAACCAAATGTAGACATAAAACTGGAAGTCGTGTCACACATACACCACAATAAGGTACACCTTTCCAAAATCTGATTAATTAGAAATTATAGATTTCTGTTGAAAGCTTTCCAATATGAACAACCAGATTGCTGATGCAAGAATTATGGAGAGTTTTCTTACTCTCACCAGTTTAAGAGATTTCTATACTCATTCAAAGACAAGGAACCTATAACAGAAATGCTGAAATAGAGAAATTGTTATTTATCTTTTTCAAGCATGCAGAATGTCTATTGTATTATATAAAAATTAATTACACTATTAGATAGACCCAATCTTAGTCCTTTTTACTCAAAAATACTTCTTGTTGTTATTACACTAACAGTACCACTTTTTACAGATAAAGGGTGATTTAAATTTGAATGTAGAATGTATTGTAAAATGGTAGTAAATATTTTTTATAATTTCAACTATATTTGAACAAAATCTGGTATTATCAACATGAAATAAAACATCTTAAGAAATCTTGAAAAGAAAAATCTGAGCTAAGCAGTCATTATCACTGCCTCTAATGGTAGAAATCATCCAATTCTTCCTAAAAAGATACCACAGTTGTTCTTCATGTTACACCTGTATCTACCCTGTCAAAGATACTTGAGGGAGGTCAGAAAAGACATGACAGGAATCGTGCCCAAGCTCTGAGCAGAACTTTGTAATAGTTTAGAGATATCTCATAGATGCAAGTCAGCACGCTTGAAGAACAACTCTGACAAATCCCCACAAAAGATCCGTAAAGTTCCACCTCCTTCCAAAACACCTCCTCCTACTCTCTATTTTTTTTATTTTTTTTTACACTGGGTACAAAAAATGCAAAGCTGGTGGTTTTTTTGCCAGTTTTATGTAGGAAATCACTGCACACAAAAGTAATTTTAACGGGTTTACATAACTTTTTGCTGCTGGAACATAACAGAAGAGAGCATCTCACATGCCAACAGTTTTAGGAT
Organism: Orthonyx spaldingii; assembly: GCA_013397795.1. NCBI lineage: Eukaryota > Metazoa > Chordata > Aves > Passeriformes > Orthonychidae > Orthonyx > Orthonyx spaldingii. The sequence goes on from VZTJ01006620.1 coordinate 36,955, forward strand.
ATAGGGAAAAGGGGTTTTTTTAGTAGAGTTGTGGCCAAAAAAAAAAAAGTGTAGCTACAGGAGGACTAGCATTAATAGAAGATATGTAGGCCTTGGGAAGACATATTTGAATTACAAAATTAGGATCAGCACTGCTTCTCTTTTTGATTTACCTGAAATAAGAATTCCCTACCACACTGGAAACTTAGTTTATACTCTCATGGTTTGGCCTACTTGCAAAACTAAGAAACAGAAACAGCCATAAATGCAGTTGTTAATTTCTGCTATGAGTTTGAGACATTTGGGTTGCGTGGCATACACAGGACTCCTGGATATCCAAAAAAAGCTTTTGTTTAAGGCTATGATTTCAAAATGGCTACAATTAACTGGGATTTAAATTTAACCCATTTGACACTGAAAGCCAATATTTGATGCTAAATTCTGGTGTAAAATCCATTATTGCTTGTGGGATCTCCAGACAGCAGGCACTAGGGGGTAACTGTCAATCTCTCCAGCATGTCAATCACAGAACAATTGGAAATGTGGCTCAGATGAAAATGAGACACAATAGCTGAACAACAAAGAAAACTAGTCAGAAGCACGTAAATGAAATTTGGTAGCATTGTTGCTTTATAGATATAGAATGGATTATCACTACAAATGGAGTAACATGCAGGTAAGAAAGGCAACATCAGTCTTTTATCAGTAGGATTATTATGGCTAGTACTATAATAACAAAAAAAGAGGAGACTGCACATTTTCAAGTATACACAAATGTATATATATAAAGAAAAGCAAAGAAAAAACCAACAAAAAGCTTTACTCAAAATGGACTTTGAAGATTTGAAAATCAAATCCTTCCCACAATAGCATAAGAATGGCTCTACAGGTTGTAAAGAAAAATTAAAAGGCATACCTGAATAAAGACTTTAACCACAGACACAAATTTTATGGGTATTAGACCTTATAGGTCAAAATGAAAAAACACTGGAAAACCATTTAACATAGGAAGTTCTTTGAAGAAAACTTCTGCCTTAATGTAAATAAGTCCCTTACAATTTATTCTTCATTAGCTTTCAATCAGTCGAAACAGGAATATTTGTTTTCAAGAATATTCAATTATGGTAGTGTGCGTATTTCAAAATAGATTTATGTTCAGATTTTTTACTTTTCCAAAGTGATACATTTAAGCAGTCATTTTGTCTCAATACAATTGTTTTAGGGCCCTAAAGACACTGACAGTACAGACACTCTCTCTTCCAATCTAATGCTCCTTCCACAAGATTCAGTAATGATTTTATAGCTCAAAACATCAACATTTTATACTTAATGTATACGTCACCTTCAAGAGGTAATAAACATAAGAAAAGCAATATTTTTGTACTTCTGGGGTGGAAAGATACAGAGAAAAAAGACACAAATACAAAGCTTGGAATGGTTCTAACTAAAACTTCACCTTACCTAATCAGAAATACTATGTTCTCATTTGCAGGAGTTTAAGAAGTTTTCAAAAAGAACATCAACACAAATACATTATTTCTTGTCACTATCAAAGCAGTATAACATGCAATTAGTTAAGCATAAAGAACAAAGAAGAGGGCTGATACATGCTGGTTTATTATACTATAAATTCAAATATATACTTTCCAAAAAGGAACAGAATGAAAAAAGAATGTATTGGAAATGCAAAATTCTGCTATTAGTATTTCTAAATTATATTTAAACTGCCATATATGGGAAGTGAGTACCCTCCTATTTAATCCAAATAAGAATGAAGAATATATAGTTTCTCTCTTTTTATCAGTATCGTCTCATGTTAATAAATTGAGATGTCAAGACAAAGTCGAACCTGGGTTATGCAGAAATACAGAAATTCCTGATACTAAGCTTTCAAGAGTTTTTTTCCTTTGCTTGTTTTGGGGTTTGGGGTCTTGGTTGGGGTTTTAGGTGGTTTTTTGTTTGTTGCTTTTAAATCAAGAGATACAGCATTTATTCAAACTGTACTGATTCTATAAATTAAAACTTCCATTCCGAGTCATTTTTGCTTCTCCTGGACTTTTGGGGAGGGTGATGAGGTTTTTTTGGTTTGTTTGCTTTGTGGTTTTGGGGTTTTTGTTGTCTGGGGTTTTTTCCCCTCCAGTAAATATTAAATCCTCCTGGCTTTCTGGTCTCCCTCAAAAAACTAGAGATTAGGAAAATGAAAGCAAACAACTTGAAACTATTTGCTGTACTTGCTGTATGAGAATCTTCATTTCAGATTTAGTGACAGAAACAGCTTCACATTTTAGTTCTTTGGGTAAGGAACTGATACAAATAAAATTCATGGTTAACTGAAAACTTTCTTACAAGCACACTTAAAATCAGTATATTGAAATAATTTTCTTTGGACTAATTTTTATTACATCAAAAAATAAATTCTTGTATGAAGCTATTGAACCATTTTTTTGTCTTTTCAAATACAGTATTATTGTATATAATTTATTTTAAAAAGAGAGAAAAAATAGTTAAATTTACTCCACCAGCTGACCTTCAACTTGCTATTTCTATGCAATAAACATTCCAGCCATTACACCACAGCAAAAATAGTCTTTGGATGGGTTTCTGAACTAGTGATATCAATGTGTTATGGCAAGAAATAATGTTTAAAAACAGAATTGAACATTATGATTTATACTTCTCTTTGGCATTTTTACCTCTTTGCCCGAAGGCAATCTAGTAAATAAATAGGAATTACATTACTTCCTCCTTTATAATCAGAAAATCATGCTTTGCCTGTAGAATAATCCCAGGTGTGGGGAGGCTCTTCAGCTGTGTGCAGCCCGTGGGCGGTTGTGGCGCGGTTCCCAAGCCTCGTGCCCCACGTGACAGCAGCTGGCTGTGCCACTGCAGCCTCTGCTGGGAATTCCACGTGCCCAGTGGTGAGACAAAGACAGCCAGAAGGGGAAACAGAGGTCAGTGCTGCAAGGCCTCTCTGGGACCCATTTCACAGCCCAGGAAGCCTCATACCACAGCAGACCAGCAGCATTAACTGAGAGCCAGTTTTGCCTCGTACACACGAGCTACTCTCACTGGTGTGGTAGGACATGTAGACTTACAGTAAATGATATAAAGAAGCTGCCACAGCACAGCAGGCAGTTAAAAGCAAATTTCCTTACTGTCTTACATTTACTTAAAACTTCTAGTATTCTTGCAGCACATTTTTCCTCCAGAGCCTCAAACAGTACCCTGTTAGACACAAATTATTATTGCTCACTTGCATACACCCAGAATAGTTGTTTTAGCATCCACTCTTCTCTGACCTGCTTCTAAGCTTCTAGTTGACCTCAGGGTCAACAGCTTCATCCTTACTTTGGTTCTCCCAACAGCTGTGAAACAGCAAGAAACAGAGCAAATGGGCAATCACTCGTGCCACACATCCTGCAATTGCTCGCTCCCCACAAATTATACCAACTTTGGTGCTGTACAGTAAATTAGAACATGTCAAAACCCTGTAAAGCTGGGAAATATAGAGATATTTAACCTTACTGACTTGAATAAATCCCTTTAAAAAAGAATTTTTTTTAAGGCATATGTTATTAAATGCAATAAATTTTGTTTTAATCTCACACAATTTTATATAAAGTCACATGTGAAGACAGAAACAACTCAGAAATACATTTGCTGACCTAATCAAATTTTGCTTAGAAGCTAACTTGCCAAAGGAGATGCCCTGCTGGCAAAGCCTCTTGAGTTTAATGACACATTGCCAATCCGTTTAAGGCCAAAGCTGAACCATCTCTAAACAGGTGTTGAATTGTGATCATGGATTAAAAAAAACCTGAGGAAAAAATGCCAAGAAATTAAACACCTCTGGGTCACTAGTTTGAATCTATTCCAGACTACTAAATCAGCTACAGTAATTACCATCTGGTAGTCTACATAAAAATAAATTACTGGCTTTTTTGTTTTAATTCATTTTGTGCTACACAAAGGTCTTTATAAACACAAGTTTCAATTGTAACTGAAAGCTTTGTTGACAATCTCACTAGGTTATACCCAGTGCAACTCTGTATTGAGCTCGAACTGCCTTCTCATTACTGGTGAGGCACCAGTTCTCCCAACAGCTCCCTGTGAGGGTGTGTGCACTACACCTACAGAATTACAGATAGAAAACGGAAACTTTATTTTCTTAACAAGACGCCATTTCTGTTCAAAACAAACAAAAATGTTTTCTGCTCTATTACCCTCAGGACAACAGCAGGGTCATAATTCAGTCTGTGTAAAAATAAAGACATTCACTGCTAAACTTCACCACATTAGTGTGGAGGGAAAGTTGACAGGACCACTAAACACCTACCTTCTGTTTTCTGAAGGAAATATTTAGTGAAGAATAATTAAAAACATTTTTTTAAAAGACCACTTTTCTTAAGTTATATGTCCGTACATCCAAAAAAAACCACTCTAGTCAGCTGGTTTTGGAATAAACTGCAATTTACTTATGGCAGTTCTCCCACAAACCATAAGTACACTAACACAACTGTCTGTTCTGTTTTCATACACAATTTGAACTGAAATTCTTGCACAAAGCATGTAGCTAGTTTATTTCATTCTAAGAAGAAATTTCAGTTCCAATAAGCATTTTAATTGAGGTTTTGGGGGTTCTTTCTCCCCCCTTCTTCTGTTATTAAACATGTTGCCTTTTTCCAGCTCATTCTCATGAAAGCATTAAAATGACCTTAGAAACAATTTTCGTTCATTTTCTATTTTTTTCTTAGCCTACATTACAAGAATTAAACTTGATAATAGCCAATGTAATTTACACTCCACTTAATGTTTCTTTCACAGCACAGATATTTGATTTATGAGACATTTTATGTATTTTTCTCCCTTTGCTTCTTCAAACCAACTTTAAAATGCTGTTTTCACCCCTAAATTTAACAAAACTCAATGTGTGGAAATAAAAACCTATGTAGTTTCTCTCAAAATACAATTGTCAGCAGTTTAAAAACCTGCTAATTTTCTTAGTTTTTCTCATCCTCCTCTCACACATTTTTCTTCCCGTTTCTTGACATAAAATGCAGGCTACAATAAAATGGCATAGGCCATCACAAGGGCATGCAAACAAAGCATTTTTCTTCAGTGAAGGCCCACCTTAATTATTTTAAGTGCCTCCTTCTGAAATCTGACATTTTGAAGAAGGAAGGGAAGTAGAAGAAAGACACTCAATTGGATAAATGAGAGCCAGGCATGAGCAGAAGCTCAGCAACCTGAATCCTCTGACACAGCTGTTGCAAGTAGAATATTCACATTAACTAATAGGGGGAGAGATGGATGCTAGGTAAAAAGAATTCAATACAAGAATGGATAAAAAGTTTTATTTGTTGCTGTTGTTGTTATGTTGTTATGTTTGATTTCTTTTGGTTTTTTTTTAATGAAGTCTCCTCTGAGGAAGAACTTGTGTCTTACAGGCAGGTGCTTCTGTTTCTGTTAGTTTGAGGAAATAGTTCAGCTATTTCACAGGCAGAGCTGTAAAAAAACTCAATAGCAGAGAAACATTCAGTTAAAAGTATTGCTAATTCTTCCTCTGTCCTGTCCCAAACATCGTTCATTTAAACATGAATGCATTTTAAGAAGTTCATCTAAAATTGGATTAGTTGCAGGTGAATGACAGATTTTGAAAACAATTTGTTGGCTCTTAAATAAGTGGAGAAATCGTTTTGATTAAAACAATAAACGACAAAAATCTGTAGCATCCATCCTGATGTTAAGCACTGCAATACCTTGTTAAATAATTTGCATGGGTAACATGCCATGTAACACTACTCAGTATCTGTAGGATCCTTCAATTCTGCCTTAGTGATTTTACTTATATTAAAAGCATTAAATACCCTGAAATCTCAAGCCTGTGTAAAAGTGCCTAAGAAAAGCACTTAGATTTAAAATGGGATCTCTGTACCAGGGTATAATCTTACAAGTACAGATAACGTTTTGCTACGTGTTGATCATTGCAATTAAGGCAGATCTTGCCAAAATGTTAAATACACATCAAAACCAGCTCAGAGGTCTCTCTGTCCAGGTACCTACAACGTACCACTTATCTTTTCAACTGTCATGTAAGAACACAGCTCCAACATGAGGTTGCTGCTGCTCTTATGCTCATCAGAAGTGGTGATATTTCTTCAAGTACTGTTAACTAGTAAGCTACAATAACTTATTTCAATCACCTGAAGTCCTGAATAGTCTTAACGTTGAAGATTATTTATGGTTTATTGCATTTTAACTTACATAACTAGCAGGTCACGTTGAACAACAACAAAACAAACCCTGCAGTTAAGCAGCAGTGTCATTTACATATGGACCAATTCACTCTAGAATCCCTATCTCTTTCTTTCCTCTTTGCTTCAAAGCCTTCCTGCTCTGAATTCCACTACAACATGCTTCCCCTGCCACCAAACCCCTGCTTGATGGTCTCCAATTCTCCAGGAGTTACTGGACAGCTTTTTTTCCAGTACCGTTAATTCAAGGGAATAGGAATCCAAACAAGGGCTAAGTTCTACAAAGCACGAAACATCACTTTTGTTTTTCTTTTGTACTTTCTTCTGCCAATTCTGACAGGCTTAGAAGCTGCTTTGTGAATTGCAAACCTGAAACCAGTTATACTGACATAACACTATCGTAATATAATAAAAATTATAATAAGCCCATAAGAAGTTCTAATTTTAAATTATTCACTAATCTTACTACAGTGTGTAATTTTAAAAAATTTTGCAATTAAAGCAAAAGGGAAAGTACTATAATTATGAATAAAGTTTCAAAAATGCAGCTACACAGTTTGCTGACCTTAATTATTTTCTATCTGATGCATCTTGATGAGGTATAAACATCAAAGCTTAATTTGGACACAACAGTTGATTAAGCATAATCAATTTGGCTTACAAACTTGCAAAAAGAAAGGTTTCTTTAATAAAACAGCCTCAACGTTCTGATGAAATTTTTAAAAGAGAAAGAGGTATTAACTTTTGCATCTGTTTGTTGGAAAAGTTAAAGGCTATACAAATGCTGAAAAACCAGATATTATTGCGTTTTTAACTTCTACAAGGGTTTTGCTAAGAGAGTAGGAATTCTAACGATAGTCTTTTTCTAGCTTGAACAGATAAAACCCAAATATTGATGTCATTTATACTACTTTTACTTTTAAATTAATACTCAATATTTCTGTAAACCAAAGTAAAATCCACCTTGCATTCCCCGATCCATATTACCAGTGACAAAGGTATTGAAAACAAAAGTGTTTTCAAGGAAAATGAACAGAAAGAGCAGGTGATATTAAAAAAGTTATTCTGGTAACTGATCTGACAATACTTTGCATTGGTTGAGTACCAGCTAGATTTTACAGTTTATACTATTAGATTAAAATACAGTAACTGTGAGCAAGTCTGCCACTTTGATGTTTTCATATTACAACCACACCTTTGTTATTTTACCTTAGCAATTTCAGGTATCAATTTGTATCATTATCCAGTGAATTAAAGAAACTCCATCATAAAAAGTAATTTCACTTTTACCTCAAATTTAAAAGGCATACTAAAATTTGCTTTGAAAGTACAGCATTTGCCGATTTGAGATTAAAGTACTTCTGTTAACATCACTTTAAAAACATTGCTATTCCTAATTAGATGGATATATATCACCCCTCTCCCATCATTTATTCTTGTAGTTTTGCCTAACATAAACTGCTTCCCTAGCACATTAAGATTAACATGCATTTAAAATACATTCATATTTCCATGAACTTATGATATCAAATTTGCCTCCGAAGAGTAATTTTTTTTTATATATATATATGCTACATGTTTGAGCAAAAAAATTAAGAACAAGTGCTACACATCTGATTATGCATAATAACACCATCAAGAAAAATTAAGTAACACGATTTAAAATCATTACTGTTACCTGAAATAACTGAGGTAAAGCTTTCACTGTGAGACAGAACCATATTCCCAGCTTGCATGGAAGTAAGTCATGCCATTGTGGTTTGTCCAGTACTCTGCAGTCAAATGAAATTGAAGTTTTTCATTATTGCCACACAATCTCAAAGCCAGAACTTTCCCATTATCCTTTAAAATGATTAGCACTTGTCAACTCCCATAAAAATGTCTAACTACATAATAAGAAAGATACACTTCAAACATTTAATTCAAAATATGTAACAGCTAACTTCTAATTGTTGCTGTATTTTGATCTCCTAAAAGGACTTTTCTTCAGGAAAATAAATTCATAAGCCACATAATCACTTCAGTTTAAATAAAAATCCAAACCAAAAAACCACTCAAGCCTCAACCAAGTGTTCACAAGTGCTGACAACCAGATATGAAGACTATAGCATAAACAAAACAATACATAAAAATTAACGTCATTTGCAGTTCACTGGAGCATTACTCACTGATGTCATCAGGAAAGACGACAGGCAGAATGGTCTCTGATCTCCATCCCTCATTGATCCAGTTCATGCCCCTGCTGTGTGAACTATTTAAACCCTTTATTTCTTTCTATGAATCAGTAGAAGAAATAGTGGTATCTTTTGGAGTGTCCTGAAAGTCACTATTTCCCTATGTGTTCCTTGACAAACAATGTGTTAGATGCCTTTACCAACATGCTCGTTTTTAAGTTAATCAGATAAAAAGCATTTAATCAGACAAGCATTAAAACCCCACAAAAACTCCTTGCTTGGTATAGTAATAAATTAAAGCCCAAATAAATTGAAATTTGTTAACTGTCATCAAAGGCAAAAATGCTTAAAGACGGAAAAAGTTCTAAAATCTTCTAAAATCAACTTGTAAAATTAATACTCTTTTATAAAAGACAGATGACTTTAATTCAGCCTTAATCTTTGAATGATTATAGATCTGCTGAATAAACACCACGTGTTTATTCAAATCCAAACCTGAAGACATATCTACAGTGGCACACTTTATATCGGCAGTGGCTGTTACTATAAATAGAGTTATTTTTCTCTTAGAGTATTTCAAAGATGCAAAAAGAAAATGACAGAACTAAATCAGTAGCTGACAGAATGTTTTAAAATGCAGAAAACAAGAGAGTTCTTTCCCACCTTTCATTTTTGTCTAGAGCAGCAAGTTTGGCTTCATCTGTACTCCTGCTGCCTGTTTTTTTCTTCTTCTCCCTCTTTTTTCTGCTAAGCAGTTCATCCTTGATGTAGAAAGAACTACGGTTACAGGTTATCATTAGCATGTAAGCCACAAATGTTACTGGGACTCTTCTGTGAAGGGTAAACAGTAGAGTAGCATTTATGCAAATGTATCTGGGGTCCTACATGATTAAGTAAAATGATCTATCTTAACAATAACTGTTGCCATGGTATCCAGTCTTTAAACACACATGAAGTCCAGTTCTGTCACTCATGTGTATCTCCATAGCAATCAAAGTTTTCTAAGAGGAGAAAGCATTCAACTTGCCTCCTTTCTCATTCATCAACTTCAATAATGCAGTGGAAAATGAAAAAAGTAAATAGATGCTAATGTATGAATATTTTTCAAGTTATGCTTAGTTTCTTTCTTAGTCTACTAAGTGCAACAGACTTTTATATGACAAAAAAAATTATCAAAAAAAGAGTTATTTATACTGCTTAGCAATTTCCACCCTGTTAAGGAAAACCCAAAATAAAAAAGCATTTGGCTAAGAACAAAGGCAAAGCAAGTATAACTTTTAAATGAATAAAACCTGCTTATTTTTAAACCATAGATATAACTACAGTACCATATGATTCTTCATCAACAAATGATAAAAGACTTTTTATTTCTCTTCTTCCTTCCAGCTAAAAACCAAAGGACCAGCTCTTGCAATTTATTACCAATTCTAGAAAAAATACATCATTTTTAGATTACTACTTCTGAGATGCTCTGTAATTATAATAATTTTAAATATAATAGTTTTAAAATATGAAAAATCCAAATTCAAACCAGGGGAAGTGGTAGAGAGCTCTATAATACGCAAACTTCTGCAGGAAATTCAATAATTGAAGCAAGTTTGATTTATTACCAATACTTACCAGCTGTTTTTCCAGGTAGATTGACCAAACCACAGCATAATGACCCACTGTGAGTATAATGAACAAGAGTAATGCCAGCTCAGCATTGCTCATTTTTCTCACCCGCCTGTAGTAGAACACAGGCTGTCGCCAATCTGGTAGTCCATTGATCAGAATATCATCATACCTACAGTAGCAAATATAACAGGCTTTCATGGACAGCTAAAAATGAAATAAGCCAAACCATCCAATTATAAAACAAAAGATAATCCACAGAGTGCTTGAATAATACACACACAAAAGATCATTTAGTAACTTTTTTTTTTTTGTTAGAGAGCAATGCCTTGTTTTGTCAGCAGATGGGCTTGCATGTGGAAACAAACAGACTTCAGAACCAAACGCTTGGGCAGGAGGAAAGAAATTTAAAAATTCAAATGTTCCTGCAACACTCACCTCCCGCCCCCTCTACGTTCATTCACTTTTGAAGTAAGAGACCTCCAGAAATGTCAATGTGTTCTACTTGCTCAGTAATCAGTGGGCAGGTCTCCATGATCGAAGTAAATAACAACACACTAACAACTAAATAGGTAGCTAAGAACAAACGTCTCAAACACTAGAAACCCTTTTTTGTTTTACAAATTAAAAGCACAAGTGCTGGGGGGAGGGGAGAGGTATCTCTGCCTTTTGTTTTTGTCCTTTAGTACCACAAAATCCATGAGGTAAAAACATGCCAGACTTATCATCCCTTCTTTATAAGATAAGAGCTTAAGTTAGAGGCTTGATATTGATATTTGAAAAAAAGTTCACCAGTTTTAGGTTTTCTATTTGAAACACTGTCTTCAAAATCAATCTATTTTAAAACTGTTTAATTACTAACACTACTAATAGTACAGAAACTATTTTATGACAATCTCTTTTCCTTCACACAAATGTCCTGAAATATCTTGTTATGTCCGAGGCCTTTTATTTACAGTATTTGATCAATTTAAAAATAAACAAACTGCAGACATGCAAACCAGATTTTTTAAAATTAACTTTTCAGAGTAAAGTTTCAAACAAAAATCTCTACAGTAAACTCAAAAACCTATACGTTCAAGATGCACAACCTGTTAATCTTAAATTGAACACAACTCATTACATATTCTAATCACACCATTTCCAGAATTAAATCTGCACTGAAAGGCCTAATTTGGTGCAACACATTGACCAAAATATTTTAATTAAAAATATTCTGAGTTAGTTGCAGGCCTAATTACAGGAATAGAAATAGGGCCTATATTGTCATGCAGGTCAGTAGAACTCAGTAGTAGGTTTTTCTCAAGTAAATTGACCAATCCAGGAATAATAGCGCAGCTGCTAAACTGCCAGTCTTGACATGTAAATCAATTTAAATGCAACAACTGCACTAGCTACTTTGATAGTTATTAAATTGATACCTTGGAGATGTACTAAAAAAAAATTTTCACAAGCAAATTCATTTTAAACAGAAAAAGAAGCAGTGGTTTTCAATTAAAAATATACCTTAATATAGTGAATATCTGAAAAGCTGACTTCTGATAAAACATTTGTTCAAGTTGGCACCATTATTTCTGCATAAAAGATTTAGCACCTCAGGATTCTGCTGTGTGAATGATACCAGAAGTAGAATTCATATTACAAAACTCGATCTTCCATTACAACTACTAAGCTTAACACCTATTATTGTAAAATTTAAACTAATAACTTTTTACCTTTCCCAGTAAGTAGAACAAATGAACTACTGATACCTTAACACAAACTCTGTTCAGAAAAATCACTTATGATCTTATTTTAAAATAAAACCTCTACTTAACTTTTGTTTTAAAAATAAGTAGAAATTTTAGCCTTTAAAAAATAATATGATGCTTACAAGATTTTAGTGATATTACAAGAGAATATTTTAGAAACCAAACCATTTTTAAAATAAATTAGGTTGATAACAAGGTTTAAAATAAGATATTCTTCCTTTGAAATCTTCAGAGAAATACATGTAAAATCAGGATTTTTAAAAAATACTAGTATACATTTATTAAGCAGTTGCCTTCGTATATATTAAGGGTTGTTAACTGATGTACTGAATAAGTGGCTACAGATTAAATAAAGTTCATATATGCTGACAGTAACAATATAGTAATATGTAAACCAAGATTTCAAGCTAACATTTGGAAACCACGTTATATTATAAATTATCTGTTAAGAAAAAATAAATTAAGACAGCAGAGCCTCTTGCATTAAGTGCTTTAAACAGCACTCGGTATTTACTAGGCTATGTCCGCTGCTCTGAACAACAACAGTCTCCAAGGATTAAGTCTCAGAATCAATGCTCTATTGATTTTACTATCAATGAGCATTATGGCTCACACGACTGGCCATTTTAAGGGAAGATAGCTTCTATTATAACCCACTTTTTAGAATATATACTGTTAAAAGATAAATCACTGCTTTCAATAGTAATTAAGCTCTGTATTTGAAAAATAAATGTATCAATGATTTTTAGGTTTCCAACTGGAAAATGATCCTACTGAAACTCAGAAGCTTCCATAATTTTTAGATCTTGATTTTCAAATTTAGAATGTGATTTAATTAAAAGCAAGTTTCTCATTAAAGAATTCCTGTATAGACACTTATATTAACTATGAAAGACAGTTAATCCGTGTGCATCAAGAACTACATTCGAAATTTAATTACAAAGCATTCTTTTGGCAACCTATATTAATTGTAACTCTATGTAAGAAAAAAAAAACAAGCTGAAAAGAAAAGATACATCTGCAGGGTTTTTTCCACAAACATATGCACAAAGAATACACCATATTTTTCACATATGAGTATGGCTACCAGTTGTCTCTGAAACGTAGCAGCCAACAAGCTACAAAAACCCTGCAGTACCAGTACAGAAACAAAAAGCCAGAAACATTCCCTATTTAAAACTATGTTGAATATTTATTTTGAAACTCAGCAATCTATAAAAGAATTGGTAGTCCTGTACTAAAAGTAACCAATTGCAAGTTCATAAACATTTATTTTTTTCTGTAAAGTTTCATAAAATAGTTTTCAGAGTTCTTTGTGAATCAATTACATTGCAAGTAAAAAATCCATTAACTGTAGTAACTAATTACACTATCATCAATCTTAATATAATTATAATTTACTTTTCCCTTTAAGAGAGCCACTGCATTTCATATTTCAAATAATTTCAGAGATCTGATACAGTTTATATACTATAACCTTGAATTAATGAGGACTATTCTGAACTACAGCAGGATTGCACTGGTGGTTTTTATATTGGGAGGCCTGTTTTCCTCAAGCTGTCAAGGACATCCAGCACAACATCAACCAGAACAATTTAAACCTATGAATACAGACATTTAATTATTAATGAGAATTAACACAGACACCTTTCTTACTCTAAACAAGTATCTCTTGATCCCTTTGCAAATGTTTCCTGTAATCAAGCCAACCTTCTTACAGAGGACAGGCCTGGTAGGCAAAAAAAAATCCTTAAAAAGTTAAGAAACAATGAAATTAAGATCTAAGACTTTTTTTGCCTAATTACAATTAACAGAAGTGCATAAAACTATCCATTTTTTCATAAACTAAGATAATCAAAGACTACTAAAATTTATCATTTTCAAATTGATTTACCAATAAATGCCCTAAAGGTGAAGTGTATTTCAAGAAATGTACCTATCTTTACACATCCTAAAGATAAAATTTTCTATAGAATTTCACACTGCAGTGTGCATACAAAACATTAAAATACTGTCATCTGCTGCTTAATGTTAAAAAGTGCTGCATTAAATGATGCTGTGTGTATGTTTATTGTCAGAATATTTGAATGCTTTGATCATGTATCACTCAAAAGTGTGTAAGAGAGAAGTACTAACAAGGTAATATTACCATATTCTGTAGGATACTAGGATACTTCACGAGCAACTATATAACTTTCTCAAAAAAGAAAATCACATTTTAACGCCCAGTACTATCATTATCAGTAGAGGAACTGTAATATTTAAAGAAAGGTTTCTACCATCAAATAAAATAAAAATTCACTGATAAATAAGAAAATACAAAGGTTTTAGAAAAATAATTACATACAGCTGGCCAATAGATCTGCCTTTTTAAAACACTGTTTCTGTACTCCCACAAACGAACAACACCTCTGACATTCACCAAGAATGACATTCATGGAGAAGGGGTTTTATTGCTTCAAAATGAGTTCATCACTCTCTCATACAGTGCGGGACCTTATTCCTGCCTTTGCTGGCTCCACTCTCTGTACACACACCAGGAATGATGCAGGATTACATCACTTTTGAGAGGAACAGTAGGAGGCAGGTACAGCTGACTTCACTGCACAGAAGTAGAAGCCTGCAGCTCGCTCTTCTCTCAGTGGTGTAAACCCCTGCCCCAAACCATTCTGGTGTCCAGTAGTGAAGGGATTCCCAGCTCAGCTGCCAGTACAAGGCTGCAGCACAGTTCCTGCCCAATGCAGGCACACAACAGTAAGCTTTGAGCCTATTCCACTACGTCCATCACCTCACACAATTCAGAGCCAAATATCAACATATAAAGGAGAAAGACTCCAAAAAACAGTAACTCCCACCCTTTTCTTTGCTGTACAGTTGCAAGTAAGCCTTGAGCTCGCTTACAACAGAAGCAATCTAACAGAGGGAGCAACTCCTACCACACTTACTGAAGACTTATGTTACAGACCTGCTACAACAACGCCTCACCACAGACACGACAGGCCACTCTCCGTTTATGAGCTCAGCTGAGAGATCATCATTACACTGTGCAATAAACCTGATCAACACAGCGCTTCTCAAAGCAATGAGACCATGTAGCTCTGCTCTACATGTTATTTCTAAACTCTGCATATCATTTCCAGAAAATTCTCTGAAGGTAAACACTATTTAACCCACTACATTTCTATTTATTCAACTACAAAATCAGTACCAACCATACATCCACATTGTGCAAGAAAAATATGACATTGTCTATGTAGAAAATAAGTTAGTGACAATTAAATCAATCTAAGCTAGAAGAATCTACTGCTGCTTTAACTTCTCATTTGTAATCACTGCTGCACTAATTAACAGTATTTGAGTAAGTTAGTCACATTTGTAATGTATGCAAGACTTAACTCATAACTTCTGCAAGCTACTGCATTACAGTTTCATGCAAAAAGCTTCTATTACAGTTGCAAGGAAATTCCCAAAAGTTCCTGGAACTAAGTTCCAGAGAGGCAACACACTGAAGTGTATGTAAACAATGCTACAAACAAAAAGTTGGGAAGATCTAGTGGATAACTCACTTTAAGTGGCCTGAAATAATTTAGCTAACATTTTTTTAACTTTTGTTAAGCGTAATTTCACAATGAAATTCTCCTTAGATGGATGAAATAAAAAACCCCACAAATTTCCAGAAGTGCTTCTATGAAGTACATTTTCATGACACTTGAAGAAGGGATTATCAAAAAAGTAGATAAAAGTAGATAATCTGTACTAACCCTGGACTCCTGCCAAGACATCTACAAAGCCAAAATCCCTTCAAGAAATGTCTCATAAAACCCCATTTAAAGATTTGTAAGCTGAAAGATAATTTACTAAAACTCCAACCCAAAAGCAAAAGTCTTTCAGTGTGTCAGTTTTTCTGTTAATCATTGGTTGAAATTCTTATTTGTTTAAAAAAAGAAAAGAAGTTCAAAATAGTCTTCCAGAAAGCAATTTAGCCCCAGGTTTCCAGTTCTTTATCCTACCCCTTCAGGTATTGCTGGAACTGCTCCTGAAGCAGCAAGGACAACCAGCATTTCTTAAAAAAATATACTATGTATATCAAAGTTTGCACTACTAGAGATAATACATCTGGAAAAAACCCCCAAACCTCTATGAACTAAGCAACAGAAAACAATGCTGAAGACAACATACAGTGGCAGTAATCCTTAAATATCATGCAACAAGCCTTTTACTGATACAGGAAGGTATGACTGAAGTGAACAAGTGGTCGATATTGTTTATTCACAGCTTTTAATAAAATAATTGACAGCAAAAAAGCTGATATAATTATTTTTAAAAATTGCTTGAAATAACAGCTTTCAAACTTCTTTCAAATACTACTTTAAAAGGAGAAAAAACAGTATGTCATGCAAAAATACCACCTTGCCCTTTAAGCCACATACAATCTTTAATTAAACAATTACATAGGAATTACTAACTTAAATTATGCAAAAAAATAATCTAAAATGTTACAACGAAGTCAAATAGGGCTTGAATACAGCACTGGTATGAATGCTTTATTTAAAAACCTGTGCAGTTCAACTCACCTCTGCCTCCTTTCTTCATCCTTTAAAACCTCATAGATGGCCACCAACTAAAACAAACAAACAGAAAACCAAAAAAGAAAACACACAAAGATTTTACTTTATGATTTGAATTTAAAAAGTTTCTACATTAGTATCATATTTACATTTGCCAACAAAAGACCTTTGCTAGTTTTCACTTTTCCCTACACCACTGAGTAGCAAACCCAGCATGCAAAGGAAACGGTAATACATTCATATACAAAGTGTCATCAGACACCAACCAAGCAACTCTTATACAAGACTTTCTTCCCATCCTCATGTCTGTCAAACTGAGTCTTGTCTCAGTTATACCTTAAAAGTGGGTATCCATTGTTTCATCCTAAAGATTTTACTGAAATTAAGTAAGCTGTACTCAGCCTGAGGTACATTTTTAAAGGTAGAGCAAATTACAAAGTCGTGTTATTTCACTCTATAACTATTCAAAGGGTGAAAATAACTAACATTAATCCTTTTCATTAAATTATGCATATCTAGGACTTGTGTTGAGAACTGATCAGAAATTTTCCCCACTGCTTTTGAAAGTGCAAAACATCTTTTCCTCCTAAGAGTATAAGTATTATGTTCAAATTATTTTTAATATACAGGTATATACTAAATACAACTTCTTGAACAAGTTAATTCCAAAAAAGTGTACTTGGTTTTAGTCTAGTAACATCAGCAAATAAACAGTCAATGCTTAATTTATTCATTTCAAAGGTGTACCACGGTTCTTACTAAAACAACGTCAACATAAAAATTCTATTTTCTCTTAACACTTTTACTGCCACACATTGCACTTACTTGCCTAAACTGTATTTCTGCATTTTCATCTTTATTCTTGTCTGGGTGTAAAATTAGCGAAAGCTTTCGATATGCTTTCCGAATGTCTGCAGATGAAGCATCCTGAAAAAAAGGAAAACAAAGCAAATTGTGAGAAACCGAGTCCCTGAACTTTTTTAAGGTCTGAAGACAGCCAGCCAAGTGTAGGAACTAAGGCAACGTAATTTGAGACATCTAACAACCAAACCTGCAACCAGCCCAGCCTAAACGACATAACAGCCATTCAGCCCAATTCATCTTTCATCTTAACTCCCTTCATTACCATACATCCATTACAACAACATTTGCCAATACTTCCAAACACTTTCTTGCTTAAAACCTAACCCAGGCACCTTCTGCACCATTTAAAAGTTCAAATGAAAACTGAAAATTATTGCATCTGCATATCTTCAAGACAGACATAATTTCAGCAAATTATCATGCTCAATTTCCCAAACTCAGGACTTGCTAGGAACTCTTCCCTTATTAATATTTACATGCAATTCACTCCTAATAGGACTTCCATTCAACTTCAGCTTCACCATGTCTAAAGAATTGTATTTTTCTAAAGTAGTTCAAATTGCAGTCTTGGAGCTATACTGTAGCACTGACATCAATCTATACCTTAACCATTATATGAATGGCACACATTTTGGGAGAAAAAATAAAATTCAAAACACAAAATTATGTACCAACTAAACTGCACAAATGTAAATTTCTGAATTAATGATTGCTATTTAGTACATGCTGTAAAGATATCCAGAAATGAAGATATTAAGAGTTGTATTCTATGTCATAGAGGTGTTATCCTCACCAGAAGATCCACAAAGCATAACATTTGAACAGAACTACTTGCATTCTATTGCTAACATGTCCAAGGCAACATTTTAGAAATCAACTGTTTATCTGACAATTTTTATTTCTTGATTTTATAGATATTGTTTCTAAGTATATTCTCTCTCTCAAAATTAGTGTAAATAGGGATTAAAAACCCAGACCTGAATTAGCTGTGGAACAGAGTGAACTAAGATAATAATTAATGCAATACTGTAATTAGTCTGTCAGACTTTTTATTACAAATCATTATTTTAATTTTAAAAGTTCCAGTTTTGTAACACAGGCTATTAAAATGCCGTGTACAAGTTCAGACCCAGAGCGAGTAACAGCGAAAGACTGAATGTGGGGAAGGAGAAAAGCAGAGGAAAATGTAGCATTTGAAAAAATTCAGCATTGAAACTATATTTTCAGGAAGTTGGTATTTTCCCCTAATAAAAGACCGAAGTTTCCATAGTCTCTTACCCGTCAAAGGAAGATGTTTCTATTACCGAAAGATTTCTCCTGAAAATATCACATATGCATTTTTAAATTTTTCCATTTTCAACAGCTACTTCTAAGGCATGTGCACATCAAAGCAGAATTCTTCTGCTTAAACAGCAGCTTGCTTCCAGCTTGATTACTGCCAATGAGTTGTTTCATATTGCCATTGTTTTATAGGTTTATTTTTAACTCTCAGCTAAGGGGAAGGAAGAGACAATGACTAAATATCTATTCTAAGCTCAAAGAAACATTAAATCTTTGAGATGTAGACTTAATAGAATTATATGAAATACATGCAAAAATGAGATGTAAGAATATCTTTTAAAAACTAGGGATTGTGATCATGATAACCTTGACAAATTAGTACCTCTAGATTTGTATTTTGGATAAACTACAACTTATTCCTTCTCTACCACACATTTAGATGTGCTTGGTGTTATTTTTGGAGCACTCATAATTAACAGTTAAAAACCTGATAAAAGCATATTAAAGAACTGTTCTGCAGTATTCTTCCAATTACTTCAAACAACAAACAAGGGAAAAAATGTTACAGTGCTTTCAGTTGTATCTGAAAGACTGAACCTTTAATTTTATTTAGGAGCAGCAGGATTATTTGTGTAAGAGATCAGGACAAAAGGTAGTTTATCTCTTCAATGCTTAAGCAAAGTAAAGATCCCCACACAACTCTGAAATAATAAAGTTGCTTAAATATTTTATTTTTTTTCACCTTGAGAAGTTGAAACAAAAATGTACAAATTTACAAAACCAGATTGCTCATCTTAGTTACCAGAAATAATGTAGAGATTGTTTTGTCTCCCCTCATTTACCAACCCAGTCAGCCACTTCATGGGCTGAAGACAACATGGGCTTGTCTTCAAACAAAATATAATTATTTAAACACTACTATAGCAAATAAAAAACAGGAAGTATTTTACTGGCCATGGTTTTATCTAAACCATGCAAGTGATCTCTATCAACATACCAGCTTATTGTAATGAAGCCTCTAAAAGGTTGAAGAGGGTATTATAATATCAATAAATAATTAAATAATGGGATATTACTGTCAATCATTTCATTACAACTAGCACATATCAATTTCTAAAGCAGCAAGTCTGCATGCTAACCCATTTTCCACAATACCACCAAACACAACACGGGGGAACGTTGTATATTCCAAACATTTTGCCAATTAATGCTACCTTACTGGTAACGTTTGGCATCTTCAGGCAAGGT
Source organism: Orthonyx spaldingii (assembly GCA_013397795.1). Lineage (NCBI taxonomy): Eukaryota > Metazoa > Chordata > Aves > Passeriformes > Orthonychidae > Orthonyx > Orthonyx spaldingii. Next base: position 56,688 of record VZTJ01006620.1, read on the forward strand.
TCCAGATCCTCTTGGACCTGCCCTGGACAGAAGTCGTTGGTTTTTGAGAAAAGACTCATCTCTACAGAACTTCCTACCAGTGTATTACTCTAAATAAACTATAAAAATTTATTCTTTTCCAACCAATAAAGAAACACCTGCCACATTGAAGTCAGCTGTTCTAAGAGACCCGACTCTCCCGGCCACCTTCAGTAACATTTCCATAAAAGCTAAGGCTAAAAACAGAGTTAAGAGTCAGTGTTTTCTGCAGACTAAGATATTATTTTACATATTACAGCAGAAGTCTGGAGACTAGAGAAAGCTGTGACCACACTAAGGCTTTCTTTGTTTTAACGAAACAACATGCTGGATTGCTTTGCTTACAATTTAGAAATCCCAATTACATCTAAGGAGGGAAAAACGAAACCTGTATAGGCATCTCAGTTAATAGCAGAGGGCTGTTAGAGACAGCAAGTGCATTCACTGATTTCTCCAACACTGCTTCAGGTTGGCAGGTTTTGCCACCAATTATGGCAAATAAACCTACCACACTGTCACCCTCATGTGGATACAAACATCATGAGTATCACCCTATTTCCTGATAACTATCCTTCCAAAGCAGTATTGTACCATCATACTTCCAAGGTTGAACATCTCTTTGTTTTGAGCTAGAATTAGTTCTCAGAAATACAAAACCAGAAGTCTACACTTAGGTAGGCCACAGTCTGGCTTCTTACGGATGGAAATATGCAAGGATTTATTTTTTAATTCTCAACACTGCATCAAACAATCAGAGTGTCCATGTGTCTAGTTGCATGACCTCTAGGCAGAAGTTAAAAGTTCAATCTTGTACATTTTTTTTATAATCCCTTATATTTCAAAGAAGTACTTTAGTATAGAAACAAAATTACCATTTGAAGGTATCAACAGAATGTCAAAAGTTAAATACATTTCTTAAGGTTCTCTGTTGGACTTTCACATTTTTGTCTAAAGGACAATATATGTCAGATTCAAAGAGTGGGATAGAAGAGGAAACATTCTTCTCCCTATTTATGATGTACTTTTGGCAGCTTGTTGAACTCTGACAATGAAAAACACATTACTAAATTTTATTTTACTCAGTATCATTTCCATATTCTCTAGTATTACCAAGGAAAGTTCTCTCATACTACAAACACATAAGTAGGAACACAGAAAGGAATTTTTCACGACAAAAAAAAAAAAAAAATGTATAAAAACTTTTGCCTTCCATTCTTTTAAAATTACATTCCTGCTCAAGATGCACAAAGTTTTGAATCTGGTCTCCTCCTCTGCCTATACAAATTCAGACTCCCACAGAGTTCACGTCCACCTTTACAATAAATGGAACAACTGGTGTAGTACACAGTACAAGTATATTACTCCATTGCTTTCTATTCCTAATGTAACTATGATTACTAATGAAGCTAAAAAAAAAAGCCTCATTGTGGTCCCAAGACAATTCTTGGTGAACACATAACATATCAGATATTGCCATAGGCAAACAGTGATTAGGTCAAGGGGAAAAAATAATCAATGTCTACATAGTTTTCACTTACCAACATACACAATTCAAAACCTAAATTGTTCCCTTGAGTGCAATGCAGTTATACAACAAGACTTAGTTACTTACAATTTAGCAACTGCTTCTAACGCAGTAAATGTGCTCAATTCATCTTGGGTTTTAAATATGCCTGCCAATGTCTTCAAATAGGTGGCAGTATCTTTATTAGCAATGGGAAGGCACATGGTCCAGGAACCAACTATGCAGATAGAAATCACATTTCTGTTCACTTGCAGTTTGTCCAATCTCTAGTTAATGGGTGAAACGAAAATGACATCAGTATATCTATTTCATTGCAGTGCTGTTGAATGACTGTGTACAATTCTCCATGGCCATGTTACTGAAGCTATATGGCAAAAAGTGACAATTGTATAGAGCACCAGCTGACTGCATTTCAAGTCTGAACTTGTAAGTAACCTCAGTGAAGGCAAACCTTCATGAGGCCTTTTCGAGCCTTCCCAAACTATAAATCAAACTTATGACATTTTTGCATTTGGATTTTTAATTTTCTTTTTTTAATTCTAGAGCAATTCAAATGTATAGGGTTTCTTTGATAAAAATATTACATTCAGTGCTTTTGTGTAGGAGAGGGGGTATAAGTCACTGCTTTTCTTCTGGTGAGCATCAGGCATAAAAGCTAAAGCAGAATGGTACAGAAAAAGAAACGACGTTAAGCTTTGTAAATTCACAATCACTTGTTTTTCTACTGTGATTTGTAACTGCAGGATGTACAGCCTGTCCCACTAAATTCACAAATAAGGAGGTGCAGATAACTGGACAGAAGCTACCACCCGTCTATTAAACATTGTGTCAACACATACTTTCTATTTGTTTGTCTTCATGTGAAGTCCACAGAAAACTAATATCCCTAAGTGTCACAGAAGAAACAAACACGACCGTAGGTCAACAATTAAATATCCACTGTCCTCATTCCTTAAGCAGCATCAAGGAGACTCAGGGTGATCAGAGTCTCATTCTCATATGGGGACAGAACAGTGACCGCTGCAACTCCACAACCCCTCTCTGGGTAATTCTTAGGATCAAAACCACAGAGCTGTGACCTCCCGATTCTTTACCCCCTCTTTGGTTTAGCACAGGCTGACACAGACCCCCTCAACACCACTCCCAGATTTACTTCACACATATTCACTGCAACCTGGTCCTAATTTAAGCTCCCGTGACCAGATTGGTTCCAAGAAGTACACCTGAATTTGCCAAGTCTGCGTGTGGAAAAACATTTATGAGGGAAATAGAATCTTGTAGAAAATTCCAGAGGTGGGAAGGACTTGCTGGCAATCCTGAAGAATATAACTCTAGGAAAGAAAAACAAGTGTCTCCCAGAAGACCAAGCATTATCTGTGAACTTTCATAGTTAATAGATACCAGCTGAGTTTTGGCTTAAATTTCTCGCTGCATAACCTTTGTTCAATTACCCTTTATTTTTACTGACCTTCTTTCTAAGACACTCATCTTTTCCAAGGATGTAAAATGAGTTAAACTAAAATTTGCTGCTTGTCTACAGATGAATGCTCTGAGCATACACAGGCAGGAGGAGAGATGTGCTCTGCTGAAAACCCAGCCATGTGTCTCACAACATTCCGTTGATTTAAACTGAATGACAGCACAGCAGGGAAATACACAGGAACTAAAAATAATGCTAAAAAGGTGTTTTAATGCTTTTTTCTGCTGCTAAGTTTTAAAGCAATTCATGAAATGAAAATGAATACAAACCAGCACAATGTATTCCTGTAAGCTTCCGATAACTGGCACAATCCCTTCACTGGCATGTTTGTTTCCAGGGGAGTGTGTCAAATGAAAGAAGACTCTGTTTTCAGCCTAGCATGCCAAATGAATGAAAATTCTGCTGCCTCATGCTTGAGAAACCAAAAAAAGTGTTCTCCTCAGCATATGTGCACAATTATATGGACTTAGATTTTCTTGACCAATTTGAGCAACAGTATTTATATGTAATTTTTTTTCTTCCTTGAAACTATTTCAACTTTTACATTTTTTCAGAAACTCTTTACTTAGGAAAAATTAGATCATCCTAGAGAACAGTGTCATGTATAACCATAAGTTTATATTTTAACATAAACTTTGTCTCTGAGATGTAGAGAACACGCATCAACTCTCATGATTTTTACAGTTGCTCTTCAAAGTCACAATGGATAGAGGCTATCAAACAACAACTGAGGACATTACTCAAGCCAATATTGACTAATTAAAAATTCTGCCTACTGCTCTATTTTATTTCCATTTAGTTTTCTATTCTGATAGTTGAAAAGGAAGGAATTAGTAGATGTTCCTCACTTATTTCACATGCTTTTCCAGGAACGCTATTACATATTTATTTTTATTGTATTTGATATATTACATTTATTTTTTACATAGTCACATGTGCTACATATTTTTATAATACAGATAGTTGTATATATTTGTACATATGTGTGTGCATATACCTTACAGGCTAAAGAAAGTCATTTCTACTGAGTCCTCTTAAAAATCTCTGTTACATCTGAGATTTCCAGTCTACAGCTCTCACATAAAAACATTACCTACAAAATTCCTCATCCTGCAACATTTTCACAGGAACTAAGTTGCTACAAAGAAAGACTAATGCCTTTCCAGCCCAGGTTGGCAGGGAAAGCAAAACGTGGTGTCTCCTGCAGTGCATTTCTTGCTCAGTGCCTTTGCTCTCAGACAGCACAGCCCCTTGATTGAGAAGAGGTGACACCATACCCAAGGACAGCTGCATGCAGTCCACATTCACCCCTGTGGAGTATCAGGCAGCAAAGATTTTGAGGTGTTAGATCTGATAAGTTCCAACCCTTCCCATGATGTAATACCAAAAATATGCTGCTATTTGTTTGTTTTATATAGTTTTCTTGCTACATTTCTGCTTCAGAATGTTTCCAACTTCTTTTCTTAGGGTAAGGAATTAAAGAAAATTAGAAAATCAGCAAGGCTACATCCATACCAGACCTTTACCTCTTCCTCCTTTTGCTATTCCTGTTCTCATTACATCTTTTCACCAGAACTGACTCTAATGACCCATATACTCTGACACACTCAGATATCTTTTCAAAAAACTTCTCCCCTGATCTCAGTTCAAATGTAATTTTTTGGAGGGAGATTTCTAACTACAGACTTAGGTCTTAACAAAAAATAAATACCTACATAAAAAAATAAATAATAAATAACCTAGCCTAAAATTGCTTGAGCTTCTAATTACTAAATTCCTGTGTCACCTGAACAGTTACTGTCACTTCTGTGACTACAACTTTAATTGCTAAAACTTTTCATATTTTTGAAAGGTGTTTATTACCCTCCTTCTGATGTCCAAAAAATGAAGAAAGGGCATTGGAGAGACAGGATACAGGAGGTATGACTGAAAATATTATAAAACCATACAAGAAGCCAACAGAGCACAATTACCTTCAACACAGAAGTTTTCAAAAATCTACCAATTATCTTATGCACCAACAACATTTACAAGGTGAATAATCCCCACAGGCATTAATTTCCAGAATAAACATTAACTATTTATTAGCAACTTCCTCAGACCTATCAGCAGTGAAGGACACCAGCTTATATGCCCACACACCCAGACACATCCATCATACATATTTCTATATATATACACACTAGCTCAAAAACATGTGCGAACAACCTTACCTTCCCAGCAGTCCTTAATGTTTATACAATGCTCTAATTTATATTTGTAATTGTTGCTCAACTTCATGAAATATTTTAAGAACACAGTTAAATAAGCTTGGAAAGAATAGTGTGACCATTTTTATATGCTGACTTTAGTAATGCTTTTAATGTACAACCTTTTTTTTTAACAAATGACAAAAACATGGGTATCATAAAGCTTCTCTTGCAAGTGCAAAACAAAATGGAAAGAAAATAAATCATACCTTGAATAGTTAAAGGATCTAACAGTCAAAAATGAAAAGCTGTATCGATCAGGATTTTATAAAGTCTGTCCCAAGTCCACACTCAGTATTTTAACCAGCAGGTGAACTAAAGAATCATGATTAATCAGGTAGTTAACACTACTCTGAAAAACCTACATGATGCAAAGAGAACTAGAGTTTTAAAAGATCTGGACAAAATATAGAATTGCTGTAAAAAAAAATGACATTATTTCCTAAGTGAGAGGCTAACGATCTACATCTGGACAGAATTCATCTACTACAAAAAGCAAAAACAGGATAGCAAAAAGCAGTTAGGCCGAAATGATGAGTAAATCACAAGCTGAGCATGAGTCAGAGGCATGATGCTGCCTTTCTGTGCAGCACAGCACCGTGACACGAGCAGTATGGCAACAAGCAGCGGTGCCATGTCACACAGCAATTGTAAGACCTCAGCAGATTGCTGCCTGCAGTTCAAACAATACAATTAAAGACAGCCAGGAACATGTTCAGATGATAAACAAAAAAATCTTACTAATAAGAGGTCTAGAAGAACAGAACAGTGACCTGTTCACAGAGACCAAAAGAACAAGAGTGACTTAAGCCTACAGAAAAGGCAGCTGACACAAGGAAATAACATCTTTAAATACGTAAAAGGTAGCTTTGAAGGAAAACTTTAATTATTGTTTTGTCTGATCTACCCGGGGCTAAGCACTGTCAGTCAGCTGGCAGCACAGGAAGATTCAAGTTAGGTACCAGGAAAACATCCCATAAGCATCACTAGTGTATCACTGGAACAGCCTGCTGAAGGCTCCTTTACAGGCAAGTCTTGCATGCATTTATCAGGCGGGACTTAGATTTAGCCAGCTCTGTCACAGCAGGGTACAGTAGGTCACTAACAGTCTTATATTTCAGAATTTAAATATCCTTTTGATGATCAATTTAATAATTACTCTGAAAATATTCCAACTGGATTTACTGCATCTGTTTACGTAGTTTAAAAGGTCCTGGCTGAAAGACAGTATTCTTATCACACTGAAGGTGACAGATGTTCGTGCCAGAAGAGTCCTTGAGATTTTCACAAAATCTAAAAGGGCTTCGAAAGGAGTGGCAAATATAAAGGGGTGGCAGCAAACACTTCTTTGCTATGAAGACCCATGGGACCCCACTCCATGACTTGCACCACAAGGCATTAGGCTCATTTTTCCTGTTACACAGCAGCTGCTCTGAACTAAGAAAGTCATCCTGTAGTAGATGATCACGAGTAAGGCATCCATATAATTTGAGTTTAGAATACTTTTCCATCCATTACCAGCTTTAACCTTGAAAGATGGTAATACAGAACAGATATGATAAGCAAGGTTCCTTGACAATGTCAGATGAAAATAAACTAAACTGAACAAGAAAAGTAAGCAGAAATTTCTACAAGTTAAAACTTGCTTTAAAAATTAAACTATTCCTTTTAAAATATTCTGTATTTGGTTTATTATAAATATGTCCTTAAATCCTGCAACAAAAATGCATAAGTTAAGATATGGTAGAGCTGCTGTAGTAAACCACATCAATGCACAGGAGGTATAATTTCTTCATTTAAGACAGAAATCAGGAACACCTCTCTCCAAATCTTATACATATTAATGTATGTTTACAATATATTAATACATTTTTCATTTAATATATTCCATATTTGCTTCCACCCTCCTTTTCCCATAATATTACTGAAGGACTCATTTTGGAGAAGCAATATTACTTTTCTTAGGTTATGGACACTTAGAAATAGCTCTGTCCACTGAACTTGAGCTGTGAGATCCAGGGGTACCTGAGTCCACAGTCTTTCATTTGTTTGTTTATCCTTCCAGAGCCTGAGAGAAGACATGAAGCATTTACTGAGACCAAGAACTTTTTCATCTCACTGCTACAAAATCCACATTGTTCAGTTTGAATAAATTCTTGACACCTTCTTCCAGAAAATAACTATAGTTAAATGAAAAAAAAAAAAAAACCCACAACCTCATGTGTGACGTGGTTATATTTTCCATGAACAAAACCATATTAGGGGAATGCCACTCTCCTCCTAGCACAAGGCAAAATTATTCCACTATTTCTTTTCAGCATATAAAACAGAAAATTTCTACAAATTCTGAGCTATGGGCTGTTCATTTAAGAGTTGGACTTGATGATCCTTGAGGGTCCCTTCCAACTCAGAATACTTTGTGATCCTAAAACACCATCAAGCGTAAGCAGTTATGAGGTAAAATAATTTTTCTCTTTTTTTTACCTTCAAACCCAAATGATCAGAAGTGGCAAAACGCTGCATATTTTTAATCAGAGATGCCTCATTACACTATATTAAGGTAACTTTGAGATTATATAGGATACTATTACTTCTGAAAGACCTAAAACATATTTTAAAACCTGTATTAATTATTCAAAATTTATTTCTATGAGTATTTTTTTCAAAAACATTGCTTTAAATAGCTAGCTTGATACAGAACTACCAGCAGCATTTGTCAAATTCTTTCCTTCTTTATTTAGAATACTTTCTACTGAACTAGTTAGGATTTAGCCCTACGTGTCATGTAGGAGAGTCGTATAATGATCCCTTTATACTCATTAACTACCATTTTAATGAGCTATTACTACCTCGGGACTCAGAAGACCTCAGGGAGGTTGTAACATGCCACTACCTATATAGTAATTCACTGCTGAGTTAGTACATAGCCTCCTTGAAAGAATATAGGAATGCCCTCCATCACACTCTTTAGTTCATATGCCAGCATCAGCAAAATTTCTGCATGTGAGACACATCCCAGCCTAAAACTTAAAAAGCATCTCAGTTAAACTCCAATAAGCTTAACAGATTACTATTACTATAGCCCACCACATTGCTAAATGTTAGCACACCCCTAACAAAATGAGCTGAAAGCATGAGCATTGTCTGATCACTTCAGCTCATTGTTTGATGGCATAAAATACTGCAAATCTGATCAAGGGCCAGGGTAGGAGGCAGGGGACACCATCATCCCAAATGGCTATTGGCAAAATCTGCCAGAATCTGTATGAGTCATAAATTAGGCAGCTGATGTCCAAAGGTACACAGATAAAGAAATCAAGTTTAGCATTAGGAACCAGCAATTAGGATTCACACAGAAAATTAATTTATAAGCAACTGAAGCCTAAACAATGTTAAAAAATTGTGGACATATTTTAAAAGCCACATATATGCAATGACTTACGATGAAAACTGACTTGAAGACAGTCTTTCCCATTCAGTAGCAATTTTGTATGGAAAACTGGTATTATGGTCTCTAAAAATGCTTATCTGACATTATTTCTAGTGAGAACAAGCCAAATAATCCTGAAGGAAGATAATTACCTCTCAAGATTTATGGCAGCTGTGGGCAGATACTGTTACACACAGTGGCACGCTGTTCCCTGAATTGCCCTCTGTGTTTTTCAAATCAAAATGTTTTAATTGAACCACACAGGTCCAAGCAAGGGGCAGAAAGATCACTTCCCTGCTTTTCAAAAAGCCACTCCCTGCAAGCAGTTACTGCTCTTCTCTTCCAGTACTTTGGAGGCATCTTTTGCATCAGGGAAGGAGGGGGGTAAATCATGCTAATCCATGAACTGCCTCCTCTCTTGGCCTGCAAGAGCTGAAAGAGCAGAAGACAGACTCTGCTCAAACTGGGAGACCCTCACAACAGTGCATTCTACTACAGAAGCAGCACAGGGAGCAGCTGGCAGGCACAGGATGTGCCCAGCTTCTACTCTCCCAGCAGAACCCACAGGAAGGCTGGAGTTGAACCAGACACTCTGAAACACAGACAAGTCTAGAAGAGACAGAGCACAGGTCTGCACGAGGAAGAGAAGCAGTGAAGATGAGCGTGAGGGAAACACTTCTCATCTACTTCAAGCATTCTTCAGTTAACTGAGTGCAACACCCAGCAGCCTCACCACTACAAAAGGCGGTGGGTATCAACCACATGTAGGTGCCTGTTTCTCTCCTTTTACATAAAAAAAGATTCACCAAAAACAAGTCTTTTGTGCTGGTAAGCTACATAGCCCATCACCACCATCAGAGCACCGAGAAAGGCACAGTAATAGTCCTTACCCAACACTCCCCTTGAAGTCATTACTGAAACAGATTGAGAAGTGCTCCCTGCTCCTGAGAAAAAAACAAGTAAAGGGGCAAATAAATGTAAGGTCAGTTTTTCAGCCACTGATATTAAAAGGCAGGAGTTGTATGGATTATATTTGCCTCCCATCATGGGTTGTCCACACATAGACACCTGTCCTCCAATCATAAAAGCAGAGTCAAAACTGAACTACTAACAAAATCCCTTGCTGCCTCCATCTCCATTTCCCCACCATCATAAGCAGAACCAACGGGTAAGAGGAATTTTCTTCTGACACCTGTATTTCAAGGATACCTCCTCAGTCTGGAAGGATTACAGAGCCGAAAAGAGAGTAACAGCCACCTGCAGGAACTACAAAGTTGGGTGAGCAGAGCTGGTAGCAAGACAAACACTGCAAAAGACAAAAAAAACAAAATCAAGAGGAAAAGTATGCCTTCTTCTATGCCTGTGGAAAAGCAGTTGAGTGAGCAGCAATAAAAACTTGGCACAGGTTACAATCCATTAACTGTGCTACCAGAATTCTGTTTCAGCCAACTGACTGCAGAAGATAGTGGCTACTACCAATTCATTACTAGCCTCTCAACATGGGATTACTGGATTATCAGCATCAAAGATAACAGTGAAAGCTGGGAGATAAAACTGTGGTCCTGGTGCCTCAAGTAGGAACGCTGACAAATGTAGAATATTTCAAATGCGTGAGATAAGATTTAAATGAAGCAAGGAAAAATCCTAACATGAGTTCTCATCCAAGTTTTCAAGTTATGAAGTCAAGACTCAAATAAAAATCAATATACAAGCAAAAATATAACTAGTAGATTCCTTTTCACACAGGTGGAGAAGAAAGGACTGAGACTGCAAGTCCATGAGCTACTACATGGAAATAAACATTCTTTTACTGACAATCCTGCAAGCAGCAATAATACGCCAAAACTGCATTTCCCTCTGTGCCATAATCCCAGCCACGGAATCTAATCCATGGAGAGTTTTTTCCCATCAGATGCAATTTCTTCTTCTCATAACTTGTCTTTTTTGGAAGGAAGAAAACCTGAACACAAAACAGCGGTGGCAGAAATACTGCAAAACTAGTTCTGAAAAAATCAGTCACAGTAAGTACCATTGGACAACATAACAGAAATATTTACTTCAGGGTGAAGAAACTAGGAAGCAGGAAGAAAGGACTAAAATTAATCTGTTTCCTCACCTAGCTCCCCTCTTCCAATTAGTACCACACAAACCCTGAGCCAACTTTAAGCAGATGCCAGCAGTGGAAGCTGTATACCCTGTGGCAATGTCAGCAAAGAGCAAACAGACCTTAAAGGATAAAAATATGTGGTCAAGCTCTATTTTTGTTCTTTGAATCAAGAGAAAGGGTGCAACTTTCTAAGTAGCAAGAGAAGGCACGGTTAGAAAATAATGAGATTACCAAAAGATAAGAGTTTAATTTGAATTTAATTCCACCAAAAATGTAAATTTACAGTTTAAAAATTAGGAGATAACAGAAATAAGATAAAGATAATACATGCTACAAACAACAATGAATATTCTGACCAGGTAAAGGGGATTTGGGAAGAACTCAGTGATTCCCTGAAAAGGAACTACAATCTGTCGTTGTTACTCCTGCCACTCTGTCTTTATGCCACACACAGAAGATGACTGCTTACCCAGTGAGCAGCTATTCAGGATTTTTCTCCACGCATTTAGTCATGTGTGGCCTCATCTGCTCATAGCTGCATGCTGTTCAAACATGTTTAGAAGCTGTGGTTATTTGTTTTGAAGCCCATCTCGATGGCATCAGAGTTCATCAATATTATTCACCATTGCAGTATCTTAAGAGACAAGGACATTGCTTGTCTTTTTTAATATATTGTAAAATGAGGCACAGATTAAGGTAAAATCCTCAGTAATCTCAGGTGCTAATTTAATCTCAGATATGATTTTTCCAAGTGCTCAGTATCAAACAACATTTCATACATTCAGGGCACAGACTTTAATCGACTTCAAGTGCAGCTGCAAACCCTCAGCATTTCTGCATATAAGCCCCTAGTATCTCAAATTATGCAACCAGAATTGCAGAGCACTCAAATCAATTAGTCACCACTTGGGAAAAGTTTCGTTTAAACGACTTGCCGAGCATCACATAGGAATTCTGTGGCAGAGAGAGGAACAGAATTCAATCCTCAAGGGCACTTTTCGTCTGACTAGCTTACCCACGAAACCATTTCCCCCCAGCCCCCCACAATCTTCTCCCCCACTCTCTACACACCCTCAACATCTACAGGTTAAACAGTTTTTACAGACAACAGTCTCTTTCAATACATAAGCCTGAAGCTGCACTGGGGCCAGATCTCTCCCTGAGCCTGAATAAGTAAAGACCCTGTAGAATATAATGTAGTGAATTAAAAATCATCACAATGAAGAAGCACAAAGAAACCAAATTAAGATTTGAGACACTCTGAAAACTGACATTCCCTAATTTTAGAGTATGTAGTCCCAGAAATTTGTTACTAGTCTTTTAAAAGTGATATTAAGGTACATGGCTGCTGTACAAAAAGACAGAGAAACAAGTAGATTCAAAAAGGAAAAAAAATTTGCATAACCAAAGCAGACCTGCTGTATAACACTAACTCACAAGCAGTATTTTTCCCCCTCCCTTTAAATAAACCCCAGCTCTCTGAAGCATCATTTTGATTCTAACAGGCTCCACTAAATTGCAGAACGATCTGGCTAGTTAACAACTTGCCGATTTCAAATTACAGACCTTAACAAAAATAGAACATAAAATGGATTTTTCCTTAAAAGTGTAACGTTTCTGTGAGATGTGCAGCAGTACTGGTGTCTGCACAGAACCAAAAACCAGCATATGCTCTATCATTGTAGAAGGGCTCGGAGGAATCAGTAAAGCAAGTGCATCAATTAGAAAAGGAAAGCAGACTGCATGTATTTGAAGCAGATGAGCCTGGGTGTAGACAGACAGGTCTGAAACACACAGTGCCCAGGCAATTGATGATTCTCTTACAGGAAAATGTACTTTTTGTCTCAAAACACCCAGAAGTATTTACCAAGCACTTTCTGCAAGGCTTATATATTTTTATCACCTACGACAAAGTAGCCCAAGACCCAGCACCTTGCAAAATCTCTCAAGTATAATGAAAGTAATGAGATTCTAAAAATAATGGCAGCCACATGAAAAACTGGTAAAGTGTTTTAATTACTAATTCTCTTATGGTACAACAAAGTTCTTCCTTAGTAACTCAACAGAAGTTCCCTACACGAGAGGGTACTCCAGAAAAACAAATGGAGATGTCCACTTTCAGATCACAAATAACTGCAACAATTTTTTAACCAAATGACTTGGAATCTTATTGAAATATAATTTGTGAGGCACATTTTCAGAAGTTATAAATGATCCAGAATTGTTTTACTTATGTGAATAGCACTGTTAGCATTTATCAATACAAGATATACTTGCAATACTTTATATTGCTTCTATCGATTTATCACATTAAACATAAAACATTTGACTAAGAGTTGAAAAGCTTTATATACCCTGGAAGACAAATTCCATCAAGCTGAATAAACATGACTAATCCAAGCCTTTCTTAACAAAATACCCCAAGACTCTAAGTACTGTAGTAATATTTTTGAAACAATATTTCATATATTTTATATTTGATGTAGTTTTCCTGCACTATATAAAAGAATAACTTAAAATATAGAACTATACTATTCCCACATGGGGCAATCAAAATTTGCATGCAATTAAACCAACATTGTTCTAAATACTGAAATTCCAACTACACAAGTTTCCAGGAATCCTAGGACTCATGCATGTACTTACGCTGGAGTCAAATACAACTGCTGCCTAAATACTGATGGAATTATTTTCTCAAACTGACAGGAATGCTAAACTGTTATTCGATTATATTTATAGATCTCCAGTCAAACTCATATCTATAAACTGAAAAATTTTGCTTTCTTTACCAAGTGAGCCTGCAGAAATCTTTAGTTGGGTCTGAAATACAAGTGAGAATTTAATAAGGGCACACAAACAAAAAACTTGCTGTTCACTGCATGACTAAGTTGCAACAAAAGTTCAAATTCTGAAAGGCTCTCTTATGGCAAAATAAAACAAAAACATGAAGAGTTAATTCTGTGAGCAATTTTAAATTCTTATTCATTCTGTTCTCACTAAACACTTCAACAAGAAATGCTAAACATTACACAGTTTTCTATGATCCGTTTTATCAGGTTTTTTTCTATTATTCTACAATTATAACAAAGTAAAACAGAATTATTTACAAGGTCTCTTCATTGAAGGGAAATTTCTGATTATTTTTAGTAATTCAGTAGTTTTAAATAGTGAATCTCCTCTATCACTATTAAATAGCAAGCAAATATGGAAAAAGAACTCCGCTGTAGTCTTCAGTTCTGGTAAGGCATTTTTATTTATAAATTACAAAGTAAAGTAATGTCTACATAAAGGGAATTAATTTGTTGTTCAAAATACACATCAGAGTAAACACAGGAATATTCAAGGAAGTTAACTCCATATATTGGTTGGTAATTTGTTCAATTGTATGCCTTTTCCAAGAACTGACTTGTTCCTTCTGCCCACACAGGAAGTAACCATTTGGGATTTGCTCAGCAGTCAAGAATAAATAAAAATGCCATCAAGAAACCTCAAAGTTTTAATGATAAAGTTAATATAAAGATATAACTAAGAGACAGTTTCAGGGCAAAAATTATCCCAAGTATTAGCACAGTCAAAGAAAAAGGCCAGAGGATTTTTAAAAGATCAATATGAATTTGCTGACTTCACACAGAGATAAAACCTAGAAATTGAGACCTTTACTATTATCTGCAACTCTTTACCAGATAAGGAGAAATAAAAGTAACACATTGCTTCTGGGGAATTGCTACTACTGCCCTGATTAATATAGAAACTACTTAGCACAAACTAGTTACCCTCCAGGAAGCATGAGAGTTGCTTTATACTCACAGCCTTTTTCCCCCTTTTATAAAATGTGATTTCTTGCACACAATATTTAACAATTGTATGCAGTCATATAACATGCACCCCTGAATGAATAAGTTGCCCATCAGCTAGATAAGTTTATCTCTAGGATGAAAAAACCCCAAACAAACAAACCAGATTTTTTTAAAAGTTACATTTGCTAAAATTCTTAAGAATCACCTAGAAAAATAAAATTTATTTTGCACAAATACATGTATTCTTCCCATATCTGATTTTTGGCATTTATGCTGTTCATCCTGGCAAGCAAAACGCAGAAAGATTAACACTAACTTCTTAAAACAGATTTCACATTCCAAATGCTGTCATAATTCTCTTATATGTTTCAAATTCCAGATTCCCCTAAACTGAACAGTAGCAGCTGAAAAAGCTTGCACCACCTTATTATAAAATTGTATTGCACCACAGTAGTTAAGATTTTTCCAATGACATTAAATAAGTGCAGCCATACCATGTAATGAAGTAAAATTTCATTGTTTTCTAACAAATCTTACTGAAAATAGCATTAACAAGAAACCCATTCCAACACCATTTTATGCCACACAATGAGCTAATGCCATAGATGAAATGCTATGGTCTCACAAGGGCATTTCCAGCAAATAAGTCTCCACTGACTAAAACCATCATTCTAAACACTGTACTATCTTTGACTCAGTCTTCTACCCTTTCCTTTCTACCACTAGACAGAATTTGTATTTGATACTTATTTGATAAGATAAACTTGAATTTTGCCCAATAACTATGCTCTGGCTGCCATTACATTACACCAGCACAGCTATCCATCAATTTGAATTGCTAACACTAACACGAGGAACAATACTAATTAAGAGGAATAATGTGCTTAAATACTTCTTCAAAATAAGAATGGCATCTGAAACCAAAATACATATTTGATAGCTCTGGCAATTTTCACTTATTTTCAACTCTGAGGTTATAAAGTACTATTACAGAACTAGAATAACGATGATAATGATTAAAATATTCAATAATTATGCAAATTTAGAGTTTGCTTTTTGACATTCTCTTAAATTAGTAACAGGCTGCACACACAGAAAACGTAAACCAAGTTCTTTACTTAGCATCCAATCAAAAATATAACTGCAAAATATTAGCTATGTGTATTTTAACAAAAAAGTTCAATCAAGTTGCATCTGCATGGATGTTTTTGATACTCATTCAAAATCACTTACATGTCAAAGACACTGCATGAAATTGAAACCTTTACTAATGCCAAGGTTTGACCCAGGATCCAAAATAAATCTGCATGTACAGACCCTTGTACCTACACAAAGCACCAATTACTTCAAATAAGGTTTTGTCTGTGCACTAGAGTCCACCCATGTGGAGCCAATTACTACAGCAGGGCCATTATATGGTTCATTTCCCCATACCAGCTTGGCAAGAGGTGGACATGGGTGTAGGAAGTGCAAAAGAACCTTCACTAATAAAGCGCCTCAAACACACATCCGCGCATTGTAATATTTAATGTGACAACAAACACTTCTTCAATGGGACTGCACCATGCACACCAGTAAATATTGCAGGGCAGTTTCCAGTCTGAACAGTATTTTTCAAGTTTCTCTTTTTGGCCATCACTGAAATCCAACTTTTTTTTTTTTTT
>VZTJ01006620.1:73005-91431 GCA_013397795.1 Orthonyx spaldingii
TTTTTACAAAAGCTTGAATGATTATGTTGATCCTTAATCTATATCACACATTTCTAACAATACCTGAGAATTCCTAAGAATGTTGAGAGGTTGTAGGATTTGAACAGAAGGTGTGAGAAAAATGTCAGAATTGCATGTTCTTCAAGTAGTATGCTTATAATAGCAGAAGCACTGATATTACTTATTGATAATGTCTGGTATCACTCCAGGTCTAAATGGGAAAGTTGTTGTTAGAAATAATTATTATAAATAGGAGGAAACCACTTGAGTATAAAAATCTCTCCCCCACTGAAAGTACTGAAGCTCCATCTAGAGGTTTTTCTCCATCTACTGTCCTTTGTGGTATATGTAATATCATCTATAAATGTGAACAATATTAAATGTCAGAGGCTTCCTTTGTACCTCCTCTTTTGTTATTCATAATGGGTTCTTGCCCTGAACCTTTGCCCAGCAACACTAGCTCCTTCACTGCCATCAAGTGGTAAGAAACCCAAACTGAACGTGAAAATGTAAAATCTCAATCATCATATTAAATGATCAGTATGGTAGAGAGATAACTATAATTACTGAAGAGTGAAAATCTTTATGGTGCTTTTCACTGAAGTTCTGGTATATCTGCTCCAGAGTACTACAGTGCCTCACACAATAAATTCAACAATGGTTTCAAATCTCTTTTTGTAAGCTTTATTTTTACTTCAAATTGCACAGAATAAAAATCTACATCCATATTCCCCAACACTTGATTCAGAAAAAGAAAGGCATCACAATAAAGGAATTTTTAAGGAACAATATACATAATGCTTAACACTTTAAAAATATTTAATTTGGGAATTAGAAGGAATTTCGTAACATAATTAGAAGGAACAGCATGAACGTCTCCGCAGACTTTGTGTTGCCTGTTGGCAGTATTTCAAAAGAAAGGGTGAAACAGCAGCTCATCTCTCCAGCAGTGTCTAATGCAGCAAGTATGCAGCTATGTCAGTGTCTTTGTGTTCCACAGCTGTAATCAACTGTGGACATTTGTTATGTCAGGAGAAGCCTTAATGCTCTACAATCACAAGCGACCTACTGGGAAACGAGCACACAACACACCAAAAAACTGGGAGGGTTTGTCTAGATTAAATAAATAGGAAAAAGAACTAACAAAGTAACAGCAGAACGGAGCCAGGCTGCAAGACCTTGATTATTTCAATTTCAAACCCTCAGTGACTTATGGTACAACTACTCCCATGATTGCCCATCACTCTCACAGAGTGCATTGAGTTACAGAAACCCCACAAGGTCTGCACCATGACAAGGAACACCACTAAAATAAACCTCCTAGCACACATCCAGTGTCACTGCACTCAGAGCTTCTATGTGCTCCTGCATGCACACAATCTTATTTTACCACACTTTCTTTTCAGCAGTTATTCCAGTTGGGTATTTTGGCCATAGCAGAAGATAAACTACAAAGACTTCTTGGTGTTGTCCTGTTAAGACAGAATAGTGATCAGCACACGCAATGGAGCTTAGGAATTCAACTTCTGTTACAGAAATTTAAAAACAAAAAGGAATACTTGTCAAATTAAAATGAACAGGGAAAAAAAAAACAGTTTTGACAGCAGAGATATTCTATGCCTTATCATTACTTCATTGGTAAAGAAAGAACTACTGATCTATTTCTATCAAATCCTCTGTCCAACAGTCCACAGACTGAATCTGATCTGTGTAGTCCTGGGTGGCCACTTACCTACTTCTAACTGAGCAGAGTGAGCTCTGCTGAAAAGAAGGCTCACACAAAGCAGTCTACTAAAACTTTGCCATTGGAAAAGCAACCTCCAGACAGCCAAACTTTCCAGCTGGAAGAGGTCAGTCTGAAAGATCTGACTCCTGTGTTTGCTTGTCCCTGGAACCCAGCCTGCCCATCCAAAGACACTTTGTTCCTAGACCAGCAATTTTCAAACACAGTTGTAAAAAATCCTACTTCAAAATAATAATTGATACAGCACCTGCATATTGAAATTTAGACCATATCAGGTATTTATTTGAGAATGACTTAAGAAAGCCACAAATAATAAAAGTATATACTGGGAAACTTAGGCAATTATTTCTTCTACAATGTTGGGAAAGGAGGGATAGAACTGATACTGGCAGGCAGCAGTAAAAACAGATCTTCATGAATAAGGAGACTAAAAACTGAACAGAAAACAGTGAACTAGCAAAGACAAAAATCAAATAAATAAAAAAGCACCACCAACAATGCCAAAGTACTTGAGAATAAAAAAAAAGGTCAGGATTAAAAAAATGGGAATATACAGGGCAACTGTAACTTGCCACCTAAAGCCACATGCAGCTTTAATATCAAGGCAACACTAAGTGCCTGTTGCTTGGCAATTCATCTCCAGGTCCAACTGAAAAGCTAAAACCAATTTTAGACAGTCACTTTAGTTACAGAAAGCATAGGGATTAGACAAAGAGGGTGTTCCTGAAGTAATTGAAATGTAAGTTAACCAGGGTGCATGCAACCACTTTAGCTCCCAAGCTGAAAGAGCGGACTGAATTTATGATGAGCAGTGAAAGCCACAGTAAAATTTGATGGCAGCAGGAATACATTCAAAAACAAACCAACCAACCACACAGTAAAGAGAAAAGATGACCTCAAATATTAGGAGTGACAAATAGAAGACACTGGAGATTAAAAAGAAATAAAAAAACCCTTAGTTTTTCCTCCCAAACATGATTACATGTAGTTCGAGCTGATTGCAGATCTCTCAGAAGAATCAAATACATTGATAAGAAAAAGTAACCAGAGAAAGGGTGCTTTAAAAGTTACAGATATCCTTGTAAAGTACCCCTGATTGATAACTCTAGTAACTTAATGAGGACAAATTAAAAAGGGAAAGGCACTCAGAAAGCAAAGTACAGTATAACTCAAGCAGAACAGAGAGGACTGTCAGACTGTATATTCTTTCAGCCTCTAAAAATTAGAGCAGAAAAAACCCCAAAAACCAGAAGCCATGGAAAATGTCATCAAAGAAGAGCGTAATTATTAGCTCCAGAACTGCATTGCAGAAGGTTCCTAGGATGTATTTACAAAGCTGTAACACTACCCGAGCACCAGAACCAGCACGGCAGTTCTCAGCTGCGGCCACAAGGGACCTCAGACACCGCCCTCATTAAAGAAACACTCAGTACTGGCTGGGTGAAAAACAAAGCTTTAGGCATACCAAAGAACAAGAAACTATTTATTTAACTGTCTCGTACTCCATCATTATTGTAGGATTGACAGTTTGAAGAAAGAGATTTCATTTGGGGGGGCAAAGAATGCAAAAAAGGAAAAAAACCAAAACAAACCAACCAAACAAAAAACCGCACAAAAAACCACACAAAAACAACAAACAAACAAACAAAATGAAACAAAAAGAAAACAATCCAACAATAGCAAAAAACCCCACCAGGCAGTCCAGCAAGCTAATGGCAGTAAAAACTGTAAACTTGTAGCAAAGTATTAATCTAGAAATTGAAGTCCTGGTAGACAGGTGTAAAATAGATCTGCTATGAAGTCTAGAGAGAAGAGACTGAAGAGAAAAAATCATCAGTATAGGTCATTCTGAAGTTTTGTTTGCATCTTTTCTGGGTAAAGAATATAACAAAGCTCAACTAAAACAAAACATGCAGGAAGTCTACAAGGAAGTATCATCTTCCTTTTTGGGGCCACAGGTGTTTGTCATCCTAGTGGTAACTAGAAGGAAACCTGCCTTTGCTCTTCTCTGTCAAGACAGGACTATGACTGGGACTCTAGAAGAAAGGCTGTGGCCTAGAAATTGAAGATTAACTTATCCAAAATATTGTCTGAACCAGGCTTTGTCAGAAAATGGGGTAGGCTTTCATACTTTATCCATATAAAACCACCAAGGTTCAACTTAAAAAGAAACCAAAGGACAGCATAATAAGTAAGATGCAACTTCAAAATGTCATCAAAAGATCAGCAATGAATCTCTTGAAGATCACCTCCTTTCCTTGGGCTATATTAGAAACTGCAGCACTTTTCCTGATGCTTGAGAAGAAACACAATTTTAGAACAATTATACCAGAGCACATGCAATAATTCTTGCTAAAATCACCAATTCAATATTTATCTTAAAGATTTAATACAGAAGACCTCAAGCCTGTTAGGCAGTCAGCAAGAATGACCATAAGAAACTTGGCTGGAGTAACTTGCTATTCCAAACACACGTTGACCCCCTCTGTTTTTCTGCTCTTCTTCCTCTGTCAGTGTGTTGGGCCTCAGCAAAGTGCAATCCTGCTCTGTGTATCAGCCTAACTAAGTAACAGATTTTACACTGGTACAGCTCATCTAGAGTACTTTTTCACCTCTTGCAATGATGTTTTTCCTTAACTAAGTCATTGCAAGACAGACCTTTGTGAAAACAAATCCTGTTTTCAAGGTGCCTGCTGCCAGTGCATGAATCTGTTAGTACCAAAATTCAACAGATCCCAGACCACAAGCATTGGGCTGAGAGTCAGAACAGTATTTTCTACACTGAAAAATTATCTCAAATACATTTACCATAGCCTAGCACAGAAATTAATACCTTGTTAAATAATTCACTCACACCAAAAAAACCCCTAACAGTTAAGCAGGGAGAGAGTGGAAAGATCTGTCAATTCCCACATTTCACAACACACTGGATTTTTTCATATTTTAGACTATCTGAGAGGTCCATATCCTTCATGGAGTTTTAATTTTTCTTTTTACTACCACTTCAGGATTCATACTATCTCATCTTTAACTGGCAATACTGGTTTCACTATATAACTGGACAAAAGACCAGATTTTTATCATAACAGTCACTTATTTTCCAGCTTTGCCAACTTACACAAGATTCCATCTTTTTAGGCATTCTCACCTTCATGCCTAAATCCATTCACAGATGGGAGGGCGGGGGGGAAGGCAACACTGATAGTTTTTTGTGTGTGAATCTTTTTATCCCTCCACCCCTCGCCAGTGGAGAGTCCAAGAGGAAACTCTAGTTGAGCAAGCTATCCCTTAGGAACAAGCAAATTAATCATTTTACCAGATTATCCTGTGAATCTCACACTCAGGTGAAACATGGCAATAACTACAATACATGCACTCCTTTCAGGCTTGCAGCCAAACACTCTGGGACTCCACAAGCAACCCTGGTGTAAGTGGGGGGCGGGGCAGGTGTTCCATTGTATGATAACAGCAAGTTCTACACTTGCAGCTGGAATGGGAAATAGTTTGTATATTTGTCTTAGCTGAATTGCAAAATATTGAATACTTGATCAAGATACAATTCTATCTTGACTGAGAAATCAATTTCAGAAAGCAACCTAGTCCAGCCGTGTCTTTCCTGGCCATAGTATCAATCCAATCACGTCTAACCAGCTGTCATGTAAGGCTCTCATATCTCATGACAGCAGACAGGATAACCAATACCCTGATAATAATGGGATACCATTAATTCAATGTCAGTGTCTTTGAGTTAATCTGTCAGAAAAGACCCCAGAAGCTACAAGAATGCATCTTACATATTCCAGAAGTGAAGTAACTCACATTTTACAGCCTTCTGCTTCCTTTAGATCAGAAATTTAAGAAGATATGCCCCTGTTAACAGTTGTCTAAATACCAGCCATGTTTTCTTTTACAAAAAAAATTTTTTGTGTTAAAAATCTGAACTTTGAAAAAGTCAAACATACAGAAGACAAATGAAAGAATGTTTCTTAGAAAGAAAACATGGATACCCATATCCAATGTTAAGCAGTGTTTATTTTCACAAATACATTTATTTACAAGGGAAGTCAACATTCTGCTATGCAAAATGGTAACCTATGCAAGAGCACTTTGTAAACAGAAGGTGTCCCAATTTACTTTTTAGACTTCAGATATTATTAAATGAATGCCAACAAATGGTTTTGTACTGAAAATTTTAAAACAGCATGATTTAAAATAGGAAGTATAATATCAACATTAAAGTTCATTGTTGTTAGGGAATGATTTTTAATTCAAATGCATTTCTCTCCAACTCTATCCCTTTTTATTGGAGAATGTAGTATTATCTAAACATTTTTGATGTAAATACAGTCCACTCAAACATAGATCTTCAGAGACTGAGAGAATTGTATACTACAGTTTTACCTAAAAATCAAGATAAAGCTAACTATATACTGCAGTTTGCTGTCACACTAAGACAAACTGCAGCATTTAAGAGACAATCCCAGGTCCGATTGTTAATGGAACTCAAAATAGGAAGTATTTACCACCAACACCTCTGCTACAAAACTCTCCATCTGAACTCTGCACCCAATACATTGCGCCTACAAAACTACTGGTCCCAGAAAAGTCTGATTTCATCTTTCATTACCCCACACTCTTTTCTAGATACTGTTTCTTTGTGTTCTCAAACTTCACTCCTCAATGTATCACATCAGATATGTAGATGCTAGCAAAAAGCACGGTCTACCCTAAATTCTCATCTCTTGATGATAGTCAAGGTGCATGCACAGCATGGAAGCAATGCATAGGGTTAGAGATGGGTTTAATTACTTTAAATAGCACCTAGAACTATGACTTTATTATGTCCCTGAACAATAAACAGATCAACTCTATTCAGAAGAAAAAGAAAATTGATTATACAATAAAGAACTGTACTAAAACCTTGAAATTCAATACCTTTTATCTGATACAACTTTTAGTTTTAATATGTTCAAAGTTCCTCTATTTCAAACAGTTCCCTGCTGCAAAATTTATCTCAGCAAGTCTCTATCTTTTAAAAACTTCTAGAAGAGAGGGTATTTTATAAAACCCTGTTTCTACTCACAATGTCAACATCTGATAGAAAAAATAAAAATTGAAGTTTTCACTGTGATTTATACAAGAGACAACACAATACCAAAATCTTGCCTAAACCAGCAGGAATAAGCAAAGACATAGCAAGTAAGTGGTACCATCAAAATTACAATAACTGGATTAAAATAATCTTGTTTCCAAAACAAAACACTTAAGTACATCACAGTAAGAACCTTGCTGCAGAATTAATAAATCCACAGATTTACTATGGTATAAAGGAACCATAAGTCAAAAAGGAGGGAGAGAGAGGGATGACAGGACACAAACCAACTCTGTTTAAGTCTGAACTCAAGTAATATAAACCCAAGCCCTCCATCTTACCGCCTGAAAAGAGAACTACTGTCTATGACTGAGATGTTACAGAGTTGAGGCCAGTAACTAAAGCAAAGTGACCAGCAGTAGATTATATATTCCTGAACTCCCTACGGATATCTCAGTTAAAAGCCTGGGTTCCTATGAAAGTGTGCTTAATCATTCATGTGTAGCAGTTAATCAAACAGTACAAACTGCGTAACAGCAGCTATTCTTCCTTCTGGTGATAAATAACCACAACAGTAACATGGTGGATTTTTGTGCCAGTTCTATTAGAATTCATGGAATGCATAGCTGAAAAAATGTGTTGCCTACTTCTTTCAAGCTTGTTACTGAGGACTTTGTATTTGTCCAAGCAAACTTGAGTGGCAATTTATTTGATTTTCAAAACCCTTTTATTTCTTCAGTTGTAATGAAAACCAGGATGCTAGAGACTGCTTGATGACAAAATTATGAAAAGTTTCATTCAGGAACAAAGCTATGGCCATGTAATTTAATAACTCACTTAATGAATCTTCCCTGTTGTAGATGTTTGAGATTCCCACACCAACATTGGGTGTTCTCTTGCAGGTCAAGGGAAGCTAATTCAACTTGAAATACATATTAGACATATTACCTCAAACAGACAAACTAGATGCTAAGAATTCAAGATCATGGCTTTCTCCTGAGACTGCTGAATGAAATTTATATACAAAGCTGCACAACTGCAGGCAAGGAAGGTAAGCCAGTAGTGCAAAGAAAATGCCACAAGAGACCTGGCAGTTTTGGAAAAGCTTTTGACAGGGTTCCATACCAAAGGCTATTGAAGAGACTAACTTATCACAAGATGGGATGAAATAGTCTTACAAATAGAAAATTAATGAACAGGATACAAAAAACAAGGTCTAATGGCCAGTCCTCACGGCAGAGAAGAGGCACCTGAAAGGTTTCCTGCTGGGGGATTGGTGCTGGGACTGGCTTCATTCAGCATTTTCAAAGACAACCTGAAGAGCCAAGCATGCAGTGACACTAAATATTTTGGGTAGGTACCAGACACAAGCAAGGGAATACCAAACCAAGTGATCTAGAAAAAAAGTGAGAGGTAAGATTTAGCAGAAGTAAGACTGTTGCCTTAAACTACACCTTTCCTACACAGAGCAGAGCTTGAAGCTGGCAATTATAAATCACTGAGTGATCCAAGACACGCTGCTGACAGTTCTACAAATCCACTGTACAGCAACAGACTGAAGGTACCACCAGCAATGCACCTTTGAACACTGTTAATCAAAAACTGTGGCAGCTGAAAGGTACAGGGGGCAAATGGACTGCAAAACATGGTTAGGTTCACGTGTGCTCCCCAGTGGCACCATCTATTGCCACTGGCTTTATTGCTTTTATTAAAGAAAGACGTGCAAGGACAATACAGAAGTGCATAAATAATAAGAAACAAGAGTAGAAACCAGACAGAGCACATTGACAGCATTCAGCTTTCCCTGAAGGTATCCAAGGAGCTTATGGATGACATGGAGGGGTGCCCTACCTGGAAAGCAAGAAGACTATGGAATGGAAATAGGCCCTCACAGACATCGGGATCCTTTGCTCAAGACAATACCAGACTATTATTAAATATCTGTAACCCAGACAAGGCATGTTTAGTACTCTCAAGTGCAAATAGCATTAAAAATCACATTATTTTATAACTTATACAACAGCTATTGTCCTTAAATCTAAGTTGACTAAACAGAGGTCTGAACCTCCTCCAGAAAATTAAGATGTCTACAGATCATATCTGCTTGTAGGTAAGAAAGGTAAGTATAAGTGCATGAAAGGCCAAATTCATCCTGATTGATGAAATTCTTAAGTCAGTAACTCGTTGATAGGTTAGTCTCTACCTCTCCAGCAGACAATTCATTTTATTTCTATTTCCTTTAAAACAAAACAAAACAAAACCCCCACACAACTGCTTTTTAATTAAGCACCTAGTATTACTCAACCAGAACACACAAAGACCAAAAGTATTTCCTAAATGGACTACTGGTGCACTCCAGCATGGGAACTCTGTACTATGTAAGTGAGAATGAATGTAAGTCAGCTACACTAGTTTTCATATACAGTACACAACTTATGTCCAGAAGAGATTTGTTTTATCACCATTGTAAGCTACAAAAAACAACTTATTGGCTGATCCCCTCCATCTGTATTTCAACCATCGAAACTCTGTTCCCAACAGACACAATCCAACATTGGAATTGGTTACTTTGTTTTGAATGTTGCTGGTTTAGCTTGGAGTGTGGAAAAGCTACTGAAGAAGAAATAGAAAATTCTGAAGTAGAACAGAAACTACAAGCCACATGGGTTAAAACATAACAGAAGAAATACTTTTTATTCAACAGATAGGTAGACTCAGGCTGGAAAACACATTTATTTCAAGTTTTTAATCAACTGGAAGAAATGCACAAATAGAATAAGATTTTTAATAAATCTTACTAGGAAATGGGAAGAAGCTTCCACATAGGATTAAATTTTACCGACTTTTTTGTACTGTAACACTGTAGCAGCCACTGTTAGACACAACATCCAGTAAAGTTCAAATTCATAATATGACTGTAGACTGTCCCAAAGTTAAATGGCATACAAACTCTACTCTTCCATCACAGCATTTATATCCCATAGAAGAACACTAGAGAAATCACTGAATATTAAATGGTGATTATTAAATACAAAAGCTAACCTAAATCAATTTGAGAAAACTGACTTAAAACTGATCAATTTGATAAAACCAATTTGGGCCAAATAAATAAAGAAATAAATAAAATTTAATGAAGCATTGATCAATCACACTAAAAAAATCATTTGCAATATTTTTAGGGGTAGGTAAAAACACTCATTGCCCCTTAAAGGAGAAGCTATTCACCCCAAATCAGTGCAAAAAGGCTATTTCACAACGCTCTCATGTCCTCATCAGCACTGAATGCTTTCTACACCAAGTGAAAGTACTCTACAGTGTTGGAGACAGCAGCATTTCATAATTACAGCCCATGTGGCAAGACCCCTCCAGTTTTTCCTTCTCCAGTCATAAAAGGATTGCAGAGTGACTTTATTTAACAGCTGCTATGTATCTTCTGGTTTCCTCCACAAGTTTTCCAGGTTAACGCTGATAAGGATGAATTTCAGATCTATCTGAGACTACATATGAACTTTCTTCTCTTCTTATCCCACTGCTCATTTGACATCAGTAAGAACAGTTTGCAAGGCCCACAACCAGGTCATTTAAGAAACCTGCACTTAAGCAAACCCTCAGATGTGAGCTCAGGAATACACAGTTCTGCTTTAAACCATTAGTGTTTGCATGACTGTAACATACACCACATGTACAACACACTGCCACATACCTGAGACTGTTTACAAATCACTTTTATACAGCGCTAGTAAAATCCAGACCAGACTGACATACAAACCATAAGCAAAAGAAACCCAGAAACCCCAAACCTCCTCATAATTTAGGGAAACCCAACAATGGGAAAAGGGGAAAGATAAAAAAAAGCAAACTTCTAACCTGCACAGCATCTAGCTAAGCAAAAGCACAAAGGCTAAGAAGCAAATCAAAAGCAAAACTAAAGGTTTTCATATGCTGCATGAATTTTGTTAGCCCACTAGGATTCTGTGGAAAACCAAAACATTTCAGATATTAAAATGAATTAAAAGGAGAAAATTAATGTATATCAGACCCGTTCTTAGAGACAAAAAAACCCCTTTGTTATCACTTATACTCTCATTCTTACTGGCTCAGCTGCACAACAGCACCACAGACTCTTTGTTGCCAGCTCTGCTGAGAGCACAAGAAGCACCAAACCAATTAAGGAACATCTTATATGCTGAATTTTCGTTTTATTTTTTAAATTTTACCACATACTTAAAGTTAAAATGGCACCTTAGACACCTCCAATATTTCCCTTAAAGCTACAGTTTTCTCTAGATCTGATTAGAAAACCATGTTAATCTTAATTGTAAAATGACTCTAGATGGAGCATAAAAGCTTTATCATTCAACAGAATGAAATTAAGGCTGCCTCTAAGATTTATTTTTTTTTCACACAGCTTTACAGACAAATATGATGACTACAATCCACAGCAGTCAAGTAGTAAAAGGCCCATTGGGATATTGTTTACAAAATTCCATGGTAGATCAATTACGTAGCTGCTTCAGTTACCAACATAGGCACATACCCAGAACTTCAGCAAAGGAGATGAATTTCAAAGAAGCATAAAACATAGATCCTTTTATAAGCGCTAAAGACCACTGGCACAGGTCACCTACCCTTCTTCACTAAGAAACTGGTCAATCCCTTCAATGAATTACAGGTCAAACACAGAACTGCTCGGGGAAAAAACCATTCCATTTTTTATTCCTGCAATTTGAAGATCAAGCTATCATGGATACATCCTTAAAGGATTAGTGAAGCAAGAAGTATAGAGAGAAAGAGAAGTATAGAGCTGAAACATTATTGCTGATGCAGACAGAAAAAAAACCCAAAACCAAACCAATTCAAGACTGCTTGTTTTATCCTTTTTACTGCACTTTGCATACTGTTAGTTCCCCTGGGTGCCCAAGCATAGTAGTTTCCTATTGCTGTATGTCCTTCTACACAGCAAGAAAGAAGAAAAAGATAACCTGAAAGAAATCAGGAGAGTATTATATGAATGAACTGTCAGGGAAAGTTAAGAGTAAGTGTCTTTAAAACTACTTAAATTGGTAGATTCCAAAGCACTTTGTGTCTTGAAAAAAGCAAACAACAATGAAAGAAAAAAAAATAAAATTCTTGGACAACATCCAAGCAGAAATTTAATACGCAACAATACAGAAAACCCATTTTTATGGAAAAATACAAGCTTTACGTGTCTAGATGTCTCAATCACTTTTATAAGCAACAACAGTAAATGAAAAGATAAGGGCAGACACTTACAGAATAGAATACATTATCTATCAGCAGTTTACCTGTAACTTCAGCAATTTTTAAAAAATCCCAAAACACACAGAAACCTGGACCCTGCACCATCCCCAGTGACAAATGCTGCAGTTATCATCATTATTATTATCACTTCTCTATGGTGACTCTTACAAGCAATTAAACTACTCAAAATCAAAACAAGTTTGTTCTACAGGATCCAAGTGAATAATCTCAATGATGACTTCACACAACCTTAATAATTTACATCTTTTTGGGAAAAGCAGAGTTTCCAGAACTGCTGAACATCTCAGTTCCACATATAACTTACAAGTAACAGATTCAGAGGGGAAGTTTTAAATCATAAAGGCATGCAGAATTGTGTCACAGTAACATACTGAGAAAAAACACACAATTACTTTTATGGAATAAATCGACATTACAGCTAAAGCCACTGGAAACAAAACTGGATTTTCTAATGCTATTTTTGTTTGAACTGGTGCAACAGACTATTACTGCCTCAATGCTGACAGCATATTCATGGGCTCAAAAGAAATACAGTTTCAGGAATTACCAAAATCCCTTAGTGTCTAAATAAAGGTCTGCTCCTACTATCACCCAGTTGTGCATTACGGAAGTTAATTATTTTTGAAATCTTGGAGCAAGAAAATTGAAACATTTCATCTTTCCAACTGGGAACTCTGATGTCGCAATTGACAATGCATTAAAATCTAATGCCTTCCAATTTAGATCTCCTTATCATATACTTTGAACAAGAAGTAGACAGCAACCTCAAAACAGGCCGAGACCATTAGACATGATGTTTAATCACTACCCAAACAACTTTGGTATGTCAGAAATGAGGGAGGCACCAAGGTGCTACACGGCTCCGTGTCATTTCACAGCACACGACTTTGGAAGGCCACATTGAATATCTTATTTGTCATGCAAGACAAAATAATCTTACAAAACTACGCAAAAATAGCTTGCAGCTCATAGTTTTGACACAATCATCTGAAAACGTGATGTCATAATTGCATATGGGTGAAGTTCTGTCTCACTTGATCAAATACTTCCAAAGCCTGGAAGACCGAAGCACTATCAACAACCTGGATTTTTGCTAAAACGTTTGCAGATGATGCACACTCCATGATTTTAGCAACACTGCTCCCACATACATTAACCTTAAAAAGCAGCAGGGAAGAGAACAGTCTGGAGTGTTAGAAGAGCAACCAAAATATGTCTATGGAGCGCAATCCAGCTTTTCACTGGGAAGAACAAACAAACTGCTGGGTTTCTGGGCTACCACTTCCTTGCTCTAGTTATGTGCACCTTGCCTGCCAGGAAAGACAGAACTGTGTGGGTACAGGTAGGCTGTTGTTGATGAGGACTTAAGAGTATTCTTTGAACAGATACACATGAGGGAGGGCTGTTTCTTGCCATTTGAGGGGAACAATCTACATACTCAAAGTTCCCTAGAAGCTCTATAGGAAAAATAATTTCATGTAGATTTTTTTCTGGACAATAACCCATTCAAAGTCAGAACTACAGCACTGCCAGACTAAACAACACTGACAGTTTCTGAGATAGTCATTATTTCTGAAAAACAGGTTATTAAATCTACGTCCAAGAACTTTACTTATATAACATACAAATTCACAATTTTTGAACTGTGGTGATGTATGCATTGCATGCCATCAGTGAGTGCACTTGCATAAAACAGACCATGTAGAAACATCTTACTGACAATTTTCTTCCATCTCCAGTAACACTTGACAATAACATAAAAGCCACCCAGTTTGTTGGGGTGTTCATTCCTGTTCTTACAGGGCAATGCCAAAAGGTAAAATTCTGTGTCAGCCATTTACTAGAAACTATAGTGTTAAAGGTGCAGCTACCTCATTTTCTTAGTGCAGCCCAGAGTGCATGTGTAAAGCAAACTTCCTAACTGTACCTACTGACTGCATATCATGAAGCAGTCCTGGAGTGGATGAACAGGATTCCTTTTGGAGAGAATTGAACTGTAACCTGTAAAACCAAGAGTGCAAACAGCATATTTCAACACAAACAGACATTGAGTCCATGCAGCCAGCCTGGAATTAGTTCAACAACAAGAAAAAAAAAATAAAAATCCCTGAAATGCAAACAGTATGGACACCAATTCCACAGCACCAAACATTGCAATCTACAGACATAACCCGTTCAGATCCTGCTGCTTGGCACAGTACACAACAGCTTGTCTGTTCCAGTGTTCTTGAAAGAAGCCTGTTAGCCCAACACATCCAGCTCACCTGGAGAGGTTGTGGTTTCCCACAGCCATAGAAATTCAAGTTCTTGGTTTTCATGTCTTGCACTTTCTTGGAGTTGCTAACATACCAACGTCTCACAGGCTGTCAGACCAAAATCAGGTTCTGTACACGCAGTTCTGACTTTGTGCTGCAGCATCCTCTAGCAAACCCATCCATCATCTTGCAATGGATATAATGCCCTCAGTTCTCTACAGTAAAGCCACACAAACAGATTAGAGCCTGGTTCAGTATAAATCTCATGTGCCATAAGAAAGGCATAAGCCAATACTCAAGAAAATATCCCTCTCAACATTTTTCAGGTTATATATTTATCCACCAAGCAAGTCCTACTTGTTAACTCTCCCTCAGGAACCTGAGCTCCCAGGGCCTCTTCCACTACCTCAAAGAGTGCTCAGAGAACCTTTTTGTGTTTGTTTTCCTACACTGCACAGGCCTAGCAGAACTTTCAACACCAACCCCTTCCCTTACCTGACTACCAGTGGAAGCCAAAGCCTCATACAGACCTTCCTTGGTCCTGACACAACACATAGCTACACACAGCTCAATTCCGGCAAGACAGCTCATGCATTCTAACACATCTTCACAAACAACATTACCTAAAAATTTCTTGATCCAGACCCTTTGTATCCAAGAACCACATCACAAAGTTTCAAAAGATATTCAGAGGTTTGTAGTGCCTTCCTGGCTGTAAGCCAAAAGAGTGGAGCTGCAGGCAATTCTGTAGAAGCCACATTAACAAGTTATATTCAAAGGCATATTTTGGGAAGGAGATCCACAGGTTCAGCTGATGACAAGTTGATTCATCCAAAGTATATCATATTTACGAAGGTATCAACTATTAAAAGCTGAGAGAGATGATAACGTTAACTTGACCCATTCATTTGTCCACCATACAAGCTTATAGCTCCTCAGATCTTCCTGGAATTTTTCCAAGAAGTCAACTTCACATTTCTATGTTCTCATTCTCAGGTAACAGGTCATCATACTACTGAGTCTGCATAGCCTCTGGTTCAATTCTGTTGCTTCATCTGAGTTTTTAGATGAATACTATTTGGTCCTGATTCCCTCGTCGGTTTGAAACTGGCTATATTGAAGTGATACTGAAATGATTATTACATCGGATCTGTCAAGAGTTCATGATTCTATTTTCTTCAGTAACCACTTGGGGGTCAGGGAAATGCAATCTCTTGCAAAGCCAAAGGTTATGTCCCTATTCTGCTAGGTCAAACTCCTTGAGAACAGCAGTGTTTTAAATGAGCCATTTAAGTTAATCACATAATCAATTTAAGAACCACCAAAGTAAGGGAAAGTAGAGCAATTCCCACATTGGTCAGTAGCAACACAACAATGCAAGACTTTCTCTTATGCTGTGTTACTATTAGATCTGACAAAAAACCAAATAGATTGCGTCCTTGTATAAAAATAAGATACTTCTTAATTTAGATGCTCAGCCCCAACACTTGAGGGTCGGACAAGAAGGGACCTTCCAACCTCAACCATTCCATGAGCATTTGTAGATTGCTCAGCCAATCCCTCTTTGAAGTCAGGAATGAAGGTCAGTTATTTAACAGCCAAGACAGTCACAATCTTATGCTCTCTTTATCATTCCACATTCAAAACCACAACAAAAATCACTTCCCTTAGATCATCGCCTATCTCTGCCATTGATATTAGAAAATACAGCTCAAACATAACACCTCACCAGAGCTGAATGAGTTACCTTACAATGCCAGGAGGCTTCCACAAGGCCCTCAAAATCCATACTCCTGCAAGCATAGAGCAGCAACAAAACAAAAACCCAATCATTGCTCTGTAACTTGAGTGAAAAAACTCACATGCCAGAGGTTTCACCGAAGCATATTTAAGAGCTACAGCACTTCCCACCATGTCTTCTGCACTTTGTCAGTTGAGGTCAACATCAGCTTCTGACATAGTCTATGAGTTCAACAATCAGTGCCACAATTCTCCCATCAAATCCTGAGCTGTTTTAATGCCTTAAGGAAGCATTGGAGTCATTCCCTATATTTTTTCAAAACACAAGATGACATATTTAGAAGAAATCTGGCAGCCCTGATACACTACTGTTAACAAACACAGTTGAGCATCCGTATCTCAGATGTGGAAGTTACATCCTGCATAATGGAGAAGTACTCCCTCTCCCAGAAGTACATGAAGGAAGGAAGGGATTATCAGAACCTGACACAAGGCAATGAAACAGGAATGGGTAGAGGGAAAAGCAAGCTTTGATGAATGAAAGATAATTAAATAGTTCAAAGGCGTGGCCATACAGGCTATTCTCAAACACACTGTCAACTCTTGTTGGCAAGAAAACCGCCTGAACACAGGGAAGGAAACCACTACCATCAAAACTACAAAAAGTGAAATTACAACACTGTAGCAAAAAGCATCCCAACTAAAACAATAATGACATACAAAACAACGAACAAGCTCCACTAAACCATAGCACTAAAAATGAGCAGAAGACCTGACGAAACGTACAAACATCACACCAAGACAGCTTTGTGTAGAGACATCTGAGGTATGATACAGGCACACCTGAGATTTGTGCACTTCCCTTGATGCTGTCACAAGATCAGTTACCCTTCTCATGAGGTAACTCTAACAGCTGCAGCTGCCTCGTGAGTCACTGCAAGACATCCCTTCAGGACAGCATGGATGACATGAGTATCTTGTTGGAAGTTTCAGGTATAGGTCAGAGCCAGAGAAGCAAGCAGCAGGAACAAAGGATACAGTGTGAAAGAACCTGTAAATCCATACAGCATTTTCCAATCTTACACATTCCCTTTGAAGCTCAACTTCCAACACTGCACACTCTCTTACTGCACTCACAGGTCTATTCTGCTGCATGTGTAAAGTATCTAACACTACATACACTTCCAGTGTTGGCTATAATGACACAATGAGCAACTGCTTTAAACAAAAGTACACTTTAAACAAAAAAAACTTGGTTTCATTTGTGTTGCACTTCCACCTACTTTTCCCTTGCTCTCACAATGCAAGTGATAAAAGTTTTCCATTATGATTAGGAGTAGAAACATGAACTAGCTTATCCCTGCACTTCATGATATCCCACATAATTTTATTTTTTTCACCTCAGTGCCGAATTTTTTTTTTAAGCATTTCATCAGTTTCTTCTCCTGTCTCTTCGTTTCATTTGTTCCCTTATTTTGGGGTTTCAGTAAGCGTAACTTTGCCAAGTTTCAGTCCTTTTCAGTGCACCTCATTTCATCCAAATCCATTTAGTTGTAGGCACTTCCCAAATTTTTTTTTTTTTTTTCAATTGCATTTTATTTTATCATATCTCCTTTCCAGAGTGTTTGTTAGACTTTCTTCTATGAGGAAAGAAATTCTTCCTTGCAGGAAAGGAAATGAAATCTTGCAATTTCAGTGAGGATCAATTCGGCAAAGGGTCACAGTCTACCACATGGCATGAGTGAGAGAAAACACGAGCCCCAACACATGGTGATGCACAGTCTTAAGAAGATAAGGAACCAGCAGCTATGCAGAATGAGGGAAAGGTGAGAAACTGCCATACCGACAATACGAATGGGAAGTGTGAAAAGCCCAGAAGCTACTTTTGTCTGGCTGTAGATGCATTTGGAGAAAATTAGATATATTCAGAAGAGCAACAGGCAACAGGAACACACAAAGGTACAGTGAGAGCTGGAGGGTTGATTCATGGTGGGGCAGGAAGGAGAAGCAACAGAGCAGTACCTGTAGCAGAGCAGAGCCCCCGCTGTGGGAGGGGAAAGGGACAGATGCGTTGTCCCGAGCCTCGGGAGCCGGGGCCCGGGGGGCCAGGGCAGGAGCAGGGTGACAGCGCCGGGCGAGGGGCCGGCGGGGGGAACCGGGCAGCTGTGCTGGGGGTCAGGGGCGCCGGTGACCGGCGAGGCCCATGGGAACGGGCCGGGGCAGGGGGCGGCAGAGGACGGGCTCGGTCCCTCGCTCACCTGCTGCACCCCCAGAAAGTCGTAGAAGTTCCGCGGCACTTCCTCCACCAGGTC
>VZTJ01006620.1:91607-131554 GCA_013397795.1 Orthonyx spaldingii
CGGGGGGGGCGCTCCCCGCGCGGCCAATCGCCGCCTCCGCGGGCCGTGACGTCACGCACCCCGGCAACCGCCGGCGCTCGCGCAGTGCAGGGGCCGCGAAGGGAGGGGGGGAAGGGCGCGAGCGGCGCCGGGCGCGAGCTCCCTGCGCGCGGAGGCCCCGCCCCGCCCCTCCCCCGCTTCCCGCGCCCTGCCCGCCGGGAAAAGCGGCGCGAGCGCCGGGAAACGCGGGAGCGCCGCGGGGACGCGGGCTCCGGGGACACAGGGTCGGTTTGATCCCTTTAGCCTGCTTTACCCTAAAATCACTCCACCCTGTTGTGAGTATCGACCCGAGTTTTAAGGTGTTATCCCCGGACCTTTCCTTCTTTCCTGGCTTAAATGAATGTGAAACGCGCTCCCCATGTTTCACGAGGGACGCTAGATGAGGAAGTAGGTGAAAACTTAATGGCTGAACGATACAAATTATCAGCGTTAAATCAGTTGTCTCTGGCGCGGGCAGACTCCTCGGCACACCCCATCTGTTTCTCTGGAAACTAGGCCTGGTTAATAACTCACTACGGGAATCTGTTTAAGAAAAGACAGATTCACTCATCTGAAAAATATCCACGAACGATTTTTTTTTTAAATAGAGTTTGCAATTTAAGAAAAAAAGTCCCAAATGCCAAACTACTCTGCACCTCTGAATTCACCTAAGAGAAGCTAGGCAGCATTTACAGAATCACTGTACAGTAGAGCACTTCCTTGGATACTCCATGGGAATAGCAAGATGTGGCTTTAAAATACACTGCTTAATTCAGAGTAAGGACTTGAACCAACATTACCATTATCAATTTTCCAACTCATAAAGTATAGAGTAGTCTTAGGTATTCTCTACTATTGAAACTGTTCCCTTTTGTATAAACTATTTAAATATTAATTAGATTGATATTTAAACTCATGTTTCCATATCCCATATGCATGCCCACTGGGCTTTTAGGATCACAATTCTGCCTCCGGCTCTGCTTTCTGAAAAGACTCCTAAACCCATTTGCCAGGAAATTATAATTTAGCCAACAGTGTAGACCCTTTTAATTTACCCTTCACAAAAAGGTGCACTTAACTGTTCATTCTGATCATCTCAAAAAAGGTTCTTCCCACTTGGTCACAAAGCAAAAAAAAAAATCCTTTTCTAGAGAAGGACAAAGTAAAGGGAAAGTCATGGGCTAGTTAATTTATCAGCTGCTTTGTTCGGCTGGAGCAACTGAACCTGGTATAGATCAATTTCTTCCCACGTCCTTACTTTGTTAATCTGGTCTGTTTTGCATGCCAGTATTCATAGCATAAATTTGTTGCCCAGTAAATTTACATTGTCCTTCCTTTCAAGTCTCAAGCTTTATTGCACAAAAATACCAGCTTTGGATTCAAAACGTTACCCGCTTACAAGGTTGTAGAACAAAGTTTAATGATGCAAAGTATCTTCATAAAGCAGGGGTAAATAAAGAGTTCAATGAGGTAGCATTATTTTAAAACCAGTTGGAAGATATTTTTAAAATGTGAGATTAGTGATATTTCATTCCCCTTAATAAATACTTTTAAATTCTGCTTTCCTTCTGACTCGTTCTGCATTTTCCATACCCACTTCCCCTTGCCTCATTAGCCTCGAAGCCTCCTTAGTTAAGTTGATCTAGTGCAATGATCAACCTTGAAGAGAAGCATTTGTTATTTTCATATTATTTTTCACCATTTGGAATTTGTTATGAAAAATTACTCCTTTCAAAACCCACTTTTGACAGCTCTTGCTGAAACTGGTAAAAATGCCTTCAAAAAAACCTGATAAAAGCAGGTCACTTATTCCATTCTACTGAGACCAGGGAAACCTGTCCTAACACTGATCAGAAATTGCAGGTGGCTTGTGGTACCAATCTTCTGAGAACACAGCAGATGATAGCTATTTTGAAAGAAATGCCTCAGAATTCTTCAGGTAAATTATGGCTTCTTTTAGTCAAGAGGAATGTGAATTTGGAAAGAATAATAGGAGAAAAAATGAACTAATGTTAATGGGATTATGATTATCTAAAACACGTATTTAAGAGATCTCTTACATTTAAGTCAGCACAGTTAAATTATTCCAATTGGTTTTAACAATGTGAGACATTTGAAACTCATTTTTTTCTACTCCTTAAACCATTGGAACAGAAGGCCTAATACTGCATGGAACATTTCCAAAAGGGATTTTTTAAAAATTCTAGACTATGAGATTAGTTTAAATGTTTCCATTAAAATTGTTCTGTACTCCAATCATAAATACAGAAATTTTGGGAAGAAAATGCTGAAAATACTATTAAAATGCTACAAACACCTCCATAATAATGACATCTCCTCATTCTTCAGTTTTCTTCTTTAAAGTTGTGAGAGTGAGTCATGAAGAGTACTTCCCCCTTCTCCAGCATTTCAATTAATCCAAGTCACATTAGACTTCCCCAATATAAAAATCAATCAGTTAAATTGCAAGTCAGTTGTCTCTCTTGGCTTCAGAGAAATACTTAAAATATAAAACAAACATAATCAAATTCAGCAATGCTTGGCCTCTCTGTGAGCCTGCAACTATACATGAGACATCATGGGCTGGGAGACTGGTGATGACGATTTAAATCTCACTACTGCAAACTCTGACACAGAGGTAGAGGGGAAGGTAGAGGATTACACATGGCTTTTTCATCATTGTCTAAAATTACTCCTGCTGGGAGGTATTAGTATTTTTTCCTGTGACTCAGCCATGACATTTAAATTGCTAGAGGATCACAGAACAGTTTTCAATCCTGTATGTAGTCTCTGCAGCTGGGCAGCTCCTTTAATTTAAGAATATAGAGAGCTATGAAGGCAGGGATGGCATTTTCTTTCTGTGCCCCAAGTTTGCCCGCACACACAGGCAGGTGTCACTGGAACAGGTCCACTTGGTCATGAAGCTCTACTTTACAAAGTGTAAGAGAAAGACGCATATACAGAAATAATTTGTTTAAATAAATCTCTGTTCTGACACTAATTGACAGCAGCACCCAAGGCCCGAGGCATGAACCAGTTATTATTAGCGTTTTTAACAGCGCTGAAAGACCAACATGCTTCATAAGCCCAGTAGGATTCACACGATCATATTCTGAATAGCTAAACAGCCTGCGATTTCGGTGTCTCAAATGAACAGCAGACGTCTAGGGGAAAGAGCTTATTAAGGGACCACCCCTTTTCTTCTGAAGATAAAGCCTTATCTCCAGCAATTGAAGAGCCCGGCTGCTCTGCAGTCTATTCCCGTTCTCTCTTCTGGCTGTTCGGGGTAGGTGCTCGGCATGGTTCTGTACAGTCACAGTGTACTTCTCTCTGCTAACAAAGCTGGCTTAAGAGTTTCCTGCGCCCTCCCCCCAGCCCCGGCGCTTGTTCCCACCTCTCCGCCACTGTTTGCTGCCTCCTCGGCTGTGCTAATTCAACTCTTTGTGGGCCACATTATAAACCAAATGACTGAGATGATCCAGCTTTAAAAGAAAAATAGGGGGAAAAAAGCTACTCGCGCACACATACGCACAGAAAAACTCAGATGTTTCACTGATCCAATTCACAACTCACAAACAGCTGCACTCGCACACGGGGACAGCGAGCCCGATGAGGGAGCAAGAACAAGAGGGCAGAGCGGGCAGGAAACAGCCCGACTTAAACTGGCTTTCTCTCTGGAGAAAGCCCCGCTGTATAGTGGAGGCGGAGAGCCGAAGGCGAGCTGCTCCCGAGGCAGGAATTGTCTCCCAGCTGGCGGCACCGGAAGGGAAGGTTCTGCTCCGAAGCGGCGAGGCTGCGGGAGCCGTGCTCCGAGCAGCGCTGCACTGCTCCGTCCCCACCCGCCAGCGGCCTGGTTATTGCCTTTTTAAGGGATTTTTTTTCTAAAGTCAGATCGTTCTGCAGATGCAGTTTAGCGTTCGGCCACGCGAACGGGCGGACGGAGTGGAGACCGAGAGAAGATGACATCCACTGTGGCAGTGGGAAAAGCAGGAGGGACAGGGCCACTCTATAGCAATCCTGCCCACGGAAAGATTTGTAAGGAATATGCCATTTGTGTACACCAGCTGTTACCTTAGGCCAGGCATAACTCAAAGTAATGAGAAAGAAATGGGGGAATGGAAAGAGAAGCAAAAGCAACAGAGCTAAAAACAGAAAGCCATTGCAGTCCATCAGACATGAAAGATTATTATTTAGGAAATAGCTCATTTGTGCTTGGTCTGGGCAGCTCAGTCGTCTCTTTTAGCTACAGTACTCTTTTTTTTCTTCTTCTCCATGTTCCATCATTAGTGCCAAAATCCAATAGTGCCTGCTGAGCGTGCCATACCTTTGATTCTGTTTTCCAAACTCAAAAACTACCTGAAGCCACATTACCATCATACAAGATATGAAAATATACTCAGAGTGTGCAATAGGAAAAGGGAGATTATCTTCAGAATATCAGCCATATCCTAATAGTATAAAGCCAACATATGAAAGCCCTGATCATTATAAATGACCTTTTTCCAGCATAATAGTGTAATGTTTTGCTGCATGACATGACAATAATCTGTCAGTAAATTTTAATATATATTTTTCTGAAGAAGAACATCAACATGGGGAAGCACTCTCAGGCAGAAGTTTGGGAGGCACAATTATTAAAAGACAAGACAAAATCAGTGATTAGAAGTCTAATGCCATCTTTTAAACAATGTGGTTTTGACACCTTTCAAAATGATCTGTGGCTAAAATTTCAGGTGGGTGACTTCCAGTCTCAATTTTGTTATTACTCTTCCAAGAATGACATCCTGGTAGTCTATTCATATGTGTAGATACTCAGCATATGCAAGCTGAAAACCTCCAGACAACTTTTAGAAATATGTACAGCTATTTTAAAACTTTCATCCAGGGAATGTTATTGTAGTGGCCCAGAATGGGAGCTCTCAATGTATGGACAACATACAGAAAGGGGCAGATCTAAAGATGCTGTTCAGATGAATATAATTTCTATAGTTCTTTTCCAGTAAGAATACTACAAATCAGGGATTCTCAAGACTACACTACATTCTCAAGACATTTGTGTTAACCTTCCCCAAAAAGGCAAAGTGAGAAATACGATTTTGAAGTATTGAAGGTTTCATGCAGTTTTCAAACTAGTTTTAATCTATTCTGCAGTGACTATCAGAGACTGATGGAGCTTGCTCATAATAGGATTTTTCCTAATAATGTTTAACACATTAAGTGTTGCTTAGCAGTTTATTATTGTTTGTATTCAATGAAGCAATTAGCATTTATTTTTCAAGTAAATTTTCCTAAAAGTGTTTTGTAACATTTTTCAAAATTAATTCACCACCAGGGGGCAAAGAACTATTTCTCCGGAGGGAATATTTTAATCGGTTTCATAGCTGCATGACCGTTCCAAGGTCCTTTTCTACTTCACAATAATTGCAGATGTGATTAAAAACAAAAAGCGTGCAGACCTAAAAATGCATCAGAGGGACATCTTTACCAGTTTTGACAACTTTGACTGCTGTAAGGTTAAGACAATTGTTGGGAGAGAGAGCAAGCTGGAGGACCAGCAGAGGTGGCACAAGATGGCTGTGATGTGAGCGCTGCTTTGGTTGTTCTGCGTCTCTGTCAGGAACACGCCGTGCTGGGTCTTGTGCAGAAAAATTGAGAACCATCTAGGCATTAAACCAGGTAACAACAGCAACTCAGTGTTGTAAACAGTATCATAACACTTATCACAGAATCATAGAATCATTCTATTTCAGCTCATTTTAATTCCTTGCTCAATGCTGTCAGTGCTGTTTTGTTCCTTCTTGGTCCCTCCTTCTGTTTGTTGTTTTGCCAGAGAGGAGCTGATGTTAGGAATCATTAAAAATAGAATTCGATTTTGCGAATGAAAAAAAAACATTTTAAATATCACCTGGGAATTTTCTATGAAGATCGTATCATCCCATTTGTCAGTACATAACACTCATTTCCCATTTGTTAATGTGGTAGGTATGACTGTTAGTGACATTTGCTAAGGCACCCTCCTAAGAAAGGAACTAGCACCATAAAATATTGCAGAAAAGAAAAAGAATCAGGAAAATCCAAAACCAAAAACACATCACCATAGAATAAACTAGTACGACCATGCATAGAGAGACAGTGCAACCAGCAGCACAACATGCCAACAGTACAACAGAAGAGCCTGTTACAGCAAACATGTGGGAATTAATCATGGACAGCATTTGGTTTGTGAGATATCTTTTCAATAAAATGATTGAGTCCATTCAGAGAGGAAACTGAAAGCTATGATGGATGAACATAGAATACCCTATTTACTCAAAACTGCTCTTTCCGTACCATAGATTTTTTTTAGGTGGTAAACTACTGTCCTGTTTAAAATTGAGGATAATACTTTGAAATTTCCTCAGGACATTAAAAATATTTTCTTTATAAAATAAAGTTAAATTTCAAGTTAAATAGCTTTCACATTTCAGGATTGCATTAACAAGGTAGTCATACTCTGATTACACAGTGCAAAACCAGCAGAACTAACTAAATATAGGAAGACCATTAATATGATGTATGTGTACAAGTGTCTTTCTAAGAAAAAGCCTATAAAAATTCTTCAAATTCCATTTTAAATTTAACAGTGCACTTAATTGTGACTGGGA
This sequence comes from Orthonyx spaldingii, assembly GCA_013397795.1. Taxonomy (NCBI): domain Eukaryota; kingdom Metazoa; phylum Chordata; class Aves; order Passeriformes; family Orthonychidae; genus Orthonyx; species Orthonyx spaldingii. The sequence continues at coordinate 98,270 of VZTJ01006620.1, forward strand.
AAAAAAATTCCATTGAATTCTCATCCACAAAATTCCAGTCTATACAGATATTAAAAAGAGATTCCTAGGAAGACCAGTCTGGATTAGATAATCACAACTGCACAGCAGAAAAAAGTACATAGATAGAAACTGATATAAAGAAATGAGGTTTGATTGTTCCATGGTTATATTTACCAAAGAGCACCTTTGAAATCCTACCCACAACTACAAATGCAAACACATATCTGCTAAAATAAGCATTATAATGTCTAATATAGCTTTTCTTACATTTGTATGATGTCAAGTAGAGATATATTTGTGACTTCCATTTGCTCTCAATGAATATATTTCAGAAAATAGAGCAGGGCAGGTTACTTTTATTACAAAACATTATTTTCAGGAAAACAAATTACTGTCCAAAGCACTTTTTTTGCCAAAATTCTGCAATGTAATTTCTCACAAAATCCCATTAGCCAGTACAATCCCTTTAGTAAGTAGTCTTTAACAGAGCTTTAACAGCCCTCAACAACATGGGGATTTTGTTGTTGTTGTGATTAGATTTTGCTGTGGTATGAGTTTTACTCACTACCTCACAGACTAAAACAATAGAAAAGTAAATATAGATTTCTCATACTAAGAACCTTGTCATGGAAGATAAAATGTGCGCTAAACACAGAGATCCCAAATGGTCCAGATCTTATGAGAAGTGGCTCATCTCTGGAGTTCTCTTGAAGCAATGCATTTTTAGACAAAGCATGACTGCTGTTAATAGTAATTTACAGTCTCGTTAAACCTTTTTTTTTCTTAAAATTGACTTTTAAATTCCAAAACCTAGACAACTAAACTTGTCTTGCTGCTTATTTTTTTTCAGAATCACTGTAGCCATGTAGAAATACTTAATGTTCTGTCTGTGCCCTTTAATCACTTTTTCTTCCTCCTATATTTGCATGCTCTCTCATCTCCCCTGTATCTATCGTATCATGCTACCAAATAAATATTAAATATGTTATACTCATTTAGTTCTTAACTAGGCATTCAACTCACATAACAAATACTTCTTCTGTGGGCAAATATTAGACAAGGGATATGTAATATAAAGTGTTATTTAGCAAAATATATTTAATGAATTCTATCAAGTGAGAGGTATAAATATTGACTTCTCCTCCATGTGGTATGTACAGGAAGAAATCACTTAGTGGGTGCTCCTGGTACATATTCTTGGTCACTGGCAGGCTGAGGAGGTGGCTTGCAGAGCACAGAGTAGGAACGTACACAATGGTATTATCTGGATCCACTTTTATATAAGTAGTACTAATGAGTCATACCTGCAACACAAAGTGTCAAAAGGTTACAAGACAGAAAAAACCCCTGTTTAGTAGCTTGTCAATAGCATGGCAATCCTCCCAACATGAAAACTATCTATGGAAACTGGGAAAAGCAACCACCCTTAATAGCTGTGCTAATGGAAGCGGTTAGTTAAATCACAGATCCACTAATTTGTTTCCCTCGTGTTGCAGAGGCCAAACAAATATTCTGTTCTTTTTTGACCCTTAATGCAACCTTCAAAACTCTCTTATATCCTGCAAATAAAAAGGAATTTGATGTCCCTTGCGTGCCTTTAGGATATCCTTGAATGCAAATATTAATGTCAAAGAACAGCCCACTTGTCCTTATTCCATTTATCCCTGACTTGCTTTTATAGTCAAATTATATTTTTCATCTTTCCTTTTGTTGCAAAATTTTTTTTAAAACAGTAAACAAACACCAGGCTAGCAGAACTTTAATCAGTGCTAGATCAAAGTGCTGTTACGTCTGTCTACAGGCCAGCCAAGGGCTCCATTAAATCGCTTAAGCACCGTTTATGCTGAGTAGGTGATTTATTCTTGCAGCATGTTAGAGGAAAGGGCAGAAGGAATTCTCCCTGCAGTACCTCCTGCTGGTCGCAGGCTGCCCTCCCACAACTCACATCGCATGTCGGTGACAGATCATTTATGTGCCACCAGCCATCGGTGTCTGCAGTCCTATCAAACCCAGGGCTGCAGATGGTCACTGTAAAGCCAGGAGGGTCCCAGCTGATGACTGGGCATGTGCACACTCTTGTGCAGGCACAGCAAATCAAACACGTGGCAGGTGAAGCAGGAAAACTGAGCTGCTGTGCTGGGGCAGATTGTACAAGACCATCATACAAGATGCAGAACTTTTATGCTGGATGCTGTGTGTTCCAAGGGATGTCTGTCAGTCCTGGCTAAGGAAAGGCGTGGCACCTGCCCTTCCCTGCACTGTGTGGTGTGAGGTTTGCCTGCAGGGAGGTCCTGAGAGCACAGGAACTGCCATTCTGCCTGTCCTTCAGCCTTATGCAGCCACTTCCCACTGCTTTGTACAGCCTCCTCTCCTTCCCACTCCCATCCACCCCAGACTCTCTGTGTTCCCTGGCTGCTGCTCCAGCCTCTGCTCCAGCATCCATGCCAGCCTCAGCCTTGGCTATGGAGAAAGGATCTGAGCATATTTCTCGTTCATTGGCACATACACCCACAGAGTGACACTCAGAGCTGGGCCCCCTCTTGCTCCCTCCTGTAATGTGCCAACAGCCACTCCTGCTGACTTTTCCAGGAGAAAAAAACTGATTTAGACCATGCAGCTTGGGAACAAGTGGTAGGTAACTTTCCAAAGGCTAGTCATGATGGACAAGTTCTAGCCAAACGTCATACATTCCCACCCAACTTTCCTTTAACAAGTTACCTTTTCCTTTAAAGGACTGGACTTTGGGGCAGGCCCACCCTATTCTGTCAGCAGATCCAACTGAGAATGGATCAAGTACTCTGGGCATGGAAAACAAGCCAAAACAGGTCAGTGGAGCAGGAGATGCATCTGTGACTATCTGTCCTCTGAAGACCTGACAGAGGTGGTGAAGAACCCTCTGGATGCTGTAGCTCCTGGCAGGAAAAGGAAGAAACCCCTCCTTGTATTTTTCTGAACTTTGACATTGAAAAATACAGTGTATATTTAAACACACAAGGTAAAAAATACTTAGGTTTTCTGTTTAAAAAGATTAACCATGAGGTTTATTAGTCTCTGTTTTGATTTTGAATAATTTTTACTTACCCCTTGGGTACATATACGTTTCTTAGTGTTGTCTGGTTTCCCAGGAGGATTAAAAAGTGTAACATGGACCTTTCTGCCATTACAAGCAAACGAACTTGCCACAGCTGTGTGCCATGTTCAGGCCCAGTAGGAAACTCTGTGCCCACTCTCCACACTGCTTTTCCTGTCCCACTGGGCACAGGACTAAAATTCACCAAAATGACAGTACCTCCATAACTGCAGTACTTCCTGCTGTGCCAAAATTCCATCATCTCTGAAGTAATTTTAAAGTACAGGAATATTGAAAACAAAATCGATCGGGGAAGAGGCACAAGTGCAGCAATGGGTTCCTCCTAAGCTAGAATTTCTGTGTGTCTTTGTAGAAAATGTTAAGTACTGTTGTAGTCAGAAAGCTGCTGCTGTTGTAGCTCCATGGCTCACTATTAAAGATAATAAGCTGTTAATTTATATTAAAAACATATTTGCCTTATGGAAAAGAACATTCAGTGAATATTTAGCAATAGTGTGTACAGGACAACACCATGTACAGACACACCATCTCCTCCATATTAAGTACTGTAGAAAACAGCAATGGCAGTCAAAGTAAACTGTAAAGTGGTGGTCATGATACTCTCATGGCTATTGTTTAAATATGCCTCAGTTATTGTGTGGTTGATTCTTTCACCTTTTTACCCATATTTTTGAAGGCTGTCTCCTGAAACTGCACCCCACTCCAGAAAATCTTGGATACGCCATCAATCGACATGCCTGTTAATAGAGTGATCTCAGCCTAAGAGGAAAGGAATCAGACTGGTCAGTTTAAATGTCTAAATTGCCTTTAGCCATCAGCTCTCTCAGCCAGAGAACTGTAATTACCATGAAACACCCAGGGAGGCACTTACCATTGTTGTTTTCTTTTTGCACTAGTCTGTTATATTTGGAGTTATGACAGATTATACTACAGTTACTATAAAGTAGTATTTCCCAAGTGAAAAGGCTCTTCACAAACTATTGTCTTTCTTTCTGTTTTCATTTTTGCCAGTAAGAGACCAAAACATTTGTTAGAAGGAGAAAGAAGCAGCATAAAGATTTATTTTGGAAAAAAGATTTTGTGGCTGAGGAATAAGCAAATTGGATCTTACTGTTTTCTGGTTACATTTTGCCTTTTCACAGTAAGTGAAACAAAATGGTGGTTTCTCAGCTATTATGATTTTAGAAATACAGTATTTAATTAAATATTTTTGTGGCAAAGTACTGTACCTGCACTCTTTGTGTTCCTTGTAGATCTGAGGCTTGCCAAGTTTCACTCAATTAGAAAGAGATCAGTCATTCCAGAATTGAAAGCAGTTTTCTGGAATATCTCCATAAAAAACAAAATTGAATCACTTAACTGGATGTAAGAACTTCTAAATAGTAAGGCATTACAAGCCAATTTTTAAGCTTGGTCTTTTAAATTTGATGCATAAATATACCATTTCATTCCTTCCTCATTTAACTTCAGAGACAGTCTTAAGTACCTAACACCTCTCTGAACATTAAATAACGCTCACAGTAAGACACTTTAAGAAGAATTTTGGTCCGAATTAGCTTTTGCTACACTCAGTCAGTGCTGAGCACCTGATGGAGTAAAACACACAGATCTTTCCCCAGCATTAGTTTATCTTCAGTTATGATAATGATTTATTCTGAGTCCTGATTTGGAATTCTGTTTCACGGCCACCTCAAAAGACAATGCAGTACCAGCACTGGAATAGACACACAAGTAGAAGAAGAGATAGTGAGTAGAGGATATCTTAGAGAAACCAATAAAAACTGCACTATGCATCTAACTTTTCAGGAAAACCCTAGAGAACTGAGCAAAGCAAAACAATTTTTTTTTTCTATTCCTGAGAAGAGTAAAAAGTGCCCTAAAAAATGCTGCTGCTCAGATGCACCAGGTTAGACAAATAGCCTATGTACAGGTGAGAAAGAGCAAGACAGGTGTTACACAGCACTAAATAAATGAAGAGTATTCTTCAGTTACAGAAAGGTAAAGCTGCAGTGGGATCAGTTTCCTTTAAGAAATCAAAAAGAAGATGTGTGATGCTTTATTTGTATTAAATTGTAAATCCATAAAGAGATGCAATTGCAAAACAAAACTGAGGGCTCTATAGAGCAGTTCACACAATACAATCAGAGTAGATTTGCAAGAAACCACACAGAAGATTGCAAAAAGTCTTGAAATAAAATATAGATCAAAGTAGCCTTTGGGCAAATCCGTTGTGTTTGTAAGAAGTAAAATAATTCTGCAAAAGTCTGTAGATGACAGCTGAAGAGAGAGGCAAAGAAGAGCTAGAAAGAATCAATTGTTGCAGAAATTTTGCAAGAGCGAAGACTGCATTATCACTTTGGGTATGAAAAGACTACATATGATTTACATTTGAACACAATACACAAGTTAAACTGTATTTGAAGTCACAGAAATACTTTTGAAATTAAATCTAATTATATTGAGTACAAACAGGCAAAGCTCATCTCATAGAAGTTGTGCTGTGGGGAATGTGAACTGCAAGCCTAGGCAAGATGAAATTTCGGAAAAGCTAATATTTGCAGTGATTTCAAAAATGAAACACTGTATCTTTTTCAGGACTGAAGATATCCAATACTAGATGATAATGCAAATTCTGAAGAAAAACACAAGTCCAGAAAGCAAAAATATAAAGTGAAAGTAGAACATAATGAAATGAAATAGAGAAGTAACATGGGAGAGGTAGCTTATCTGTACCCTTTTCTTTGAGATGTGGTTGAATGTCACTCATACTGTCAGTGTAACTATACCCAAGCACAGTTAGCCAGATAATTTATGTCTTGGTGCAAGAGACACAGTATCAAAAGTATGCCAGACAGCTCAGTCCTGGAAACCTGTCGTTTGGGAGCAGCTGGTAGAAGTCACTCTCCCATCTAAGAGAGAATGCTGACACTGCTTAGGAAGGTATTTAGGATGAGTATAAAGCGTAAACTCTAAAAGGTATAGTACACAGATGTCTATTAATAAAGGCTAACATCTCTTTTTACCCTCCTGACCAAAATAACTGTGAGGTTGATTTCACTGAGAAACAAAGAATGGAGAAAGATTTGGAAAGTGTACTACCAAAGATATGAAGAGCATCTCACACAGCAAGGAGGACCAAAGCCCTGATAGCAAAAAAAATTGTGGAGTTTCAAGAACATTCAGCAAATCCAAGTGGAAAACCCTTTACTTGCTGACACAACGTGGGTATGACTGTGAGGGCCATTTCAAACAAACTGACCAAAACATCCTGTCCTATAAACCATCATCACACATCAGCACACTTGCTGCACGTGCCTGCTGAAATCTCCGCTGTTGTTTATCGGGATATCACCAACCAGAATAAACAGACAAACTGTAATCTAGAGAGCCATTGCCTACTGCTGACTAAGGGCAAGCTCAGCACTAGGAGGCTGTGGCACTGAAATCGGTGCTTTAGGGAACTGTACCAAAAGCTTAGGTGTAGTAGAGAAAAAAACTGCCTTAGGCCATGGAAGAATCACTACAGTCATATATTATCTCACCTACTGGATGACTGTAGAGACTTGCATAGATAGGTACTCAAAAGAGAAAGCCACGTTCACAGTAAATTGACAAAAAACATAGACACAATAAGATCATAAAAGTATTGGTAAAGTATGCCTAAGAAAAAGAAAGACCAGAACCTGATGCTGGAGACCAAAATGTTGAACACAGCCTACATTGTAATCCTCATTGATTAGAAAACTGTATCAAAATTGTTAGTTCTTTATAAATTTCAATAAGTATATTTAAACAACCACGAGGTAGCATGTTATATACATACAACAGCAAATAGAGGCTCAAAAGGCAGCACTCTCTCATGGAGAAAGTGCTTGTCACACACAGACTGCAGAAGGGTGAGAGACATCCACAGTTTCTGATGGAAAAGAAGGAGGAAAATTAGTAAAATCCTACATTTACAAATTCCAAAGCAGAAGAGACTGTCAAGAAGCCAAAGGATGATCAGCTAATATGAGGAGAAGACTATGCACAGCACAACATACAAAGTGAAACCCTGTGGGTGTTCCCTCTACAACCATTCAAGTGCAGGCTCCATAAGATGGAGACCAAACTGGCACTGACTGAGCACTGTTGAAATACACTTCCTACTTTTAGAGGGGAAAGATGTTTGGATGGTTGGCACTTTAAAACTTTCAGCATCCTACTTTCAAACCCTAAGTTAGCATCCCTAGTCATTAGATGCCTGACAGAATGGGGGTATTTCTCTCTCCCTTGCACATTTCTCCCTGCTCTTTGTGATAGTTTAACTTTCAATAAGAACTAAATTCTTCTCTCTTTCACTAGTATGTAAGAATATGGATTAAGTTGCAAAATTTAATACACCCAGAAGATGAAAATGTCAGTGTTCAGTTTCATATTTCCTTTTTTCTTAGCTGTAAAATAGGGATAGTAAATTTAACAATACAGCTCACATGATTCATTAGGCTTCATTAAGATTTCCACAGATTGTATTTTTTAGCTACTGAGTGTTATTATTTTTATCTCTCTCCCTCTGATAAAGGGATTTAGAAGGTCTTTCAGCATATTTCTTATCACATTGGCCTTTTTTCTCTTAAACTCAGACATTCAGGAACTGGTTCTTGGGAGCTCTGTATAATATCTGGGTTGATAAAGCATCTCGAGACTCCTCTAGGATAGTTCAAAGTGTTTTATGTATACACTACAATTAACATTCTTTGGTTTAAATTACAATACAACCGCAAATTCTAGCTCCTCAGCTGAGAACCACAAATGCATTTGTGCAGATAATCTGGAGGGGCCTGCAATTTATGAGTCTAAATTCACATTTGCTAGAAGCTGTATGTAAAGAACATTGTTAATGTTGTGAAGGCAAATATTCAAAAGTTAAATACCAGAATTAGAACCAATTCCAGAATAACTTACTTCCTGTTGGCATTCTAGATATAAAAGTAGGACTTATGCAGTAGTCACTTAAAAGTTGCTTTACAGGGCTTGCTCACCTGACTATTATAGTATCTTTGTGTATCAGCACAAATTTTTCAACTCTTTGTGAAGTCTTCTGCTTAATTCAACACACACCCCCCCGATGAATGATATGACAAGCCCACTGTATGCCCTATAGATGCCTTTTCTCAAATAATTGAGTTTATTATTTTGATGCCAAAATGAACAGATATTGCAGAATTTATGCAGTGGAGTTTCCTTTTGTACACAGTAATATTCTAGACTATGTGGACAATTTTAGGGCTCAAAATTGCCAGAAGAACAGCTAACAACTCTTTATGATACCACAAAATGTCTGTATTGTGCTCTGGCTGTAAAAAGCTGATGTGAAAATTACAGCTGAGGTTTTACCTTGGTTGGGGTATTTTTCTTTTCATTTGTCTGTTTTCAGGCTAGTCTGAGACGGATTTTCACCACAACATAACAAGCAGTGACAGCGGTTGAACAGAACATTTCTTTACAATGAAAGTTTATATCCTTCAGTTTTGGCTAATTTTGAACTCAAGGAGGTTCCTTAGCAAAATAGAAGTCACAATAATTTTTTTATTAAAACAAGTTAAAAAAAAATTTGTTAAATATTTTGAACTCCTTTTTTTCCCACTTTCTTTGCAAATTTTGATCTAATAAAAGCCTTTCATAAAGGAAACCCTAGCAGACTACAGGGATAAAATATTTCCTCTACTTACTAGTTACCCTCTCAGCAGTATCAGGCTGCATTATCAGTTACAGCTTCTCTTCCCCCACTGTTTTTTAACCCTAAAATTTTCCCATTACAGAGCACCCAGTGATGCTCTATGAACCACTCGTATTCCAAATTAAGCTCTACATCACATGCTTTAGCAGGTATTAAATGATATACAGATGCCAGCTTGACCTTTTGCCCATTCTGTACATGTGGGAGCACTGGGTTGATGGATTGTAAAAAAAATCACAAGGCCCTACAGTGCAGAGAACCTGACCCACCCTTCCTCCCCAGCCCAGGCAGGAGGACCCTGAGCAAGCTCCTTGTATGCTGTTTTGGCATCCTACCAAAGGCACAAGGAAAGGGACAGTAAATACTTAACAAATGACTGTAAAAACATGATCCAAGATGAAAGTTGGAAAGTAACATTCAAATCTATATGCCATTTTCTTTTCTTTTCTTATTTTTCTTCTTTTTTTTTTTTTTCCAGGGGGAGAGTGGAGAGAAATCAAACTGCCCACATCTGGGTTGCTGAGTAAAAGCACCTTTTTTCATTCTTGAATTTAGATTTTTTCAAAGTGCTGTTTTTCATCCCCAGATTTATAGGGCAAGCTAGATCCTTCATTTAGATGAGCAGCTTTTGGGCATGAATGACAACAACTGTTCATATGGATTTTTATTATGCAGATTAAATACTCTCTAATTACACATAGTGGAATACTTCATAACAGTCTGCTGTGTTATGTCAATAATCCATTAAGATATGAATAGATGCTTGGTAAAACTTCTGCTGAAAGCAAATGAGCGTTTATAATCTTATTGGAGAAAGCACAACAATCCTATTGACAAGAGCCCGATGGGATTGCAGGGATACAGTCTCATGGGCCGCACTTGAAAACCAGGGAAAGGTCCTGTAGTGCTGACAAACTGTAAATACTAAAGAAAGCACAGAACTTCAAAATGAAACTTCTTTTTTTTTCTAGATTCATTTCTTGTGTGAGTAGGAGCAGCTCCAATAAGCCCTGCAATGCTTTATCTCTCCTTCCCACAAAAAAGTCTAGACCTAATTTTCAGTGTTTTCTCTCTTCATAACATAGTTAACCATACAATGATAACTTTTGAGATTCCCTCAGTTCAGAACTAGAACAAGGACAATTTGAGTCAGAAGACAATTCTGGAAGAGATCAGAAGGCATCAAAAGGTACCCATGCTCTGTTCCACAGTTTCACAGAATCATCAAATATCCTGAGTTGGAAGCAACCCACAAGGATCACTGAAGTTCATCTTCTGGCCCTGCACAGAACACCCCAATAATCACACCGTGTGCCTGAGAGCATTGTCCAAACCCTTCTGGAACTCTGTCAGGCTCAGTCCTGTGACCTCTTCCCTGGGGAGTTGTTCCAGTGCCCAACAACCCTCTGGGTGAAGAACCTTTTTGTGATATCCACCCTAAACCTCCCCTGACACAGCTTCATGCACTTCCCTCAGGTCTTGTCGCTGGTCACCAGAGAGAAGAGATCAGCATTTTCCCTTCTGCTTCTTCTTGTGTCTTCTGTGCCTGCTCTTGCCACCTCTCTGACACTGAGTCAAGCAGTCAGGGAAAGTGGTTAAAAAGGGCCAGGACGACTAAATCAGAAAGGATGGATGATGTTCAAAATTCATGATGATAAGAAACAGCCATTTTAGAACACTGACCTGAATCCTAAGCACAAAGAGGCACAAAACAAACAAATCAAATATAAAGTTATTTTTAGTTTATATTGACTGACCAAAGATGAGCAAGAGGTATTAACTTAAAAACACTAGAACTCATCAACTGCTAATATAACTATCCTGTAATTTATGAAGTCATGGCAAAGCCACGTTACTGCACATTCTTCTGTTTCTCTCCACCATCCTCCTTGTCCATCTAAAATGGACAATTCCTCGGGAAAATTTTTAGAGTAAGTTATTGTTCTACAGGGTTGAGCATCATGGGTTGTATCCCAAGGAATATTTTTGCCACAAGTAGTTCTCTTAGTACTGGTGTAGACACAAGGCCCCAGATGAAATTTTACACTGCAACCACTGTTCCTTGGTGTTACTGAACCAGATCACTGCTGTGAGCCAGCTGACAGGATGACCCTGCAAGGACTTGCATCAGCTCAGTGTAGGGAGCAGTGAATTCACACCTTGACAGGAATAGATGTCTGGGGATCAAGAAGCAGGGGAAACAGCAGGAGGACCTTCTTAATGCAACTTTGTCTATGCCTTTGTGTTAACTTTTTCTTTTCATTAAACTATAGGTCTAGGAATTGAACAGATCTACAAAACCAAACATTCACTTTGCAAACTGAGTATGCTCCATCTGCTTGTAGCTCCAGTGTGACCACAACATAGATGTGACTTCCCTCCATGACAAAGTATTCTCCTTTGCTTCCAGAATCCTATGTGGCTGTGGCTGGAGCATCTAAGCATGGTTTTTCCAACAAATATATGCAGGAGAAGTTGTACTTTCTCAACATTAATTGCTCTGAAGAGGTAGCAAGAAAAAGCAGAATGTCCTTTCTGTGTCAGTGGTGACTAGTGCAAGAAGAAGGAGCCACTTGACTCAGGGCAGAGAGAGACAGTGGCTGATGGACCTGGCACCAACCAGACAAGAAACCTGAAGGCAGAAAGTCATGACAAGATGGAGAATGGGAGGCAGGAGAGACTGGATTTAGAGGCTCATTGGCTTTAGCCTGTGGGGAAGATACTGGTATTTGATGAAGAGCTATGTGAAGAGGAGTGACTAAGTGCTACATGGTTTTTCAGTGGTATCACTAATTAATGACTATCAGAAATACTCATGAAGTGAGATTTGCAGTCACAAGTAGTGCTTTTCATTAAATCAAATTATGATGGTTTGGAGGAAAAGGGGTTGGACAGACAGACACTTCTTCAGGTCTGAAATAGATTGATCTTCAACATTAGGTGCAAGTGCTAAGATTTACTGGCCATGATAGTCAAAGCTTAGATACAAACTTGTAAAAGACAGGAGTTACACAAAACCCCATTTGTGAAACTTCCTAGTTTTAGGGAGCTTGATTTTTTAACCACAGTAATGTTATCATTATTTATGTGTGTTATGTACCTGTGATTCCTGTATGATCCCCAGAACAGATCAGTGCAAATGCTTAGATGATAATGTTTCAAAGGAGTACATTTGGGATAGTTCCTGAAGAAGACCCTTCTTGTTCTTTGATAAAGTCACTCAGTATATTATGCAAAAAGAAAATGGGGAAAGAGATGATTTGTCTGTTGATCCATCATTTACTGGATCCCTTACCCACAGCTGGCAACACGTCAATTGTATTTTTTTAGTTGGAAACACACAGCAGTTGGGTGGATCTTTTCACCAGCATTAAGGTAGGTTACATTTCTGCTCTTACCTCATTAACCTTTATTGCTAGTCCTTTAGTTTACCAGGATAAAGTTTGTTACTCTGCAATCCTGTGTTAGATTAAGTGGGATGCTTTGCAGGTTGTCTCGTTTCACTGTGTTCCTCTACTTAGCTCAGTATTGTAATTTGTTACTCATGTTCAATAAAGCAGTCTCCAGATGAAACAAATAAAGCTTAGTTACAATCTATTAGCAATATCAGTCTACACAAACAAAAAAAATTGCAGGTTGCTTTTATTTGTCTTTTGTTAGAGCATACATGAACATGGCTTGTAGCATTGTTCTGCAGGCAGGGACTTACTTCAAATTTAATTAAAGTTGGAATTCCTGCTGTAATCATATGAATTTAAAAGTTGGAGCTGTAAAAAAATTACTAAATATTTTCTGACTCTCAGCTGAATCGTGAGTTATCAACACTGAACTGCAGAGCTGAATGATTCACTGTGAAATTGATTTTATCACATGGTTCCACAATGCATCCTATGGGGGTTTTTTTCATATTTTCCCATGCATTTTTAATGTGTTGCCTGATCTTTGGGTACAAATTCCTTTCCCTTCAGCAAATTCTAACTTTCTATACACTTGAGCAGTTTCAAACACCTGATATTTAATTTTCATCCAACTGATATTTAATTTTCATCAGTCTTCTAGGGAAATATTTTTGTCTCTTACATGTGGATAATTTTCTGCTAAAATTATATACTTCTGAAGTACACTATTAAATCTCAAAATAAGAGGAACTGAAGGACTAAAAGTTAGATCTCTATCATCATAGACAGACGTAGATATAATTTTCTTATAGAACCCAGTGCTTGCTTCTGTCACTGGCAACACAGTAACATGTATTGACCTTTTCAATGTTTACACTTTCATTAACAGAAGAACCATGCAAAATAATTTTGGAACTGGTTTGTCTTCGAGTTCTGCTACTTAAATTCACTCACAGGCCTTAAATGCATTTCTTCAGGCACATTTATTCTGTTGACACCAGTGTAATTCCATGTAGTGACATATTTAAATGCTTTGCAGAGTCATGGCCGTACAAACATGGCCCTATAGGTGAAGCATCCCAAAACATCTTAACTCTAATGAAGCTAAAATTTTATCTTAAAAAAGAAGTGACTGTGTTTCCAGATATATGTGTGTGCATGTGTATAGATATATATAAAGGTCATATGACAAATCAGTTTTTATTGTTACTTGTTTGGAAGAATATATACACGCACACATGACTAGCTGTATTTTATAGAGGCTTTATTGTCCAACCATACAGTGGCCGAAACACAACCATTTTTTAGTGATCGAGATAACCACACTCCCTATTTACTTGGGTAATTGGCTAAATGACATAATTCAGCTTCATATTTTAAAAAAGGAGGGGTCTATATTAAATAATTGGAGATAAATCATGGACTGCTTGAAGGACTGTAAACAATAATGATAAATAGGCTGCAATTTGTTGAAATAGATGCAAAGAGGTATCTGGGGAGATACTGAAGACGTAAGTGTTGAAACAAATTTACTATAAGCATAAATGTTCTAAAAGGGGCAGTTGATTAAATGAGTAAATGATATATCTTTAAATTTCAATGTAAGCGAAGACGGGTGGAAGGAACCATAGTAATCGAAAGAACGTAGCGAATGAGGTTACTTCAGCTCAAATGTAAGGTAATAATATGAGAAAGATTAATTACAATCATAATTATCTTCCCCTCATACAATTATCTTCCTACATAGTTATTGTTTAAAATAGATTCAAGAATTTAAGGCACTGCTGGCTTCAGGAGCCTGATACACAGGCTGTTAAAATGAAAGGGAGCCTTTCCCTTAACGTCAGTAACTTTGGATCCAGCCTTACAAAAACTTCTGGATTTGGATAGAGTTAATGTAAAGAATAATAGAAACCAAAATACGTTAAGGAATACAGTTAAAGATAAGGTGATCAAATAATGGCAAAATCTCGCCGTAGTGGCACAATAACACTACAATGATAATTAAGTCACGCCAGTATTTGTGGACACAGGTTAGGGTAAAATGCTTGAGGTAACTTTACACTGTGTAGTTTTCTTCTTCCATCATAGTATGAGTAAGCATAGTAACAGTTCTGGGATTATTACTTAACATGCAGACTTCAGAAAGATAAGTAATTTTTTTCTATGCATTTTCTTCATGTTGGAGGACAGAGATATAGAAATCAAACAGCTGACAAGAGGTCTGTGTTAAAATATGAAGGTATGAAATTTAATTTTCAAATAATATCATCTTCCCGAGTCTGGTGTGCTAAGCATAATAAATGAACAAGCACACCGTACTTTATGCATAAGCAAAAATAAATCAGTGCAAAGTCCCTGCAATTCATCTGGTCAAGAAGACTTATTAGACAAGGTCAAATTATATGAAAATCAATCTTCATAGACTGAATCTGATTTGTATTAGTAGATAAATGTTTACCATAATTCCATATCAAGAACAATACTATACAGTAATTCCTTCATCCTCGCTCATGGTCCGTCATACCTAGGGATGCACTGTTACTTACACAGGCTGTGCTTGTACTTGGCTCAGCCAGGGAGAGCTGCACAGAAATGCAGCTCTAAGCAGAGAAATGGAAATAATTTTTGCCTGACTTCAGAAAAAAACCCTGTCCTGAGTTAATCTAAATCTATTTTTCAATCAGTTAAAAACAAGTCTAACAAAAGGTATTGTTTTCCTCTGTCCTCTTTTATATCTCCAACAGTAAGGAAATCTGCCCTCCAGTCCTCCCTTGACCAGATGAGGAATTTCACTTGCTGTCCCGTTTCAGAGGACTATACTAGACATGGTCTTCAATGTCCAGTAGTTTGTCACCCTGCAACAGACCTCATCTTCCTCAGTTATGTGGACTGTACTCAGGTGTGCCTATGAATCTAGTCTGAAAAGGATTCAGAATAAATTCAGAAAATGCCAAACTGATCTAATTTTTTTTTGCTGTCTCCTTTCCATGTTCTTCTTCTTTTTTTTTAATCCAAAGCTATTTGCCAATTTCAGATCACATTTGCAAATAACTTTGGTTGTCTTCAAATTTCTTTTGGTGGCTGAATAAATCACTGAAAATTCTAAATCTCAGTCTTAGTTCTAAACATATGTTTATTCCGCTACCCTCCCTTTCAGTCCTGATCAAGGCCAAAACAGCTTGCAGGGCAACTCTAGTACAACATCAAGATGCCACTTCCTAACCTGCTCTATATTGTGCTGCAGCAAAAGGTTGAGTGCTCTGTTTCAAGTGTTACATTGCAGTGCACAGAAGGTAGAGGGCTGGTGAGGGATACTCACATGAGGGAACACTTAAGTCATTTTTAAGATGGCTTCAGCACCCAAACTCATACACCAGGTTCAGAATGAAACTTCTGCATCTGAAGTGCAACCAGAGTGAGATTTATGGCCTCTTTACACTTTCTAAGAAGTTTCTCCACATTGAGCTTTATTCTGATTTTTCCTACGGTGGCTTTACACTGATGTAACTCTGCTGGTGGGAAATAGAATTGCTCTGGCTTTCACCTGACATCAGACCTCTCTGAACGATGCTCTGTCAACAGCTGTAACAGAGTCCTGGGTCACAGGCAGGCATCCACCATCTTGAGTTGTAAGTTCAACCTGTCACATGAGGTTAGTGCTAGGAGAGACTGCACACTTGCTCTCGAGGCAGCCAGCCGGGCTGGAGGTGCTCATCACCCTCGAAGGATGAGGGTTGCTGGAAGCACCCCCTGCTGAATATCCACCTTCCAAACCCCGCCTGGATTCAGCAGTACCAGCTGGACTGAATTTTCTGTCCTAAACTTTTATTAATTAAAAAGCTTTAAAATCTGAATATGACCCCGTATTTCTCAAATTCAAATAAGGCTTTTCACATTTGGGCCAAACTCTAATGCAAGCTGTCTGGCTGTGACACAAACAGTGGACCTACGCCAATGAAATGTGGTGTGTGTCGCGCTGCAGTCTGAGCTGTCTTCTTGGGAGGCTGGGAAACCCTGGAACAGCTGTGTCATTTTAATTTTCCTTATTCTTTCCAGAGTTTTTCTAGCACCATAGCTACTTTCTGCTCTATCAAATACATGATAAATTACTATAAACTACTTTTAAAATTAAGCAAAAGATGTAATGGATGCTGGTAAACTGGTGCCAAGTAGCCCAGTCTGCTGCAGGAGCGCAGATGTTGACCTGATTAGAATTTCTTTGCCACTTGTACACTTTTTTCCTCCTCTTCTCTCTCCCTCTTTACTCTTTTATTCTGTGTGCTACAGAAAAGAAGTTGATGACTTGCTAGTCAAACTCACCTCCCTCTCTTGCTCACCTCTGAGGTAAAACTCCACAGGCCTTGCCATGGGGTCATGCACTAAATAGAGCCACCTCCTCGTGATCTGGGCAGGACTTCTGCGCCTCCCTCTGTGACTGACACTCCACAGGATGCTGTTGGATTACAGTTTTGTAATTAATGGAGCTAGAAATTGCTTAAGAAAAGACAGTTCTCACCTACAACCTGCAAATTACCCTCTTCAGAACCACCTCTTTGTAATTAAGAGCCTCCTTTGTTAGCTATCTAGAAGACCTTTCCCAAAGCAGAGGAACCAACCCACTTCATCTGTAAAAACAGGCACCTTGTGAAAAAATAAGAGGTCTGGCATGAGAGCTAAAGAATATGGGACATCTATGCTGTTCTGCTAGGTGTCTGTGCCTCATCTTCCCCATGCCACAGGAGAGAATTGGTATGGGCAGGGTTAGAGCAGAAAATTGGAAAAAAGCCATTGGCAGGGCTCAAAATGGTGATCCCACCCATTTTCTGCTTAGTACAGTCATCCTGGCTACATCCACGGTGTTTAGTCACTGCAGCTGTGCTCAGGCTTAGGTGTGCTGAGCCAAGTGACAAAGATCAGGTACCTGCAACCTGTCACCTCAAGCTGTCTTTGCATTCTCTGGTTGTATCCATGTGTCCTGGTTTTGGCCAGGATAGAGTAAATTTTTGCAGTAGCTGTGAGGGAGCGGTGCCTGGAATTGTGTGGTCGTGTCTAGGTTGTGATTCTCTACCACTGACATCATTGCCAGGAGTGTAAGTAAGGGACTCTTGCTTCCAAGAAGAGGGACATGGCTTTGGGCTGAGAAAAGCATGGTGCGAGTGGGAAACCTGTCTGCCAGTGTTCGTTGTTGCTGTGGGACGACATATAAATCACCCTCTCTTTTTGTACATTTTTGTTAGTAATATTGTTGCTGTTACTGTGTTTTTCTTATTGTTCTTTCCAATAAATTGTTCTTAACTCACTATCTGTGCCTTTTGTCTCTCTTACCAGAGGGGGAGCTGCTCATGGTTTGCTTTTTAGTGGGAGTATTAAATTGGGGAATATCATTCCTAAACTTATGCTATTTTTTGGCAGGAACAAACCAAGGTTTATCAGTCAATACACTTTTGTATGGCCTCTGGTACCCACAACATTTCGAAAGTGTTGCCAAAACTTCTCTGGGTTGTCTGGAGAAAGCAGAACTCTGCCAGGTGTCTCCTTAAACAGGAAACCAGCAGAAGGTGGGATATGGCTTAACATCTGATCTCCACAAAATCCTTACAGCAGGGAAGACAATTTTGGGTCCTGAGCAACTTAGGAGACCAATTTATAGTTTTTATTTTATATTTCCACTGACCAGGCAACCTTTAAGGACCAAATCTGTCATGACAATGAGATATCATGGGTTTGTTCACATAGAACATTAATCCCACAAAAAACTTCCAGACAGTGACAGAGACTTACATCTTCTCTGCTCTCCAGATTCCCACTTTCTGGGCAGCCAACATAGCTCCCAGAGAGGACCTCTGGAGAAGAGAGAAAGGGAAAACCACAGAAGAGATGTAATGCTGCAGCCAGTGGAGTTAGCAGTGAGATGCTGAGGGCAGGGCTTATAGGTGGGTTATTGAGAATGAGTGCAGATGTACCCAAGGGCCAGCACCAGGCTGGGGTGGCCCTGGGGAGATGGAACTGGGCTATGAAAACTGAAATCTGCTCTGGGGTTCTCTTCAGCCTGTGCCTGAGTTTTTTGACCAAAGACCCTTTGGGATCTCTCTGCCCTGGGGCTGGACTGCCAGGCAGGACCCAGGCACCATGTCAGCGACAAGTGAACTGCCAGTGCAACTCTCTAAATTTCAGATAATGTTCTTCCAGATCATCCAGTTCCTTCACAAAATGTTGAAATAAAGAAGTCTTGAGAGGATCTAGTACTTTACCAGTACTATCTCCTTAAATTTAAATCCTGTGGCAGTTTTTTAACTAATCCATCCAGATAGAAGCAGATCAAATCTCCCAACAGTGTCAGTGCCCACCTCTGGCCTCATCCCTCTGCCACTGCTTTCCAGTTAATTTATGTGAGAGGAAAGGCCCTCGGGAACTGGCCTTTAATACCACAGCTGTAATCTTCTCTGAGGCAAGGAGAGAATCCTGCTCAGGGATTTGATGCCTGCAAAGCTGTGTGGTAGTCCTGTCTGGTCTCAAATTGTCTCTGTATTTTTTTAAATTGTTTTATATCGTATTTCTCCTACTATTTAAAAAAAACCAAAACTTTTTTTCAAATAAAGAATGAAATGTACATATACATGATTTGCCTAAGAGATCAATACAAATTAATAGATTAAATTTCTGATGCATATTAGAAAAATAAAGAGGGTCATTCATTTGCTTTAAAGTAGAAGACAGAAATGTCACTGACAAATTAAAAGCTAGAATTGGTGATTTCCTGTTGTTGAGGTATCAGAGCACAGGAAGAAATCAGAATTCTCCCCAGACTTCAACATTTGAGGGACTGCAAATGCCTTGCTGAAAAATTTGCTGTTCAGCCCCACTGCTTCCGCTCTGAAACAGTGAATGAGCCCACCATTAAATGTTTAAGACAGAAATACTTTATCTTTTTTCCTTTTTAGCTAATCAAGATCATTCTGGTTGAAAACCCACATACCTCTCTAACAGTAAAAGTTCTGTTCAGATGTCTTGAGCTTCTGCCATCTCCTCCAGATTTTCTGCATGGTTTGAGTGGTGGGCTGTATATTCAAACCATGTACAACAATATTTCTTACAGATGTCAAACATATGCAGTAGGAAAATGAACAGTATGGCAGACTTAGTGACTGTGTAAAAGTGACTTTTATGTTAAAGGAAGTCCCCTTTTACAGTGAATAGAAAGAACTGGTAAAGGACTTGAAGCTACAGAAAAAAATTACTGCTCCTTGCTGACACATTTCTGCTGTGTTCAGGAATCAGCACTGTCTGTGCACAGTCTTTGAAAATAACCATAACAGCATCAAAGAAATTCATGATTCCATCAGCAATTTCTTATTACAACAAAATACTCTTATGAGGCTGATTTTTGGTCAACCACTCAGGTCAAGTACATGAGCAGCGTTTTTTCCCTAGGCTTTTATTAGATACCAAAATGTCTTCTTGACTGCTCCCTTTGACCACAAGTAAAGGCTTTTTAATTTCCTTGCTTTAGTGATAAACAGAATCACCAAATATTCTGAGTTGGAAGGGACCCACAAGGATCATCAGGTCCAACTCTTAAACGAATGGCCGATGTATGGATCAAACCCACAACCTTGGCATTATTAGCACCAGACTCTGGCCAACTGAGCTGATCTCGGGGTCAAGAGTGGCTACATTTCTTCACATTCTGGCGAGATGAGAGTAAGCCTGGAAGCAGCTGCCTGGGGAGGCAAATCGTACTTTTGCCTCTGATGGCTGCAAAGTTCACAGCCTCGCATCCTTCCTGAGACATGGATACCATGACCTTGGCCAGGCACTTCCCTGAAGTCTCACACTGGTTGGAACTCCAAAGAAAAAGACAGCAAGGAGCATACAGGCTTTTGAGAGTGAATGCAGCAACTTTTAACCTAAACTGATGGTTTAAGAGGTGGAGCAGAACAACACAAATTAACATGATGTTTCCACGAGTAGGTAAAGGTATTGCTAATGGGTTTTTTTCCATAGATTCTGAGTTAATGTAGGTCAGTCTTTCTGTGTTTGAACTTTGCGTGTGTTTCAGCTTCTGCTGGTCAGTCAGGCTAATCCTCAGTTTTCCACACACACACCTTAGAATGTATTATGAATTATGTGCACCTCTTTATAAGGGTCTCTTATTCTTGCTCTGATTTTAGCCCTTCATCACCTTGTGATTATAACTGGGTCTGTATTACAGTTTGGTACTATATTTCCAAATTATACACAACTTGCACACTATACAATTGAATTTCCTTGCAAATTCCTAGCCCACTTTTTTAAAAATAGACAATTCAAAGAGAAACAGAAACATAATTTTTGCAGCGTAATATAATTTATATGCACACATGTATTACTTGACCCTATTGCATGTCTTTTGTGTGCTAGTGTGCAGACTGTACCTCAGTCATGATCTTATCCTTACACGAGAGCAAACAAACAGTTGAGTGCTACGTATTTGGGTGTTTCTTTAGTAAGTGATTATCTACAGGATATTGCTGACACCTATATCATTTATACTCACTCATAATTAATATCCCACTGCCTGTTTATACTGAACGCTTGTCTGCTGCTGATTAATTTTAGAAGATTCCACCTGAAAATGTGGTGTTTGCCATGATAGAGCGGGCAAAAAGGCAGTGCTGCTGGCATCCACACTTCTGCCCTAAGCGTCTGTTCTCCTTCAGCCAAGGACCAGGAACAAAACCTTCATTGCAAGGCCCTACACGATCACACCTAATCAAGATGACACGACTCCCAAGCACGGATTATGGAATACATACAGAGAACTCTCAAGTCACTTCAGAGCGATTACATGAGTTATGCAAATACAGGAGAAAATGATAAATTTATCAACATGTTTGAAAAAAATGGAGCAGTTCTCATGAGTGCAATGAAAAGGCCAGATCAAAGCAGCAGCCAGTGAGCCAGAGCTGGCTGCCAGGGCTGTGTCAGATGGCATATTACCTCCCCAAGCACCTCCACATGCCCAAACACTTACTCTGTAAACTGTCAGCCCACCTGTGTTGGAGGAGAACCCTGCTCTGATGGAGTTCCAGAGATCAGCTTACAGAGGTGCCCCAAGGCTGACATTTAGCTCACAGCACTGAAAAGGCTAAGCCAGCCTAGGCTGGATTTTTATAAATGACTGGCTTGCTTTCTACACCTCTTTGTCACCTTCAAATCAAGAATTACTATAATCTTTAAAGATTATTTATTATTAGTGCAACCAGAAACCCTGTTTAGAGACCAAGACCACCTGGCACAAACAGAACAAAAGACAGTCCCTACTCCAAAAGTTTATGTGTTAAGCATGTTCCCTGGAAACAGTCTTCCAAATGGATGAATATCAACAAGCTGACATGTGTTTCTCTGTAAGTTCCCATGCTCCAAAAAGAAGAAAAAGGGACCCATAAATGATCTGTATTTTCTTATCTGTCAGTGGTGGAATTCTACAACCAAGGCAGCTGACAGCAGTCAGACCTGATGCAAGAGTGTTGTACTTATGGAAGAACTAGAATATACTAAAAATGCAAAACCTGGCCAACATTCTTTGCATATTTATGCTCTTCAGATCTTTATTTCTCTGAGGTGGCAAAGGACATATGGTGAATCAACATAAAATTTAGCTCTTTATGTGCAAACCATTCTTTTTTATTTCCTTTTGCCAATTTACTTGGAGCAGCATATTTTACATAGTTACAGCTGGTAGCAAGTGAGTCAGCTTGATCTGATACTTGTAAATCTGTCAGAATCTCACTAATAGTTATATATTTTACCCCAGCATTATCCTTGGGCAAATAATGGTTAAGTATCTTATTCTTCCCAGTCTCTTTTCTCTCTCCTCTGATCCCATCCCTACTCTACTAGCTACTGTAGTCTACAGTGAGCTGCTTTTTCCTCCTCGTCTCTACTTAGGACTGATGTCCTGTTCTCTTAAGTCTTCTTTCTCAGTTTCTCTCTCCTGTGGGGTGCCCTTCCCAGTCTTCTTAAAAGTAGGAGAGTTGTTAGCCTGTAACTAAGTTGATAGTGATGCTTTCATAACTTGCTATCAATATGAAATATACCTTTGCTTTTTGGATTCTAACAAGATATGGGTAAATAAGGTATCTGCATTATTTTATCTCAGGGCTCAGGCTACTCTGAAGTTTTGATTTCCTAACAATTGTTGTTTCAATACCTCCAAACAGAAAGCTATTACTCTGGGACTGTGATATTACCTGCACATCAATAGACTATATGACTCCAGCACCAAATAATGGAGACTAGGGTGATAGTGTTAAGTTAAAATAAGTTGCAAATAAGACTGTTAGCTTTCAAGTACATGTCTAGATTTATATTTTTGTATGAATTTGTTTCCATTCTTCAGCTATATACTAACGCCTCCTATTCCAAATACTTCATATTCTACTTTCTCAAAAAATAATGCTTAGACTTATGGAAAGTTCTTAAATTTGATTGTAGATAAAATTTTAAAGCATGGTAATTGTTCAAATGGAAAATAATCAACTTTGAAGGAAGTTATCCCTGATTTTAGGTAACATGTCTTAAGTTTCTGTATTTTAGCTGAAACTCAGATGCATGTCAAGTTCTAAAGATGCAAAACTGACCCCATAGCCAAATGAACATCAGTTATTTGTATTCTTTATGGAGTAATTCATGACTGATACAGTAATCCAATGATCATGACTGGGGAAGTGGTACTGAAAACTCCTTAACTGTAACTCTGGTCATGCAATTGTGTGCAAAAGATATGTGCTCCAAGGAATGCCCTCAGAAAGAACTGCCACTGACCTAGCAGATCTTTTCCATAGCCTAAGTCAAGGGAGCAAGGACTTCCATCATCCTAACCAGGAAAATAAGCAATATGATAAAGACAGGAAAGACTTGTATTTTTTCAATATTAAATTAAATGTATTTAATTTTCAGTTTCCAACATGCCAGTCTATACTGGCAACTGAAAACAGCATCAGCAGTTAATAGGGTGGAAGCTGAAAGTTAACTTCTGAACTGGAGGTCATCATCATGACAGAGAGAACTGATAGGCTCACGTTTTTAACATGATGCTAAAATGCTCAGGTACTGAAACAGTTAATGCAAATGCAGCTGTCACAATTAAGTTTCAGATTTTATCATTCTGCTGAAATGAAAGCTCCCTATTTTCATACCATCTGCAGACTCAGGGAGACAACGCAGCCACTCTGCTGTCTGCTGGTGTTTTGACGGTTTCCCTCCCAAGAGCATGGAGACAACATCCAGCTCTCCGTGGCTGCACCACAAGTGACGACAGCACTGTCATGAAGCTTGGTGGAAATCTGTTGAATGTTCATCAGTGAAAAGCAGCCAGTGAGCAACTGTGACAGGCATCACACTGGTAGGCAGAGAAAAACACCTGGGAACTTTGTGGCCATACCTCAGGCTCTCCTGATTAAGATACCACTGTTATCTGTCAGGTTGCAGCTAGCAGAGCTCCTCAGCTCCTCTTGAAGTTCTGTCAGGGATGGATTTAGAGTAGGGAGAAACAGAGTAATAATTAAGGGAGTCTCAATGGCTTTGCAACGCTCTGTTATAATGACGGATCTGTCTGTGATGCTGTAACTGGAATGAGATACCTGCTACCACCTCTTCCTCTCCAAAACAACCCCCATCTCTGCCTCATGTCTTTGTATGTGATAATGCTCATGAGCCCTGTATGCAGCTGGTGCTCTGCCACTGGGGTAACCCCACAGCAGCCAGCATGGAGCTGAGGGTCAGAGCTGTGCTCCCTGGGAGGACAGGGAGGTTACGGGGTATTAGGACAGCAACAATGGTCATGGTATAATAACCCAAACTGAGCAAAGGGGACTATAAACTACAGGGATTTTTGACTTAAATGAGATTTCAAAAGACGAAGCAAAGTTCTGCAGCATGATTGGATTCTGCAGTCAGAGGCCATGAATACTTAGGAAATGCTTAATACAGTCCCTGCCTCAAGAAAGACATGAGTAGCAATGAAGATGTCACTTGACCCCCTGTAAAGAAAGATTTCTCCATCTTGTATAAAACTCTTCTCAAGGAAAGATACAAACAGCATCACTGCATGAGCAGGAGGATTCCCAGCAAATGGCTTCATTTGCAGGAGGCAAAGTCCTTCTCTCCTGCTCAGCTGTGCACTAGTGACCAGGGCTCAGCATTTGCTCAAATCTTTCTAGTGAGATAGGAGAGATAGAGCAAATCTATGAAATAATAATTAAGCCAATTTTATCCCATAGCTTTTCTGAGTACCTTGCACTGTAACATCAGCACATGCATCCTGTGCTCACAATCTCTGATTTAAAGGTCCCCCGGACAGAAGATTCCCTCCAGCCCTAACCTTCTTTCTTTCTCCCTTCCAAGCCCTTTTTTCTCTCTTGATCCAATTCGAGGGCCCGTCCCTCAGTGTTTGTCATCAGGCTCCATCCTGTGTCCCTCAGTGCCTTCAGGGTGTCTTCTTTTTTCTCTGTTCCAATGGCTCCAAGGTCATTCACTGCTCCTAAGGGAACCTGGCTTTTTTCTTCAATCCCCAGACATCAGACATCTCTGGACCCCTCTGTCTATTCCTCTGTCTATCTTCCTTCATGGTTCTCTCTTTCAATTTGCAAAACCTTCACTCTATCAAGTTTTAAGCAACAATATTTCAAGGGAATGGACAGGAAATTCCCATGCCCATAATTAAATTTCACATGTAGGGCTGTGCGTGCCTTAGTGCCCACACTGACAAATACTTCTCATAATGAGCCACAGCTAGTACAAATCAAGTGACACAAAACCTGAAACGATTGGAGAGAAAAGAATGTGACTCAAATACGTAGGACCTTTCTTTTAGCACAGAGAGCTTTTCATTGTTAAAAATATGCTTGAATACAGCATTCAAAACCTGAACAAACTGATTAACCAGGGACCAAGTCAGTAAAGGAGCAGTGGCGCTCTGCGTTATCATGTGAGAGGCCCCGGTTTGGGAATGAGAGAGGCTGATGATAAATGGCTGCAACACAGCCATGATGCCACAAGTCTCTGTGGAACAATACTGGCTCTGCTGCCCTTCCTTGACAGCTGCACTCAAATCTCTGCAAACAAGGGTTACTCCAGAAGGCCATTTGCCCTTCTCCTGTTGAAAAAGTTGTCTGGGGAATACACGTGGTCACTAGCTATGGGGATACACTGAAGTGATCTCCAGTGCACAGCTTCACTGCATGTCCCTGTCCCCTTCTATTGGGATTTGGGACCTCTGTACCAGGGAATGAGCGCAGAGACATTACACTGCCAGTGGAAAGCCTGTCTACCAGGTGATTTAGAAAGCAGCCTGTGTGGCTGTGCCAGCAAAGGCAACACATCTCCTAATACATTCCCTTAGATAAAGGTCATGATGATCAGATACAACGTTGGAAGGGAAAGGGCTAAATATTAGTCAACTAATGAAGTTTTCCATTTTATTTTCCCCAAGTGATATTTTGTGTTTGAACTCTTTGTGAGAAGACAAGAGGAGACAGAGTAAGTGTGCTTGAAGTCCACAGCCATCCATGTGCCATACCATCCAACCTATGGAGCTGGCTAGAAACAATGCTTTCTTTAAAAAATAATTACAGTTTACAAAAGTTTCTGTTTTCTAGCTTAAGAAATTTCATCATTTCTCCCCCTCCCCCACCCTTGTTTTAAATAGATGAAAAGTATTTCATAAAACAAAAGAAATTTTAGACAAGCCCTGGACTGTCCAGTGTCTCAGCACAGTGATGCTGTGGAATTCTTTACAGGGTTGTTATTTGCTCCCTTACAGATTAACACACTTGGGACCAGCTCTCTGTCCCAGCCCCTGTATTATCACATGGCAGCCTCAACTACACCTTAATAAGAACATACTTTCCACTCTTTTAAGTTCTTCAAGTTGCATCTTAAAAAGTATATGGCGCCCTATATAGGGATTAAATTGGGGGGTTTAGACATAGTCAGTGATTAAGGTGGGCATTTATGACCTTCTCACTGGCAGGAGCCAATCTGTAGGAAAGCAATCTGCAGCACAAGCTCTACAGACAAGGCATGGTATGATGCTGTAAACCAAACCCCATTCTGTTGTTGTGTTAGTCAAGGAGCCCCATCAAATTATTACCATTATTTATACCCTAATAAAATGTAGAAGTCTCTTTAAGGTTTCAGGTTCTGTGGTGCCTGATTCTCTCCAAACACACAATGAAACATGGCTCTAAGACTGGTAAAATGAAAACAGTTGGGAGAATTGAACAGAATTCATAATGAATTATTTTCAGGCATATGGTTGTTTTAAATGTTTTCTCATAGCCGGTAGTACTGCAGGAGAAAAAAATAGTGTCATGAAACCAACAAGGAATTTCATTGTCTCTAAGTAAAAAACACAACATAAGTCTGATTTAGATAATCCCACTATATAGTGATGGTGTTAACACTGGTCCCATCCCAGACTGCCTCTCCCAGTCCCAAGACAGGGACAAGACACTTCCTTCCTCCAACAAAACAGAAGGAAGGATGGGTGTCCCAACTGTGGTATGGCCCCACATGCCCTGAGGTTTTACACATATGGCAACACTTTGTACAGGTGCTTGTAAACATGATACAATTTATTACTCTTTCTCCTTTCCAGTAAACCAGAATCAGAACACTCAATTTCAGAAAAAATTCCTTTTTTCCTAACAGCTGCAACACTTAAAAAATTTAACTATAAGCTTTTTTTCTTCTCATTTCCAGAACTAAAGCTACTCCCAAAAGTAAAGACATGCACGCCTCTTTCAATTCACTTATGCATATGAATATATGTAGCATCTTCTCTGATACCTGCTGTTGCTAAAGAATGTATTAGAAATCTCTGATGCTGAGCAGCAGCTTTCTCTTAACAAAGAAGCGAAGACTTCTCCAAAAAATCTTATAAGTATTGATAACTTTAAAATTTTATTTTATAATGTTTACAGTCTGGATGAAAAATAAGAAGGAAGATAAATATCATTTTTAACAATCAAATATCCCCAAAACCCACCAAAACCCCCCATATTTAATGGCTTTTTCCAGCATCATGGGGAAAAAAACCCTAAAACAAACAACCAAACCTAGTCCTCACTTTCTCTTTCTTTTCCATGTTATTTTAAATGATTAATGCTAAATATTTATGTACAATTAGTGCCCACTTAATAGGCAGCTTACAAAAATATAATCAGGGATTTAGCTTGATTTTGAAATATGAAGAAAACTTAAGGAAAGCATGGGGAAAATATTTCAGAACATGAGGGAATGGGTCAGCTAGAGGTAGCTCCAGGGTCTGCATTTGCACCCTCTGGTTGATACTGCTCTCCAACAGTATCCTGAGAGGTCTTGCATCTTTCCATAATGTGACACATCCTCCAGTACTTTAGAATTTAGTTGAGACACCGTGAATGGGGAGTGAGATACAAGAGAGGTTGATGAGATTGTTATCAAGAAAGGCCAGCAAGCCAAAAAATCACTTTTGTTTTGTCTACCTTTATGTTAGATCTGAGTGGCACAGTGCAGAGCAGGAACTTAGACAGCAAAGGACCCAAAAGTCCTGGTCCCAAACCCGGGAACTGCGCTTCTCTCTGGGCACTGCCAGGTGGCCCAGCAGTCACAGAAAGCCATGGCACAACAGCACGGCTTCCTTTGGCTACTTCAGGAGTAGAGGAGCTGGAGTTTATTTTAAAAACTAAACCCTAAGAATATGTGTATTCAGTGTATATGTTCCTCCCGTGCTGACCTTGTACCTCTGACTGTACCTTCAGCCACTGATCTGCAGAGTTCTTGTTTATGGGTTTGAGACCAGAGCTCCACACAGCCCAGAGACCAGGCAAAGTCCATCACAGGCTCTTTGCTCAGCAGTTAAGGTCAGGGTTCACAGAAGGGCCACACCATCACCTGCACTTATCAGAAACCACTCCTGATACCACCTGCAGGGAACGCTGGTACACTGTGGAAGGCCAGTTTCCATCAAAACCTTGATTTGGGTTCACTCATTGAAAGAGCAACAGAGAAGACTACGGCCATCTCTGCTTATGAGTAGATCTGTGTTGCAGTCAGCAGCTTCTGGCAGACAAGCACCACTCAGGGACAGTGTCCAGGAGCCAGGCCCAGGAGTGGGACAGCCCTGCTTCACTCTGCTGCATGCTGGCCACACACCAGAGAAAGAGTGAGAAGCTTATTGGAGACCATCCCAAACTCTGTTAACCCTGAACCAGCTGGGGAACATTTCAACTTTGCAGTAACTATAGGTTGCCTTGCTTGAGGCTGATTCACAATAAAGTGAAAAAACAAACAAACAAACAAACAAAAAACCAAAATCAGGTGTGCAAGATGCTACTGAATAAAAAATGGCCCTGATTAGGAACAAAATACAGCCATACTCTGGGTGACCACTCCCACCAGAGTCACTTCATGCTCCAGGTGACATGGCTCCACCCACATGTGAAATGACTCCAAATATATTAGGAATATGTTCCTGCTGGTGTGTGAGTGTGATCAGTACATATGTCATGGGAGACTGCAAGAACAGCATTGCAGACTTTCGTCAGCAGTGTAGTAATGGCAGAGTTATGCTAAATTGGTTGTCCAGCACTGTGCTGAATATCTTCCTGTCTGAAATATTCCTTGATTAAAACAGTGTATGAGGAAACTTGTGTCTATAACAAGATAAAAAACACTAAGTAGATTTAATTGTTTCTACAACCTTGTGTACTAAGCAGGTTAATCTTAATATAGCCAGGCATGAAGCCTATATCAGATGGATTAAGAGGGGAGTATAGACATGATTGAGAGCACTGATTGCTTTACTACCACAGGTTTTACTCCCTTTTCAGGAATAAAATCTAAGCAATGTGCTGTATGAGTACCCGAGCTGCTTAGCTAGAAGATACAAGCTGCGAACAAAAGACCTGCAAGAGAAATCAGCAGATGAACTGAAGCTTTCTGGCTTTGATGCAGAACAATACTCACAGTCTCTTTTGCACTTTACTTGTCCAAAGGAATAACCAATTCCTTCAGCAGCTCTTCAGACCATGTGTTGCCAATGCAGGGACCTTGCCATCCTAGGTTTATTATGAAAACCTAGTTTGTCAAGAATACAAGCAGCTGGGAAGCAGCTAAGTAAACAAAACAAAAACATAACACATTGCTGCCTGAAAATATGCTACAGTTAATGCTTGCACAGGAAAATTCTTATAAACAGCAAATACTTTAGGACTCTTTTACGTCCACTTTCTGCAGCAGTTGTAGCCTCCTGTTATAGCATCACTCTGCTGTTGGAATATTACCAGCAGTGGTAGCCTGCACTGGAGTTTTATTCCTTTTTCTGGGCCAGTCCTTTCATCTTTCTTTCTTTTTTTTTTTTCCTCTGAAGGTTATTTATGCAAGTGTGACATGCAGTTACAGTAAAGTTCCTTACAATGAATGGAGTGCAGGGCAGTGGTAAATTCCATTCCAAATTCATTTTGAATTCTAAAGGTTCCATTTAAGGGATAATGATGGGAGCAAAGGGCATTTCTCCAGGATTAATCACTGGCTGGGTGAGATGATAGCCCAAGGCAAAGCCATGGGCCATTAACCCCTGCAGGTCACCTTATCCCTACAGGAAATGCACTGGGTCAAGTTCACTGTTGCTATTATAAACTCTTATTCGAGAATGGGGTTACACTTCTCTGTTTATATATGTCTTCCATTCCCATGTTTGTAATGATAGTGGATAGCTTTTGGCAATGCCTCTATATTGTACCACTGAGAGATGTAAAAACAAGTTCTATTGTTATATTTGATGCCAAAGACACAAGTGGATTTTTACTGTTTACAGTGAAACATTTAAGATTCTTGGAAAACAATGAAAAATGAAATGACAGGAAAATACCACATGAAAAAGACCCAAGGAAATGACATTAGAAGGAGGGAACCTCTCTTCAGTTGGTGTAAATCATCACATCTCTGAAGCCAAAAGAGCTACATGAATTCACACCAGCCAAAGAACTCAGACAGAAGTTGAGGTTGAAACACATTGAAGAATAAATTTTAGGTTTGGCTCCTATACCATCACATAGGGAATATCACATAAAGAAGCAATTTGACAAAAGTACTGCTTAATGGGATTTATGTGCTTGTGAAAAGAGCGTTTTAAAGTGCTGCCTGAGTCCTCTATTATTTACATGGTTCCCAGTCCCACAAACTTTAGTCAGGTTCAATAGTTTCTAGCCAGAGCACCAGGCAACGGCCTTCCAATCAACCCATTGCAAGGGAAAAGTATCACTGTAGCTCCGTGGCTTGAAGCAGCAGGAATTTTGCTCACTGTGAAGTTTTTCTTTGCTCACATGAACTATAGCCCCAGAGTTCAAACTCAGATCCAGAAGGAGACTGTGTAAAATCTCCAGGATATGCACATTTGAAGATCCTCCTGAACAACGGGACAGCAGACAAGGTCAAACTAGAGCTGTGTTTGTGAGCTTTCTGTCTGCCTTCTGAGCCTTTCTTGAAATGTGTTAAACAATTTCAAATTTCATTAAAGAGCAAATAGCCCTTAGCCTTCTGCTAGAGAGCACCGGCAGTTCTTCTGTCTCACTGCTTGTGGCAGCTCCTCTCTTCCCTTGGGGCTGTAGTACCTGTATCCTTTTGGGATGCACTGTCTGAAACTCTCTCTCTACCTCCAGCCTCTATTTCCAGAGGTGGAGCAGGGATCACTGGTTTTATGATGCCCTTGCAGTTAGCAGCAGTAATCCCTTCTATAAAATCGTTTCCTGATTGAGGACTTGCACAGGAACAGCAGACTTAGACTATTTCTCCACAGACTGAAGGGAGTTCAAACACTCTTAGATCCCATCTACAGGGCAAATCTGTGGGGGGTGCATTTAACCCCTTCATTTTGAAATTGTCTTGAAGTTCAGCAAAGAAGTGAAAGTCCACTGGGCCACAGAAAGTGCCAAGAGCACATCTCCATACCTAGCAAAAGCAGCAGCAGAAGTGGTGCCTAAGACAGGGAGCCCTCAAATCCATCAGCTACTCCTGCAACATTTCTACATTTATCCAGTTACAATCATATTTAAAACAGCCCTGTGGCAGCCAGGATGTTACACTCTCTCTGAAGTAAATAGAAACTTCACTGCAGTGCAGGAGTTTTCCCCAGCAACACGCCTTTCCCTCAGAGACCCTCCTGATGCCTCTCTGCCCTGGGAAAGGAGCACAGACCAGCAGAGCTGCTTGTTCCAGGCTGCAGGTCCTGCACACACCAAGGAAGCTCCTTCCTGACCACAGCCAGGTGCTTCACTTCTGGAGAGTGGTCAGATTTCAGATGGATCCCTGTCTCTGACACTTCCAATTTGTGAGTGTAGGTGGCTTACAGAGCATGAGTTTGTTTAAATCCCACTTGGAGGTGACTGCCTTTCCTCATGCACTGTATACAGTGCCCAGACAAATAACCTGCAGGACTGATTCCCTGAAAGAGTTTTAAAGCTGCACAGGAAAACACCATCATTTCCTAATTTCAGAATACTGCACTTTGCAACTTGAATATTCTTTTAATGGAGTTTGTAGGTGCAATACAAAAGTACAAGCATATTCAGCATATGGTACTGCAAAGTAAATATAATTACAATAGCTCTCACCAAATTGAAACCTTTTCATTTTACTGTTAGTTGACTGAAAGGATTTGCAAATGCTGAAAATAAAACTTTGGCATCAATATTTAATAAAATACAACAGTAAGATACTAATCATCTGACAGGATCAAGTAGCTAGTTTTTAGATCATATATGATATATGATCAAGTGTAGAATGGATGATGCTCATTGCTCTCTAATTAATGTCTAAACCAATATTCAAACAACATAGAAGATCTGGGTTAGAAAATCTATTATCGCCATTCACTTTCTTTGCACGTTATTTTGAGGAAAAACCCATTATGAGAGTGAAAAGCAATTGTTCTCATGGCCCTGACCCCTGTGAAGATGGAGACAGGAGTAAGGCAGACTTCAAAAGGAAAAGTCCAGCAATGTCTCCAGCAAGGCCAGTCAGGAGGAGCAGTGTGAGGCTGCTGGCTACCTGCAAGCGAGCACAAGGAGTTTTCCTCTGCTTGCCCTCCCACAGGGAATGCACGGTCATTTCATGGCACCAAAGCCTCCCGAATATGTAGAAATGCAACTCAGGAGTAACTGAGGTACCAGACGTGATGTCTCCTCCTTCCCTCACCTTATCACTTGCTTAGGGAGAGCAAGAGAAAATTCTTGCAGAACAGGAATGGAAAAAGACCATTGCTGCCAAACCTGGGCCAGCTCCAGCACAAGACCCAGTGTGGGAGAGAAAGCAGTGGGAGGACTGGGCAGGGTGCTCCGAGTGCTGCTCACAGGTACCAGCTGGCAGCAGGCCCCAGGGATTTTAAGATGCTGCCACATCCTGTGCCTGTTCAATTCCCCACCCAGAGATTACTGAGCAGTGGTCAAACCTCACCTTTCACATCTGCACGTGCAATAAGGGATGATGTTGCAATGTCTTCCCTGCTCTGTTGTGCCCACATGTTCCCTCTCTATATTCTTGTACTTGCCAGCTTTCTGGAAGAGATTCTCTTTTGTGTTATATGCAAACAGTAGCTCTCAATTTCCAGCCACTAGTGCCTCAGTGCTGCTGCAGTACATAGCAATCATTATAGTAACAGAAAACATCACACTTGGAAGATGAAAAAGAGGCTGAGAAAAAAATGTATTATAGTCTTAAATCTAAAAAAGTTAATAAGAAAAATTGAGAGAAGCAGAATGTAGTTTGTTGCATATTTGGATGGCCAATACTTGGAATGCTCACTTCAAGTACTCATCTCTTGCAGAGTTTTCAAGATAAATATATATATATGTATATATATGTGTGTGTATATATATATCTATCTCAGCAGTTTTTCATCTAACTGTTGAAATACTGTAATGATCACGTTTCATTTTAAATACAAACTCCTACTGAAAAAAAGATCTAGTAGGTAATTTGCTTTCACATCTGTGATGGGAGATGTATTATGCATTTGAAGTTTGAGCCAGCATTTTTTCTTGCCTTTTTTT
>VZTJ01006620.1:131614-147745 GCA_013397795.1 Orthonyx spaldingii
TTTTTTTTTTTTTTTTTGCTCAGAAGAGCCAGCAAGAAAGAATGCTTCATTTTACTGCTCTGCAGTTTTGAAAAATGAAATGGGTTGGACCATCATGAAAAGCTGAATAGTTTGATCTGTCTGTGCTTTGGCTAGGTTTTTCTACAGCATGAGGAATTCAGATTTCCCCACAAACAGTGCTCTAATGATAGGGTACCACAGCCTAGCCCCAGTGGCAGGGGAGACCTACTTTGGCCCTTACTCACTCTGACATGTTTAGTCCAAGTTTTAATTCTTTCAGAAATAAGATTAGAAACTGTGCAAGTCTGCATCTCTGCCCACAGCACCAGCTTTATGCTGGTGTTAGACATACATATGTTACACCACACCATAGGGGTGGGGGCTGGACAGGATCAACACTTTTTTGGCTGCCTCCATTTTATGCTGTATTTGTTTAGCCTGCAGGTTCAGGCCATGTTCAGAGGAACAGTTCATAATATCCATCAAAATTGGGTTTATTATCAACTATTTTAATTTGCAGTAAATACAATAAAGAATGTCATCCATATGTTCAAGCAGCAAAGGAAAAATTCTGTGAAGAAGACACATCAGAAGTTATAGCATCTACAGAAAGAATTTCCTTCCCTCTTTACTAGGACTTTCAAAGTCTTCATTAAAGCATTTGGGCCCCATCCTTGACTCATGGACATTGGTACAACCTCATGAGTGTCAGTGGAAGTCAGGCTAATTTAAACCAGCCCAGCATCTGGAAATGCGAAATGGCTTCTTTTTATACCATGAACAATAGTTGAGGCACAAAAAATATAGGTAATAATTTATGTAAAATGCTGGATTAAAAAAAAATCCCTTCATATGCAATACTTGTTTGGTTTTTGTTACATTACTTATTATATTGCCAGATGATGTTCAGCTAAAATAGCCCCAAACATATGTTTTATAAATATTTTCTGTCCTGTTTTTATGATGTCTTATTCTCAAACACTTAATATGCTTGTTTTAACCAATAGGTAGCGTGGTACAGCTGACACAAGAGATCACAGCACATGGCAAAGGAACTCTGCTGCTCTTCAGTGATGCTTCTAGGTGATCTTTGTCTTTAAACTGTTCAAGAAAAAAGCCAATAGTGATAAAGAATTGCATTTACATCACTGTATTTAGGTTTATATTCACCAGCAATGGGGACTTTGTATCTTCAAACAGTAACACACTTTATAATGTGAGTCAAATACTTTATCTTGAGTTACTACATAAAAATATTATAAATCATCCAACAATATGAGAAAATGTCACCATATTCATTTAAAATAGCTGTCTGTGAAATGTGTGTTACCGTATTTCGCTTGGGGCAATATATTTCCATGCTTTATGAAATTATTAATTCTCATTAAATTCTAATGATTCCATCTGAAAAGAGCAGAACTAATTAACTGCTCCATTAAAGTTATTACTTACTCCTGATGAGGCCTGTAAATGTTTCTACTTTGTTAGGCCAGTGAAAGTTTTCTGAACCACAACTCCTGGCCTTACAAGGAAAATTCCCTGTTATTCCATAACAGTAAAATTACCAGGTCCTAACAACACCCATGCAGCCTCTAACACTGAAGTCTTAGAACACCCTGAAACAAATATTTTTCTCCTTTTACAAATAAAAGAAAAATGAAGCTCATGCTGGCAGGGAGGATCTGCAGAACCTGCATCAGACAGGTGATGTCTCCTCGGGGCCAGCACCTATACAGAAATAGTTTAAATATCTTTGAGGATATGTGGCTCTGTACCTCTGCTGTCACTTGTGAAACCAAAATGACTGTGCTACTTCACCAGAAGGTTGTGAAAAATGATGACACCTTTGAGGTTCTCACATGTTTTGTCTGTTGGTGTTTCATTCCTGCCCCACGGACAGATGGCAGAACCAAGAGCAGCGGCAGAGCCTGGAGAGCAGCATTGTCCCCCCAGTTTGCACACTGAGCTGGAGCGTACAGCATAAACTGGTAATTTTAAGAGGATACAGGGTCATCTTATAAAATGGGATCTACTTGAAGACCATCCTGGCTGCAAGAGGTGAGTTTCCAACCTGTGCTAAGGACAGCAGAAGAGCTCAGGCAGTGCCAGCACTGCCGGGGTCAAGGTCACAGAGACTCGGTGAGATGTCACCTATACCAGTGCGAATGGAGGAGGAAATGCTGACTGAAACAGCAAAGAAACTACGACAGTTGCTTTCACAACCACATAGTGTACAAATATCCATATGTGAGGAAGATTTTAAATATACACATGTAAAAATCTCCCACGATAAGGCTGTATGCTGATCTGACCACAGAAGTGGAACAGAGCCTATTATTGCTACTACAACTCTGACAAAGAGCTACTCCAGACAAGTATCAAATACTTTAATTCATCAGGTAATAATTAAAATAGAGATGCATTAGTTAAAGAATTTGAAAAAATTATTGCTTTTGTAATCTATTACATTCTTTACATACAATGAATAAATTACGTTTTAAATTATTTGCTTAGCTTCATTATTAAAACATTTTTCAAATTTTGAAATTTTTTGGGGGGTGGATTTTGTGGGGGGTTTTTTTCCGGGTTTACTCTTTTCTAGATAAAGACTGAATTTTTTAGGGAAATTAAATAGTTCTTCGTAATGCTCCTCAGATAGTAAACACAAATTTTTTTTAACATTCAACTCCCATCACTCCCCAAGAAACACTTCAGTTTGCAAGGGCTTCTGCTACAAAACCAGTTTTTATAATGGCCTTTGATCCTTTGGAAAGGATCAGAAGTTAGATTTGCAGCCTAAATCGACAAATATACACTGTGTTTTGACTCATTCTGCGCCAATCTCTGCTATGTAAGCTCTGAGGTTTGGCTGAGAGTTTTGGATGCTTCTCTGCAACAACCAAATACAATCTGAAATACTGACTGCTCTGGAAATACTTCTTCCTCTGCTATGCCATCCCTTTCAGCTACAATAATAAAAAGATCAATTCTTATAATTAGCCCCTTGTTCCAGCCCCTTGGAAAATGTTTTGCCAAACATTTGCAGTTGCAACATCTGACAGCACAAGCTTTCCTTAAACCCCTGCCCCTTCCCTGCTTCCTCATGGTCTCCATGTGTGCTGGGCATCCCAAGGAAGGCAGCTGATTCACCATTTGGGACAATCCCAACAGGTTGGAGATCAGCTGTGCTTTGTTCAGTGATGGCCCACACCAAGGTGGGTAACGCTGTTTTGGGCCCCAAGGCAACTGTGCAAGGAAGTGTTTCTAAGCAAGAAAATTCCAAATTATTTTAATTTTCTCAGCAGCAGAAACAGCAATAGGACCTAAAACACACTCACATCTGTCAGGCTGGACTCCTCTGTGCAAGCAAGCACCATGCACAGCCTTAGGCTCAGCTGCTTCCTGGGAGAGGCTTCATCATTCCTTGGGGGGACCTGGCTCCATCACCCACACCAGCGTGGCGTTTCCACCACCCACACACTCCCTGGAGAGCTGTGCCACTTGCTGAGAGCTTCCAAAATAGCAGCTTCCCAACCCATAACGTTAGAGGCTTTTGAAAACATTTGCAACCAATTTTACAGTTAATCAAACCCAGATTTGCTCTATTCAGTCATTTGTTCTATAACTTTTAAATCTTTTTTGGTTTGAAGTTTAGGGGTTTTTTTCTAAGTCACGCGCAAGCTTTTGCTGTAAATAGGTTAATTGCAGCTCTGATCCTCCTCCAGCATCTGCCAGTAAAGACAAACAGTTTTCAAACATCCAGGCCTAACATGGATCGCAACATTTCAAGGTGGGACCAGTCCCATGGTGTTGCCAGCAGAGAATCCCATGCCAAATCATACAGTTACTAAATAGTACAGCATCAATTCCTCAAAAATTTCCATAGCAAGAGTTACAGGAAAAGATCCAAATACCCCATCAGTAAATCTCACAGAGTAGGTGAAACCTTTGCAGTTGTCATGTATTTCAAGGAGTCTTTCTCTCACAGTCTCTGCAGTCTACAGATCCAAAGCTTACACAAACTAGATATGCCACAAAGTTTGAAGCTCTCCTCTGCTCAATGTAGGAAAATTGTATGACGTAAAATCATCACTTGCTTTTTCTCAACAAGACAACAAATCATTATTCATGCTTTTCTTTTAAAATCAATATTTCTACCAAGAAAGAGAAGTAAGTTGTTGTAAGAAATACTGCCTGGCTTGAGTTTAAAGGCAGGCTTCTCCTAGCTGGCAAAGTTTCCCCAGCAATGTGCCTTTCTCTAGCTCCCAAGCAGAATCTCTCATGGCTCTTACCTTGGGTATGTAAATGAGGAAATCTCAGTTAAAATTAAGCTCCTGCTCACCAGAGACCAGTTATTGATTTCTTCCTCTCTTTACTCAATGAATAGAACAGACAAGACTTTAAAAACATTCGGAAAAAATTACCTATTTAAAAACATCTACAGTGAATTGTAAATATTAACAAAAAACCAACCATGTCTGGCCTCCATTTCTGGCGAGTGCTATACTTTTTTTTGGAGAAATAAGTGATCTACATGCACTGAATAAGGTCACAAAAATACCCCTCTGCCTTGAAGAGCAACTGGAATCACAGACACCCTTGGCAGCTGTGGACACCTATACTTAGCCCTAGCCCTGGACAAAGGAATTCATCCCTACAAAACCTGAGGCAACCAAGTGCGTAGAGTGCTGGTACATCCCAGAAACAGGCAACAGGTGCTATGGGAGCTATAGGCTGTCCTTTGCAGAAAATAATGACTGATTTACTTAAAATGAGAGCTTAAATCCTTCTTTTATCAACCTGGAAGGTGTGAATTGATGTCCAACAAAATCTAAAACCATCACATGAACCCAGATTAATTATCTGCTTGGTTTTGAAAGCAAGCAGTGTTTTATTTATTCCTACAAACAAAATCCATTTGTGCATTAGAATTATCTCAATGCCTTAAATAAACTTTCAGAAAAGCTTTCCTATGTAGCTGCCAGTAAAGTGAACTGTTGGATATTTCATTTCTGACATAAAAAAAATTTTTAAAACCCTCTGGTGTCTAGTACCTTCAAATTGTTATTAGATATTATTGTAATTATTTTTTAAAATCACTGTGCAATTCCTTAAAACAATGATATTGGTGTCACTCACCATCATCTGCTGTTGCTGGTAGGAGACCATGGGGAGGGAGCACAGATGCCAGTGAGAGTCTGACTCAAGGTCAAAGCACCACCTCTGCAATCCTGCCTGTAACAACCAGGGTGAGATTTCCCAGACCACATCCGAGCACCAGGGACCAGAGATCACTTGTCAGTCGTTACACACATTGGAGACAATGCCTACTTTCTGAAAGCACTGCTGCATTATAGCAGTATTCTTTCTTAAATAGCACACCCTCACAACTATTTGATTTTTTGATAGTTGACTGTATTTTGGAAAGCACACCCTGGGTATTTTGGGCAAGACTGCAGCACACTCTAATAGACCAGAAGCATGAGTCAGATACAATCCCATCAATCTGTGTAAGTACAGGCCGTTCCCTTAAAAGTTGGACTCTTAATAGATGGATCCTTGTGGGTCCATCCCAGTTCAGAATATTCTGTGAGTGTGTGTGAGAAGTCTGACCACATACACAGCAGCTTATGTAAAATGTGCAGGATATACAAAATCCACATCAATCTAAAATACCACCACAATCTTGATATAAATCAAGATCCACAACTCAAAATGCAAGACTCCAGTTTAAATAAATTGGGGTTCTATATAAGGATTAAGGTCACACACTCTCCTTCTTCCTCTCATTTGAAGAAGTGTGCAGGGCTAGAAGTAAGAGAGTCATATGGAGAGATGTTTAATCTTAGTTAGAAAAAAAAAAACAAAAAACCAAAAAACGAGAGAAGGAAATCTGCAGATTCTGTATCCAGGATAAATATATTATGCCACTCTCATAAATATTTGCTTTTTGAACCCATTCCAAAATTCACCAGAACTCAAGCTAGTTTTTTCTCCAGTTGCTTTCTGCATCAGTGAGACTGCTGACCTCACACACGGCCTCTTCCCTCTTTGACATTTTGACATCATCATTTAAAGGCCGCTGTTATCATGGCAGGTTCTTCACAGCTGGAACAAAGAAACAGTATGGTTTTACTTCTTGGGAAGAACACTTACTGAACATCCTGCAACCAGTCTGCTCCTAATCCGTGGAAACCAATGGCTTATGTTCTGGGGAAGTCAATGGATTTGTGGCTAGTTACTGTACAAATCAATAAGGAAAAAGCATATAGACCTTGTTGCTCAAACTGTCAGTGATTGCAATTAAAGGTGAATTAAAGGAGGGATACAGGTCAAAATTCATCAAAGAATGGAATATCAGGTAAAAGAAGACATAAAACATGCCCTTTTCTTAAAGAGAGAAGTATTCATGCTGCCTTCAAGCTGCTAAGATTCCTCTGTACAATGGATTATATATTACTGCAACCTGTTTTAATTCCTGCTTAATGAATAAGAATTCTACTATTCTTCAAATGTGTCTTTCTCCTCTATTTTGGATTCTACTTTTAATCAATGAAAAACCTATTAAATTTTGAAAAATAACTAATAGTTTTATGGATCATGCTGCATGAAGTACTGCTTCTTGTTAATTCAGACTATTTTGTTCAGTTTCATTGTTTTTGAAGTATTAACAATTTTGATTAATCAGAGATGTGCAGAATTCAAGTTGCTGAACTGATTTGAAATATTTTATTTTAAAACAAATCATTTTACATTTCTATAAACATGATTTTCCAGGAAAACCTGATAAAAGATTTCCTTCAAAGGATTTCCTGGAATCATTCTGGCTCATTCAGATACATTTTTCTTGTTAATAAGTTTAAGGTACTATGGCCTAATTCTAATTTAACCAAACACAAACTTGCTAAAATTAACATCGTGAGTTGTCATCAAAACTTCAAAATTAATTTTTTAAAAAGCATTGTATTTTTAAATTTCAGTTACATTTAAAAGCACAAGAAATCCAAACTGTAGACAAATGCAAAACTGTATTTATTCATGAATATGCTATTTCTAAGAAGAATGGGTAACACAATTATATAATTGTATTTTGAGGTTATCTTTAAACAGCATCCCTGCCCTTAAGACCGAAACTGTGTCTGGAAAAATTTATCAGTAATTTATGTTGACATTAGTAATTAAAACATTTCACGGGAATGTTAATTTTTAATTTTTGTCATACTGTTTTCAGACTACTTGATACCCCAAAAAAACCACCAAACCTAGAGAAAATGACTGCTTAATCTATTGCTCCTCAGTGCGTTTGACAAGCACATTTCTGAGCACTGTCATATAGCCAGACATACAGGAGCTATGAAATGCACTTACAATTTATTGCCTGTAATTAATTACACTCACAATCCTTTACAAGGAAAAAATTGTACCAATAAAACGGAGACCTTATAAAAAGAACTGTGCATTACTTCGAAATGACAGGCTTCTCTAGCAGTTTCACTACTGCTTTTTGGCTAAAATGGTTCTTGTTCAAATAGGGAATTTTCTGCCTGGGCCCGTCCCAGCTCTCTCAAGAGCTCTGACTCCAGACTGGCAGCAAAAGCTGCATTCTTGGGCAGCAAAGTTAGCAACCCCCAGGATTCTATTGCAAGTCGTGCTATAGCGTGGTCTTGTGCTTTGGTTGTTTTTTTTTTAAGCTTTACACCTTGGATTTAACAGATTACATGAAAATTTTATCTTCCTTTTATCAAAACTAATTTCCAGCTTCACCAGAAAATAAGCTGAAAAGTATTTTTATAAAAACTTGGGGATGCAGAAGACAAATAGAGCCAAGGGGTTTTTTTGCAGTAGAGATTTTCTAGGCTGGCATGTTGGGTTTATGTCCTATTTCCTATTTTTAATGCTCTAGATTGACTACAGTAATAGTGGGGGTTTATATCAAATGTCAAACACTGTGGAAGAGCAGCCACACATCAGAAGCAGAAGGACATTTACAGGTTAGAAGAGCCGAGTTCCTCCTGCATCCCTGTTAATAACCGGCTACAAAATCTATTGCTTATATAAATAATTGTGAAACCGGGAGGGGATTAAGAATAGTAAGCGCTTTGTTTTGCTGGACTTGTTCAGTGGAAAACAAAATCGTAGTTAGTATCAACCCACTGACTCGAGAAAGTGAACTGGGACAACAGAAATTCCCCAAACCAGGAAATGTGTTTCCCAAACGATTTTTGCCTTTTCTTTTTTTTTTTTTTTTTCCCTTAAATCTAGTTATAATTTATTTTAAAATGTGATTCCTAGCTTCCCTACTGCAAACCCTGGGCAATCTCAAGCCCCTTGCAGTTGTCCTCTTGAGTCTGTAAACAGGCAGAATTAAACAACAGCATCGCTAAGTGCGAACTTTCTCCATTCATCTTAATGGACTGTTAATTATGACCACTTAAATGCCCACAGTGTTAACCCTGTCACCGCTGGCTGCATTTCACCCGAAAAGGCAGTTTATAGATGTTGATTTATCCACAAGCAAGTAGACGTAAAACTCTTCATCAATGCACTGTTAAGTGAACTAAACAATTACTAAAGTTATGAATATGGATTATGCTGCCAGTTGAAAAAGGTAAAAATCATCTCCTGAAGTTTATTCCTTTCAAGGACTGGAGCAAAGTGCTGCTTTCAGTGTCAACACTGCTGTGTAATTGTTTGAAGGTTGAAGAGTTTCATATAGGATGGTGTTGGGTTTGTAGTGAATTTTCACGTAGTAGAAGGGCTGGTAAGGTATAGTTAACTGATTTACTTCACACACCCTAAGTGATGCAGCAGTGTGCAATGTCAGGATATAATAAGGCTAGTTGACTTTAATTTCAGAAATTTTTATAGAGCTATAGAAGGTGTGAAACTACTTATTTTAAAAACCTAGGCAAATCTTTAAAAAAAGTCATAGATTTTATATATTGCTGCCTGTAAAGCTGATGCAATTAATGGAATTAACAGATATGGCAAATGGAATCAATTTTTTGTGCACAAAGGTATACGCTTGTGAAGCGGGCACAAAAATCACACTGGTTTTGAAGAATTTAAGAGAACAGTATTTGGAGTACAGTCATGACAGGAATTGTATTTTTAATATTGTATGTACTGCAAAAATAATAATTACCAAAGCCTTAGGTTTCATTGTCTGCCTGGTTCTCCACTGGCATCCCTGGCTATTTGAGGAAAATCTTAGCACCAAAGGGCACCACGTCCATTTCTTCTGTCACACCATAGGTTTTTCAGTCATTCCGTTCAGCAAATCCTATGGTTGCTCCATGCTTACACAAATCCCAGAAACTGGAGGTATGTGGTAAGCTGGTTATCATGGGGAAAAGCAAGAGCTCACAACATTCCTAACATGCAAACCCCTTGTAAATATTTTCTGTCTGTTCTGGCAGCTACAGCCACCACCACTGCAGTGCCACTGGCTGTCCATGCAGTGCAGATACTCCTTTCTGCAGCATAACCATAGTTCCCAGAGCCCTGAAACAGCCACCAGGCCACTCCACAGCGATTAGAAAGCAACACATCCACCAAGTGAAAAAACTCTGAAACCAGAAACCATTTTCCAAAACCCTGAGAACACAACAACTATTTGTGCTCGAGCGTGAGGTCTGTTTTCCCCATTTAAGCGCTTTGGGGTATCAGTATTTTTTTTTTAAATAAGAAGTAGTTGTAAATGAGCAGTCAAGGCCCATGTGGTCAGGACATAACGCTGGCAAGAACAACAGTACGTGGGCCGATGCATTGGGTCTACCACCACTCTCGAGACCCCCCTGATAGTTACCATAGAGATAGTAGGAGCCACAAAGAGCTTCGATCACATTACTGGCTGGGAGGGGGTCAATTTGTATGCGTGAGCCCTGCTGGGATTGAAAGAATGCAGAGGAGGACAGGAAAGATAATAGAGAGAAAAATAAGTGAAGGGAGAATACAAGAAATGAGAAAAATGAAAGAAAGGAAAGGAAAGGGGGGCAGGGGGAGATGGGAAAGCAACTAAAGGGAGTGAGGGTTATCAGAAGAAAAAAATCCGGCAGAAAGACCAAGGGAAAATGAAGAGAGAAGGAGAGAAAACACAAGTGAGAAAATTCATCTTATGCAGACAGCACTCGTGTTGCTGCCTGACAGGAACTGCTGCTCCAGAGGAGCTAAGCCAGTGGTGTGGCCAGCTGCAGGAGCAGCAGGGATAGAGGAATGGATGGATGGAATGGATGGATGGATGGATGGATGGATGGATGGATGGATGGATGGATGCATGGATGGATGGATGGATGGATGGATGGATGGATGGATGGATGGATGGATGGATGGATGGATGGATGGATGGACGGATGGACAAATGCTTGCAGCACCTGACCCACACCAGAAAAACTGCTCCAAACACAGAGCGGAGGAAGGAGACCGGATCACAGAGAGGAGAGGAGGGTTTGTTTCCATATGCCCACATGTGAACATCCTGGAGCCATTGCCAACTGCACCAGCACCACAAGAGCAAACAAGTTTGTTTCTTTCTTTTTTGTACTCCTCAATGAAGGGCACTGAGGGCTTGGGACAGCTTTTGCCTCTGAAAGCTGGTGGGGCTGGGCTGGTGGGGCTGGAGCTTCAGCAAATGCTCCGGGGTCTCTGTGAGAACCACGGCAGCCTCCCCATTCCCAGCTGTCTCCTGAAGACAACACCTAAATCCCTACTCCAGAAAGGCTGAGAGGAACAGTTTGAATCACTAACTGAATCAGCAGAGTATCCCAAACACCAAACTTGGAAAATAATCTCTTAGGGATGACTGTGACCACTGCTGTTCCTCTGCAGGTTAATAATTTCACAGGCAAATCTGCTTGTCAGCCAAGAGGAATCTTAGCAAAGTCAGAGAGAGGAGAGAGAGATTTAATTCATAACCAGTAACAGTTACAGAAAGAAGTCTTATTTGGTGGTGTGTTCCTCAGCCCTGTACCTCCTAGAAGGTATGAGTAACAAAGAATGTCTTGCTTTGGTGGCCTCATCGATGCCACTGTGCCGCAGCAGCTCATCTTGCAGTTCCCAGGACACTTCACAGCCTTGTGCTGGTGCTCACCTGGGATTTTTGTTTGCTGCCAGAGGAATGCCCCAGAGGTTGGCAGAGTAGGAAGCTACTGCACTGCACTGCAGCCTCATGGCTGAGCGACAACAGAATTTTTCCTGGAAAGAATGACCATCTGCTGAGCTTTTCTAAAACACACTTTTTTTTCTTAGCAGGAGCACCACAATACTCCTCACCTTGAG
Organism: Orthonyx spaldingii; assembly: GCA_013397795.1. Lineage (NCBI taxonomy): Eukaryota > Metazoa > Chordata > Aves > Passeriformes > Orthonychidae > Orthonyx > Orthonyx spaldingii. The sequence goes on from VZTJ01006620.1 coordinate 142,892, forward strand.
GCCTATCCCATTCAACCTTGTGAGAACAAGACAACGTCCCCTACGTTTTCTTACAGAGAGACAGATTTAAATATGTTCAATGAAAACTGAGCATGGATTTCAGAGACAATCCCCAACTGTGAATAGCACCAATTGGCCCAGCTGTATCATGTGCTCAGTACACGTAGACCAGCCTAGTTTGAATGTGAAGGTGGGTTGTTTCGCTTTTTAATGAACCAGTCCTGGGCTTGTATCATTCCACTTTTCAAGTCAGCTGCCAAACTGATCATAAAGTAGATTTTTCCCTTGCATATTAACACCAATGTCAAGTTACCCCTAAGATCAACAGCATTGCCTTTGAGTTAAAAGCACACAGATGTCTGAGTAACAATAAAATTACTGAAGTATGTAAAAGCCTCTAGAAATGCTGGAAAGCAGCTTTTCTGTATGTAACAGTGTCACCATTTGAATCAAATACATAGTGATTTTAGCTTAAAAAGCCCTCCAAAGCAACACAAACTAAATCAAAAACACTTCCCATTCAGAGGAATACACTCTTTACATAAAGCTGCAAACTAAAGCAAGAAAATGGCATGTATAAAACTGCAAGGGCCTTTGTAGAAAAACCTGAATAGTTTTATGCACGAGTTTCCAAACTGTCCTATCCATTAGAGTTTCTATCTTTTTTAATGCGATTTATAATACGGAATCATTTTTGAAAGAGATGGTGTCGGTCCAGCCACAGATACACTAAAAGATTTCAAATCCTTTTTTCAGCCCTTTCCTTATCACCACCACACATGGAGGGAGGGGATCCTCCAGTAAGCCAGTCCCATAGTTTCTATCCAAGCCCAGCCCAGCCTCAACAGCCTCAGGCTGCTGAAGTCATTAAGAATTTTATGAACATCTACTAGCCAGATGAGTCCTCATTTCCAAATCCCTTACAAATTTTTCCACCACAAGAATACTTTCCAAAAGCTGGGTAATAGGCCCCAAACAGTCCTTTCAGTACTAATGTGAGCTGGAAACTAAAAAACCATCCAGCAGGTAATTTGTACAAGTCTCTTAAATCTTGAAAATGAGGCTCTTCATTTTCTAATAATAAATCTTTACTGCAGATAACCTTATCTTCCTTCCACAATAAACTCCTAATTATTACCTTTCCAGCCAGCATATCTGGGATTTTAAAAGTATGTGACAGCAGTAAAAGCAAGTGCTGGATCTTAGGAATGAAAAAAAGGAAATAGTTATGTTAGGCATACAGAAGTTCCTTGTTTTTCAAGATCTGGACAACATGATAGAACGAGTTACAAGCTGGAAGTGAGCTATTCATACGAGAGAAGTCAAGGACAGCCACAGCCCCACCGGCTCTGGGGAAACTCCACCTTCAGTTTGACCGGACCTGTGCTGCCCAAAGGAAAATGAAAAAGTCCTTTCTCTTTTTTTTTTTTTTTCTCTTCATTTTAAGTTAGACCCGGTCAAACCCAGAATCCATTGTTAAATATTAAAGGAAAATTAATAAAACATTTTTGCAAGTATTTGTTTAACTCAAAACTTTGCACATTATTCATTACAAATTTTATCTCTCATTTATACTGCAAGTACTTCAGGGCAGGCAACCCTGTGAGGCCCAAGACTACCAAGAACAGTGTGTGTCAGGGTACAGACCTTTTCTGTATCCTTTCACTCTGCTGAGGCTAAGCAAATTATGCAGAGCATCTGCAAAGGTAATTTTTGAATTTCAGAATATTTGTGTCACCCAAGAAAAAAAAAATCACATGAAGTATGCCCTCACATTAAAGCGAAGATACTAATTTTGAGTAGTAACCACTTTGTCACTGTCTATTTTCAATCAAACCATGGAAGAGGAAATATTTAGAGACATGATCTGACGAACACACCTGTCTTACAAAACCAGAAACATTTGCAGGGAATCTGTAAAGTGAAAAGGAGACTAAAAATTATCACTCTAATCCTGCCATTTTACTTCACTGCTTTACAATCATCTTTTAAACAGTACAAGGGATTTAGCAGCACCAACTTTCAAGCAGATATATTTACAAGCAACTCTCAGCTTGTTAAACCAATTATTCCTTATCAATATATGCACTAGTCTAGCAAGCTCTTAACAGTTGCTTGCAGAGTCTGATATGCCAATGACACAACAAGAAAATAAAATAACCAGAATATCCTGTCTGTTCAGAATAAAATGTAAAATCACCAGTCCCTTGGCCTCAGTTACTTGGAAATTCTCAGATATTCCTTGCTCTTCTGGAAGGTGTAAATAGAAGTATTCCCACACCTTTCCCTGTCTGTTTAACTATGAAGGTGCAATTTAGCTCTCAAGTTTTGCCAACAAAGCTATGACGGTGACAAAGGAATGTAATACTTAACAGAAAAAAATAATCGGAGCCTATCTCATGTAACAATGTTTTAAGTACATTAGAGCAAATGAAATTCATGAATCAAACTCATATTCTTTACAGGAAAAATATGATACTGGTATTTCTCTTCTTGTGAATACATTTCTTTGGGGCAAAATATATATTTTGAGCAATCATAAAAATAATTGTTAAATTAATTTATATTTTATGGATTTATAATTTTAAAATAAATTTATTTCTCCTACTTATTTCTACAAAATTTCTTTGTCCTTCACATCTGTTGGACAAAACACAGTGTTCCATCTCCTTGGTCCTTCTTCACACCCTGTTTCCCCCCTGGAACCCTACATACCTTTCCTACATAAATTGGATTTCCATGACATTTCAATGTAGTTCCTTAAGCTTTCAGCAAATGTGACACAGCTTTCCTCTCTGGGCCCTATAACAGTCCCCACTATTATTCAATCTGGTTGAAATCTTCCTGTTTCTCAGATAATATTAAAAATCTGAGCTGAGTGTCACTTTCATTTTCAGAACAAGACCTGACCATTACGAAGTCAGTGCCTACCTTTCCAGGTTATTGTTTCTAGTCTATGTGATTTTTTTCTCACAAGAACAAGTTTGTAATTTTAGCCTTTGATATAGTTTGTCATTTGCATTTTAGTAATTTTGTTCACTCTGCTTTTCACAAATGCTATTCTTTGGAGATTCCTGTGTGCTACAATTGTAAAAAAATAACTAGGAAACTGCTTGGTTTCATAGCTCCTTTTGATTCAAATAGTCTCAAGAAATGCTGTACAAACATCAGGATGTCTATGAAAGAGATGCTAAATATATTTTTATGTATCAGTCCATGGGATAGAGTATGGAACTGAGAAATTAAAGCAAAAATACAGAAAGTAAAGCTGTACCAAAATGCTGAAATAATCAGGAACTGCATATGCAGTATGTCAGAATTTCCTTGAAAAATTAGAAACTTTAATAAGAACAATACCGTTCTCAACAGGAACATTATCCTTAACAATTAGGATTAGAACTGCTTCCCAAATTGACATTAAAGAAACCAGTAAGTGAATAAAATCAAGCAGTTCCATCTCAAAATCCTATTCTTTAATCTTCAGACAATGCTCTCCAGCCATCCCTGGATTATATTTTGTTAGCTGTCTTTAGTTTTGGGTTTTTTGTTTTTGTTTTTTGGTTTGTTTTTTTTTTTTTTTTAATAAGTGTGTTGTTTCTGCTGTGCTTATCTGCGAAGGAGTAGGCTCAAAGTAAGCAAAGAGCAACGAGAAAATAAATAAATAAATAATCCAGGGGAAGGAGCCTTTCTGAGCCTGTGTAGCTGAACCACTGACTTATTGTCTCTGCTCTCACCACATCCCCCACTTCAGTCGGTTGTTTCTCTGTGAAAAAAAAAAATTAAAAAAAAAATAAACCAATCAAAAAATCCCCATCCCAACAACAAAAAATTTAAAATTTGTGAAGGCCTAACCATATTAACTGCCTTGCAATTCTTAGGGGAAAAAACCCCAAAAAACTGGGAAAAGCTGTTTTGCAGCTATATGAAACCAAAAAGCATCTGAAATCAGCATGTTGTATTTGTTTTCACCATCGGTTTGAGGTGGGGGGAAATGGAAAGAAAAAATAAAGACAGCTGTTAACCCATTTTAGTAGAAGTGGAAAAAATCCTGGGGATTTTCTAAGCCTAATTTCAGCCTAGAGTGATTTTTATGGCCAAACAATGAATCCTCAGAATAATTGGTTCATATCATGAATACACAACAAACTCTGAACCCAGGGCCTGATTCAATTTCCAGGGTAATCGGCAGGAATACCTCCTTTGACTTTGGTGATAGTAACAACATACAGTATCATAAAAACCAAAAAATCTTTACCAGTGTGTTCTTGCTGAACACAGACCAATTGTTTCTTTATGTTGCATGAGCTCTGAGAGTGTTTTTGCAGCATTACATGTGACTTATGTCGATGAAAACAAATCAATATAAATCGTGGGTAAAAAAAGCACCGTCACTTAGAGAGGTACTAAATTTCCAGACCACAGTATTCAGATTATGATTATTTATTGCCATTGTAGGTAGATGAAAGGCTGTGGTGTTCCAGTCTCCCTGCTTCGTGCCAGCTGAATTCTGCGAGAGGGATGGTGTCAGAAATGGAAGGCTACAGTAATGTTAACTATGCTGTTTCCCTCCAACATCCATTTTGTTCCAAAGAAACACTTGCCAGAGATTAAAATATTCAAGATGGCTGTTTTCTGCACCCTTTCTGCGAGCCGTACAGTTTTTCATCTTTCCGATACTCCGGGTCCCCGTCTTTATTGAGACCATGAATATTTTATTCCCCATCTTATCTGCCTCCCGAGTCATTAAATATTGGCCAAAGTTCAAAGGGAGTCGCTTCGCAAGGGCCTCGCTCGCAGCCCGGACCCCGCTCGGGCTGGACGCGGCTCCCTCCCGGCCGCTGCCCGCCGGGGCTG
>VZTJ01006620.1:148246-179888 GCA_013397795.1 Orthonyx spaldingii
CGGAGCCCCCGGGTGCTGCCCGAGGCGGGGACGGCGGCAGAGCTGTCCCCTGTCCCCTGTCCCCGGCCCGAGCCGCCGGCCGCCCCCAACCCCGCGTCCGCATCCCCGTCCCACCCCGCGCGAACAAAGAGCCGCGGCGCGGTGCGGGCTGCTGGGGTTTGTCCAGGCGCTGGTGATGCCAGGTTGAGACAGCCAGCGGTCCGCTGGTTCTGGGTTCTCCCGAACGTCTCGACGGCGAGTCTTCCCCAGCTGCCTTAGAAATTGGTTAGAATATAGGTTGGAAATATTTACTCTGGAATTTATCTCGGTGTTGGTTAAGCGGTCACTCTGAATATGTCTTTTTTCTAAAAGCATCAGACGATGCAGTTCCCCATTACATTTACAGCAGCGTTTATCCTAGACTGCATGTAGATAAATGGATTAAGGCAAGAACCGGCTGGTTTGTCTGGGCACATTACACAGCTACGAGAAGCTTTTTTCACGGCTTAGAACTGAAAGCTTCACTGACCTCTGAAAAAATTTTACTTCATACAAAGAAGGTTTCGATTCCCTGTCTAGTCCCAAAAATGTATCAGGTTTCCCGTTCTCCACAACCTTAATTGTAATTAGTTAGTGAGCAGATGGGATGAGGCACTATTTCCCATGCACGAGCTTTCCACTTCTTCAAAATGAGTTTATCAAGCACTGCCTGAACGTCGCTTTGTATCACCGAGCCCATGATGTTCCTCTGGAAGAGCTGCCTCCCGCACACGTGTGGCAGGATCGCGGTGTGGATGCTCACACCCGCACCTATTTCAGCATGTTTGACGGGGCACGTTTGCACAGCAACCTGCAGAAACTGGAATTAACTTTAACAAACCCCGTGGTCAGCAATAACCACCCCAGTAAACGCATCTGTGACTTGCTAAGGAGAGCAAGACTTGCTTTATGGGAGCAGAAGCGCTTGTCCTTCCTCATGAACTATCAGCTAATTCTAGTTTCCAAATTGTTACTGCTTTTCCAGACACTGCTGCTTCACACTGACATGTTCAATTTTTTTGCTGCTGTTGGTTCCTGTAAGGTCTTGATGCCTGCCTGCTAGCGCGACGGTCCAAACACTGGCAAATGCAGATTTTTAGATTTCATCCCCTGTGAGGCTTTGCTGGCTGCAGTGGATGCAGTGCTACCGGGCTGAATCCGTCCTGCACTGCACACAGCGTGGAAATATCGAGGAGGGAATTTACCTGAACCACTTCAGTTAAAGTAAAATTCTCCCTATCAGCAGGAAATGTTTACGGGTTAAGCGCAGCTAACGGTGATAGGTGGGTCCTGCAGAGAGCTACACCTCCCCTGATGCTCAGCACAGGACTGCCAGTTTTTCAAAATGTTTTACCGAAATGAAAAAGATGTGGATGATAGGGAAAAAAAATACGCCACCACATCAACGATTTAAGGTTTTCTACTTTCAAAAGATTTTTCGGTGTTTCTAAATACATGTCTTTTCTCTGCTATCTTGGCTAGCGAGGGCCGTATCTTGTCATCGATGGTAAATCAATGGCACAGCCTGACCTTTAAGAGGGTTGTATCCCTTATTCAAACCAGACGGGTTGAACAGAAAGATCTGTGAAATACAGCTTCGCTGGGGAAGGGGCATTTTTAATACAGATCCTGTTTTCTCTAAACTGTAAATAGATCCTTTCCGAGCTGGCAGAGGTCGGGCTGGAAGGCAGCCGGATTTCACGCGACCGGAGCGCTCCTTGGAATCGGCTCTCGGGCTCGGATACGGCGGAGGTGCCAACTTCTAATTGACACGTTTAGGCGAAGCTCCCAGCGTAATTGCTTTTAACATTCATTTATGCAAAGCGGCTCGGTGCGGGCAGGGCGAGCCCGGAGCGGCCGCGCCGCTTGCCAGCGGGGAACGGGCCTGGAACGCGTCCCGCCCGGGGCGGAGAGGGACCCGCAGGGCACGGCGGTGTCCCGGTGCTGCCCCCGGGCCCGGGACGCTCCTGGAGCCCCGCAGCTCCTCCCTCTGCCGCCCGGCTCTGCCTCGCTTTCCCCGGCTGCGCGGGGACTCGGGGCCGCCGGGCTGCGCGTAAACACCGCGCCGCGCAGCGCCGGCAGCGATCACAATAATCTTCCTCGCAAGCGGCGTTCGTCCCCGAGCCTCGGCTCCCACCCGGGCTGTCCGCTGGCGATCGCTCGAGTGCCGGAGCGCCGTCAGCTCCTCCCGGAGCAAACCCCAATGGCCCGGCAGCATCGCTCGTTATCCCGGAGCAGCTCGAAGACCGCGTTTTTTCTTCGCACCTCCCGTCGCTGGAGCAGGGGGTGCAGAAACTCCGGGCTCTCGAGTCCCCGCCAGCCTCAGCACCGAGGCGGCCGCTGCAGCCGGCGACGCTCGGGGAGCCGCTCTCAGCACCCGCATCGCCGCGGAGCGGCAGGAGCCGGTCTGGGTGTCCCGCACCCCTCGCCCGGGAGCGGGGGACTCTGCAGCAACCGGGGCGCCGGGGGCAGGACAGGGCAGGGCTGTGCGGCGAGGCTTAGGCTCGGCGCGGGCCCCGCCGCAGCTGGGGCCGCCGCGCTGCGCTCCCCGCCGCGGGCCCCCCTGCCCGGCAACACGCGGCGCCTGCAGGGCCGCCGGCGCTGCTCTCGCCGCCTCCCCCGGCGCACACGCACAAAACGACGGCCCGCGGCAGGGGCGGCGCCGGGCCCAAAAGGGCAGCCCGTCCCTGGGTGGGCTCGAACCACCAACCTTTCGGTTAACAGCCGAACGCGCTAACCGATTGCGCCACAGAGACCTTGCGGCAGTTGGTTCCGCCCCGCTGCCCAAGTGCTGCGGCCGCGCCCCTGCCGGCTCCTCGCCTTGTCCTGGCCACTGCCGGCCGCTACGGACACGAGCCCGGGATCCTAAACACGCCAAAAAACCACGGAGGAAACAGCAAAAAGGGCGGCTTTTCTTCTCGCACCCAATAGGAAAGGCTAATTCCCAAAATCATGGTTCGCAGCAATGCTCTTTATTTTAGGGAATAAATTCACGAATCGGATTTAAAACGGCTTCTTCTTGGGTGCTGCTAATTGATGAGTTACACACGCAAACCAAAATATAATTTCCAAATATCATAGCAAAATTGCCCTATTAATATATTTAGAAGGGAATTTCAAGTGACTGCAGGGAACAGTTAGACTGTCTACAACAGAGAGCAGTCCTCTGTGTGTGTATTTAAGTGTATTTACTGTTCTGAGTACTGGAAACAGCCGTGAAAAAAAGCTAATGTTTCTATTTATTATTTTATCAAAATCTTCTTCCTAGAATACCTTACAGTAAATCTATAGCGACAGCTCTGCAAGTACAAAGTTTCACATCCAAACCTTAGCAAATGTTTCCGCTTTGCCTTCACAGACTGATACTGTTTGAATCTCTTTGAAGTCTTACAATATCGTTTGCTTCATGTTGTCCCTACGTCTCTCTGAAGCTCTGCCTGATGGCTCTTTTGCCCATTAAAAGCCCTTGGAGACGAGCAGGCACATGGCACCCACAAACCAGAACAGGCACTGACTGCTTTCCAAGCAGTGCTGGTTATCTCCTGGTGTCCACCCAGTCACGACCAAGAAGTCCCAGCTCACTCCTGCAACCAGGGTGTCTCACATTTTGCACAATATTTTGACCATCAACACTGGTTGACTTCATTCCTCGTCCCAGTGAATAACTTTAGACTGATCATTTACTGATCACAGCTCAGCCTTTCCAGTTTTTCCAATACTTTGAAAAGCCCTACATCAATGCCAGCATTATCTCAGCATGGCTCAATTTTCTTTTATTGCATATTTTTGGTACCTTACTGACTGACTCATTTTAAAACCTGGAAGAAGAAAGATAAAATATGCAAGCCCTGAAGAGTAATTAAAATAATTATATTAAAGATTGCTTTTTGGGGCACTATGCCTCCTGCTGCACATTTTCCTATCCAGATATCTGCTGTTCTCAGGGTCAGAAGAAACAGTTCACAGGCTGGACCACTTCTCTCTGCTCTGTGTAGGACGACAAGCAGACAGTCCTGTGATTTTATGCACAAGCCAATGGGTGTTTAGTGTAACAAACAAGATTTTGGTCAGACTAAAGGCTTAACCCATAGATCCGTAGACCTGTAGATTGGGTGTGAATTTTGGGCCTTGAAATGTTTTACTTTATACACATGAATATTCACATGAGTTTTAATGAATGTAGGCTATTTTCAAACTGTGTCTAGAGGCCAGATCTAAAAGAGATCTTTGCTATGGAGATACTGAGCACAAGCTCTAACTCTGAGCTGTCTGAGCTGGGGTTAGACATCCAAGGCTGCCTACTCAATGCATTGGGACAGTGAGAGGAGTGCTATAGGTGAGGCTACACAGTCACTTGGTAGCTTTCTTCTCAGCAGTCTTCCTCACTGAAATTCAGAGTCTGTCATTTAAAGTCATACAAGGTAAAACAGAAAATAAAAAGAACACACACAGCTGTGAGTATTACCCCTTCAACCTTGAAACCCACAGATCAGTAAAAGATCCAAACATGGATGACTTGGCTGGCTGTCAAAGCACTAACCAGGGAGACGTCGCACCAGAGGGCAACATTATTTATCACTGCTTTGCATATGGAAAAGATTCGCTACCTACCCTTGGGAGAAGATTTCTGACTGTGTCTTTAGGAGAAAGGAAGAGCCCAAGTACTGTTGAAGGCATTCAGAAACCAGAAAGGGCTGCTGCTTCAGAATAATCACCCTTCGTATCAGGGCTTTGTTCTGTATTTCTGGACAGCTCTGTTCTTGATATCCCATTTCTTGTGGATTGTATCTGGAGGTGCTTAGTTCTTTGCAATATCTGGTGTATATAATTTAAATATCGTTATTACATTCACTAATTATGAATCTTATTCTGGTTTCAATTTTTGTAAAAACAAACATGTATAACAATATATTGAATATTAATATATTAAAATATAATACTATATAATGTGAACTAATTTATATTTTATATAATAATTTTTTAAAAAATTCTTAAATCTGTGAGCTTAAATGTTCATTGCTATGACATCTGTGACCTTCTTCAGATATAGTCTTTGGTTCTTAAATGTCAGAGTAAGTTACTGCAGGACAGAGGGTGAAACTGGTATTGTTTACCAGATTTATAAACATACCATGTATTCATCTGCTGTTCAGAAAAAATAAATCTAGTTTTTCACCTGGAACAGTTCCTAAAATCAATTCAACAGGATATAGCAGAAACAAAAGAATCTTTCCACTTATATTGCAGAACTACTCTATTTCTACAATTTCTACATGGGAAAGGACCTTTTTCCCCCAACAAACTGCATCTACTTTATTTATTATCCTATCATTTTTGGTCAGCTATTTATCAGGCCAAACTACAAAAATTCATAGTCACAAAAAAATTTTGTAACAGCTATTCAGTTTCTGCCCAACTGTATTTCTGATTCCTTACTTTGTAACAGAAGTCTCTAGCTTGCCATCCAAAGATTTCTTGTGTTTTCCTCGGAAACATACAATTCTAATCCTTACACGAACTGGGACATTAAGATAAATGGACAGATAATGCAATTGAACATTGCTATTAGAGTTATTATAGGCAGAGAATAAGATTTCCATGACAAAATATTTTTATTTATGGAGCTACAAGCATCAAACCATGGAAAACATTATTCCTGAAGAAGGATTCAAAGGTTGGAAGAAGCAGGTATTGACAGTTTTTTCTTGACCAATTGCAAGACTTCTGTTCTTTTATTCTTCCAACAAAATGCATTTGGAGGGGTTTTTTGAGTTGCTTGTATACAAATTTGCTGCTTTCCAGGTACAAAGATGGCTTATATTTCTTTAGAGACTTTATCAACTAAACACTTCTATTCTTGGGTCTCCTAATAAAATCAGAAAAGTGTTATAACTGAAAGGACATCCCTCCAAATCTGATCAACTTACCCTAAAAGCAAAGAGCAAGACCAAACAGTAGTATTTTACTGAGCTATCTAGTTCATTTAGCTCCAGCTTCTCCTCTGATACAAGTCACACAAAAGATGACTAAGTGAGAAAATCCAGAAAACTTGGATTATTGTCAACTGCAGACTGTCGGGTAAACTAAAAGTCAACCATACACTCAACCTCCGTGTTTACCAAAAGGAAGTGGCATGGGCTGGTTCTGGATCCCAACACATATAGTTGTATTGATGTTCAGCAGAGACAAAATGTTGTTTCAGTGTGACTTGTGACAAAATTAGAACAGTCATTGTTACCATCAGTAATTTGAAATACGGTCTTCAATTGTGGAAAAAACCACCAAAACCCAAAACTCCACAAAAACAACAAAAACAAACAAAACAAAAACAAACCCCAAATGAAATAGAGAGGGCTGCATTCAGAACTGATCTTCAGATGCCAACTGATGTACTGTAAGGGGAATTTTATTTTGCCATTCCCTGCAATCTATCTGTTCTGAGTGACTACTGAAAAGAGTACAATCATTGTGGCAGTCAATTCAATGGTTCACACACACACACACACAAACCTAACCAAAACTAAAAAAAAAAGCAAGCAAAAAACCTCATACACAATCTAAAGTGGAAAGACGAAAATTTTACTGGCATAAGAAATGGGAAGAGCAATAATAATGCTTCTCACATAGCACTTATTTCTTATCTCAAGCACTTCTTATTATCATGGTAAGAAAGGGAGAAATTTCCTGCCCTTGAAGGTTTTTTGAACTGCACCTACTAGGAATGCTTAAGAGTTCTTAAAATAACAGTGAATATTATGAAAATAAGAATAAGTCTTATGCAACTGAACTTTAACATTGTCTCCACATAATATACCGGAAAGCACAGGAATTTCCAACCTGTGTTTTCAGAAGTAGCAACCTATTTTAGCACTTTCTGAGGTCCAGAATTCACAATTAAGTTCTCAGCATAGGCCTCAGTTCAGGAAAGCAGCTGCATTCAGAGTATTTTGAAAACATGTGTTACCTTCAAGTAAATCAGATTACTAGTGTGGTATAAAAATGTTTTCTTAAATAGGTTAAATTTCAGGGAAAAATGAAAGGGCAGATTTTAGAGTAGACCCAAACCAAAGTTTGTTTAAAAATGAGAAGAACACAAATTTCATAGCCTTGCAATGCTGTCAAAAACATCTCTTTGAAAGTCTCACCAGACAACACCAGTTCTAAGTTGTTTTGCAGGTCACCACACTAGTCAGGCTTACATCTGCCTAAATGCTATAATTCCACCAGAATGTCTGAAGGAAAGGCAGTGAGAAAGGAAAACCTGGGTAAGCTTTGTGGATCCAGTCCAGACATTTCCAAACAGGAATCTGACATGTTTGGCCAGGATACAGTCTTAAGAAACCTGTGCTGACAGGCTGTATTGGCAACACCACTTTTCAAGCAGTAAATAATAAATCAAATTCCAGTATCAGTACTCCTTTCAGGTTGCATTTACAGACTCAAAGTGTTCTTGCATTGACTTCTAGAAGAGCTCTGGGTGACAGATGGCACAGAGGGTTCAAAGAACCATGGAGAAGCCAACATATTTCAGTTTCTCCAGCTACATTTATTTTCAGCTAGGAAAATATCAGCAAAGGTTTCTAATCCTATAACTATTGCCAAAAGGGAGGAAGATTATGATACCCCATCCTGAAAACAAACTTGAATTCCTATGGTTACCGTTATCTCCAGCAGAATTCTAACTCTCTGAAACACCTCTGGTGCAAGGAAGTTTCTTCCATTGCTGTGCCCTAGATGTTCCTTGCAATATGAGCAACATTCTGTGGGACCTCAGGATACCAAACCTGTTGGTGGTCTGAACCTGCAATAAAAACCTCCTTCTTGAAGTTATAATAGGAATGGCATACAAGAGATTCATCTTGTTCCTTATAAATACTATGTGAGAGATACACAGAATATTCTTAGTAACACACAGCAGAGAGAAACTAAGGGATACATCTCTCTATATACATTACAACAAATGCCTTTTCTTTATATGGTCTCAGACATGGACAAGTGTAACAATAATGGAGCCTCAAAAACTAAAAGCAAAACTAAAACTAGATATTAGTTTCCTACAATTCAGTGGGAGACAGAAAAACTGAGGAGATTTGTATTGGTTGAAATAATGGATGATGTACTTCTACTGTTCTATGATAGTTTGTGCTCACTTAGCAGGAATTCACAGGGTGCTGGAATATTTAAAGAATAATTTTTAAAACCCCAAATCAATCACCTTTAAGCCCTCAAATTAAATATACCTATCCTAATCCCAGATCCTGGAAAGTATGAGGTAGAGGAAGATTAAAGTAGGGAGAGTAAAGAAAAAAGAGTCAGATTAGGGAGAAACAAAAGAGGACAACATTTGAGTGTGAGGGAAACCAACGGATAAAAAATCAGAAAAACGAAAGTAAGTCTGAATTAGCTAACTTTTGAGTCAGGCTATATTCCTGCTGCTTTCAGAGATTTTACAGTGGAAAGGAACCACCATATTTTTGCAGCTTCAATAGCTTGCAGTGAGACTGAAGGCAAAAGGAGAACACTGAGGGAACTGTCCTGTCTCCTGTTGCTCCTGTCCTAAAGGATAATCTCCACCACAGCAAAGGAACAGAGAAGGCACTTGGAGAGTTGCTCACAGCCTCCTGTCCCCTCCTCCTCCTCTTGGCCCCTAGTTTCTCAGATCTTTCTATTAAACTTTAATAGTGGGGACCCCCTCACTCAGGGCAGCACTGCAGTCATTCATTAGTGTCCACCTAGGGAGCAAATAACTCTTTAGCTGCACTGTAGGTGTCCAGCTTGCTTTGTGCCTGGAGGGGGATTTGTAATCGAAACAGGGAAGTGCAGGAGCAAAGAGAAAAAATGGGCAGTAATAACCCGTGAACTCGCCTTTCATTCAGGTAACACACAAGACACATGTTAATGATTTCAGCTTGAGTACCAGGCAGAGAACTAACTGTACACTAACCAGGCAGAAACCACCTGCATGTGCCAACGTCCCTCCTGAGCAGGGACTTCCTGGAGAAGGGACAGCACGAAGTAACGTGCTGAATTTGCAGGGAATAGTTTTGTTGTGTATTTTACCGCTCTGCATGTGCGAAGTCCCTTTTCAAGTTCTCACCCGAATGGATTGACAAGCTAAGATTTTTCTCACGTCCTGTCTGCAGTGTTCCTGTAACTGGATTAGGGGAGCACATAAGTCTCCAGATAGAATGTGCTGGGATTTCAGTAGCTCTGTTGTCTGATGGCACTAGAATATCAGCCAGTTATGTGCTATCTTAGGCAGGACTGCTTCAGACCTCATGGCCTGGATCATTAAGATAATTTTAAAATACAAATTAATGAAAAGATAGACAAACAGGAAATGGGTTTTGCTTCCTATAATTTCTGTCAAAATGCATATGTGTGCAAAAGCAATCAAGCAACCTTTATGTAAGCATTGTCCTTCGTTTGCCTCTTTCAGGTTTTTGGTGGCTGCCGGCCCCAGCAGGGTGAGGCAGCTGTTTGCCCACCTTCCCAGTGCCCTCGGACGAACACATCAGCCTCCCGTATGGAACAGGTAGAAGACAGACAGAGAAATACAAGGGAAGAAAGATCGCTAACAGAGGAGAGAAGACTGCAAATGCCTTTGAGTACAATATTTCCCTTTTCATCCCTAAATATTTGCAATCAATACAGCTTCAGTAATTCACAAGCTAATCAATAATGCAGTGACAGTGAAAGAGATGTGAGGGTCTTCTTGGCGGCCACAAACTGGCAATGATGCTTTGATGGCTCCTACCAAGGATTTATCATTTCTCAGATAATCTGCTGCAGAACGCTGTGGAGTCTGAGAGTATAATACACAATATGGCCATAGGAAAGAAACTGGACAGATGATTGCACTTTATCTTAATTCCCTATAACATCATCTGCCAAGGAAATAAAAGGTAAAATAAAAGCATGATAGATGTCTAAAAGCATGAATACAGTGTACAAAGACTGTTGTTTGGACATTTAATATAGCTAAGTTGGTCCATAGAAGGTAAGACAGAACAAGAGTGTTATGAGGAACCACAATCCTTTTTTGCCATTGTCCTTGCCAAGAGCAATTTCAGAAGGACTGTGTTATAACTAATATTAGACTATACTAACAATTATTTCAAAAGCATGCACAAGCTAATTCTCTCTCCTTTTCCACATGCATGCAATTCACTAAGTGTGAATAAGATGAAAAATTGCCCCTAAATGCAGAATCACATGCACTACTTCATAAAAAAGAACAGAAGAGGTCACATCTCCAAAGTTTAAAACATTTTGGTCAAAATGCCCCTGGCTCAAGTGACCAGAACATTTAGTGAGATATGCCAGCCCTGGGGGAAGGGATCTTCCACTCAGACATCTCTACTGCTATGCAGAACACCGCCCTTCACACACAGCACAACGTTCCCAGGAGCAGGAAACACAGACTGTGCACAGCAGCACATTCTGACAATGCTGAAGTGCTCCTCCTTCTCCTTGAGGCTGTGGTGTAAGGCCCTAATAATAAGCCCAAGAATGGTCAGACAGCATGTAAAATCTCATCATTTCACCGGCCGAGGAACCCTCTAGGCCCTAAAAGTCTAAAACTATTCCTTTTCCCTTCTCCTTTCTCACTTTTCATTCATTACATAAAAGCCTTTCTGGATTTCCTCAAGTGTGTTTTCCAATTATTTACTGTCTCCAAATCATTACTGTAAATATTTTAAATTCTACTTCAAGAAAAAATGGTATAATAATAAGCATCCATTGCAACACATCCCAGTTCTACAGAAGAGACTCCTAATGATCCAGCATTACAACTTGTTACAATTTTTCAAAAGGACACAATCCAGCATTTTCAGTTTTCCATACAGCCAAGCTGTAACTGTAGTACCATTAGCTTTTTCTGTACTTCCACACTATCTGCTAATACACTGTACAACGGTTCAGCTTCCACAATTAACTACCTACGTATAAATACAAGATATAAAGAAAACATGATTGTGTACAGCATATTTCCAAGTCTTATAACCCTTTCTACTCTTGTCATTACCAAATTAACTAGCTTTAGATAATTCTGCTAACAGTAGGAGCACTTTAACAATTGCTTTCCTCATGTATTCATGTTATTGACATTTCCAGATTCAGAGAAGTTTAATCTCTTTTTTTCCTTGTGGTTTGTTAAAAAAAAACAAAAAAAACCCACAAAAAACCCCCCAAAACAACCAAAAAACAACCCACCCAACCCCCATCCCTAAAAAAAAATCCCATAAGTGTGCATGAGTCTATCAGTGCACCTGGAAATCTTCAATCTTTTTTTTTAATTAAGATAATCAACACAATTGTAATGTTAAAAGCAGTGAATTCTCAATTAAATTCTCAAGCAACATTAAGATAGATTATTTTCTGAAATTCTTTCATTTTTAACTCAGGATTTTTTTCGAGCATGTTAAAATATTATGCCAAAACCGTCGATCTAAAACACTTCAAAAAATATTATATTAATGATAAAAATTGTATTTATTCTCTTTTACAAATCACGATATCCAGTTGGATGATGCACAAGCAAATTTATAACAAAACTAATCTCACAAGAAGCCTTTAAAAGTAGCATTTCTGCCATCTTCAACAGCGTTTTGCAGCTTGGTAGGTACAGATAATTTGTATTTCATCAGCTAATGGTCATTAAAGACCCCCCCCATATTTCTCTTAAATTGCATAAATTAGAAAATTGTTCATTTCCTCTTCCTCCAGCTCTGTTTTCTTGTATGATGAATTTCGGGATGTTTTGCTGAAAATGAGCAAGAGATTATGCTACATAGAGATATGCCTGCTAAAAACAATTCAATGAATTAAAAATAACTGTGGACTGCAACTGACCTTTCATATAAACCATATATCTCCATATTTTTTGCATTCCTTAATGATGATTAGAGTTTGGTTCAATGAAAGTAACCAAAGAGCACAATATTTAGCATTTGTTTTATATTATCTATAATTTCAGCGTTTTATTTACAGATGTTTACAATCCCCATCTCTTGATTCTATTACTGAATGGAAGATGAATACTCAAGTATTCTGAATGGAGGATGCAGGAGTGATCCCTTCACTCCGATAGAAACACGAGATAAACAGGCAGCCACACCATATAGATCAGCTTAGACGGGGGAAGCCTCCTTGCTGGAGACAACGAGTCTGCTGCCTGTCCAGGGCTCGTAGGCAGATGAGCAGAGCAGTGCTGAATCCTGACATGCTCCGAGAGCTCTGCAGCACTTCTGATGGAGACCTATCACAGCCAGCTCTGCATTGCCTGTGCCCGCCTCACCCAACACACAAAGTTCACTGTCTCCAGCACCACTGTGTGCATCAACACATTTTTCAGTATTGTGCTTCAAGTGTTACTTCTAGTCAATAAAGGGATCACAGTCTAGGATGTATTAAATATGGTTTACCTCTGTGAGGAAAGGGATATTTATAACATCATTTCTGTCCTAAGTCCAGTTTTTAACTAAAATTACCATGAAAATATATGTTTTGATCATTTTGGTATTAGATAAATGAAGAGTCACAACTGTGATAATCCTGTGCCTAACATCTAGCTTAGTTTTGAAAATTAAATTCTGTAAATGCATATTAAGATATTACTCATAAGGATTTTTAAATAACAGATCTTAACAACACATGACATAAGTCTATGAATAAAAATGTGATAGCATTATATGAATTTCTAGTTCAGAGCAGATGCAACTATGGCTATATCTTCCTCACTGATGATTTTTTGTTTCAGTTCAAAGGTTTGCACATGAGTTTCATGCACCTGCATTTTCTGACATTTTCAGGATCTGGCCTTACAAACACTCAAGTAACTTTCTCCAGAGGTATAGCCCAACTCTGCTCCAAGGCTTCTCATCTTAGCCAAGCTGCTTACACGTTTGCAGAATGAAGCCCCCAGTATTGACACAGATACACGTGGCTAAATGAGATTTGGCTGCCAATTTCACAATGTGGTATTCTGTATCAGACAAAGCAACAAAGGAAAGGTGACTTGTTCCCCTGTGTGAGCTGTAAATACCAACCATCACACCACTTAATAGGTTTATTTTATTAATAGCATATATTTAAAGACTTCAATGCAAGTTTCTTTTGAACGATGAAAGGCTGGCAAATTCTTAAAAGATAATAATCAGCAGTGCAGCGGTTCTTTGATGGTCTGTAATTACCCAACTGTCCACTATTTGAATGACAGCAGCAAACTACCACTCACTGTTAGTTTATTTTTATTTATAACTTGTACTTTAGGTAAGAATCCATTAATTACAAGCAAAACAAATTGCTTACTCAAAACACTTCCCACAGAGGCTATTTTTTTCACATGCATTAATCTAGCTGAGATATACATGACATTTTAAATGGAGGTTAAACTGATGTAAATAAATGCAATTATTTGAAAGCAAACAGGATTCAGTCACATTTATTTCTGTGTGGGATTGCTGTACTTTCTCCCCTTGTGACCAAGCACTGAACCACAGGAATTGTGGAAGGCTGAGGCTTTTAAAACTTCCTACTGACATGAAATTTGAGGATATATCACTGTACCCTTTCTTTTAATTTTATACAATTTGCCTTAGGTGGCATCTTGTGTAATTGTTTTTCAAAAGGAACCACTAAGCCAGAGGGATGGCAAAAGGTTTGGATTTCACACACTTTTGTGCTTTGCTAATAAAAAAGGTAGAGATGAGCCCCCTGCATGCCCGAGCCCTGCACCTGGAACTGCTGGTTCCTGCTGGGAGTACATCCTGATGGTCACCACCACGGGAGTGCCCTGGCGGAGCCTGCAGTGACCACCAGCACCAGGGCCACCACGGCCGTCCTGGGAGCCCAGCCTTCAGCCAGCCCTGGAGCACACCACGGCCCTCGGCCACCCCCGTGGATACCACAGCATCAGGGCTCCTTCTCACTTTTCTCAGGCTCCATCTGGCACTGCCTATCCCACCCAGCCACCACCGAGTAATGCAAAGCAAGTTCCCCTATCTGAGGCCAGGGTCACTTCAAAGGCAATGACCAACCCAAGGGACATGCCACAACTGATAGCTGTAATCTTGCCACCTTTTACAAGGGATTTGTATTTCAGAAGTGAATTTGCACAGTTTTGGTGTGCTTTTCTCATAGTTGGAGCTGTGTTAGTTTCACTGCTGCAGAGCAGCCCTCGATGCAGCTCTTTGAGACAAAGAGCAGTGAGAAATCACTGTACACCCACAATGATTCTGAGGAGCCACCCAATTTCTATGCTGCAGGCACTGGGCAGCCCAATCCTGAATCTGACAAAGACAACAAAAAGGGATTTTGCCATCCATACCACCGACAATGAGATCAAGCTGCCCACAGCAGCAAGATTCCTAAAACCAGTTACATGGTAAGATAAAGACTCTGGGACACAATGATCTTATTGTAACCAGTAGGGACAATAAACCCCACCCAATTTAATGCACCAAACTATTTCAGCCTATTTTTCCTTTTGCCGTGCAGAGGTCTTCCAAAATGTATTTAAAATAATATGTAAATATGAGTTCCAAAATGTCAATTTTACACTCTGCCAGTTTCAGCTAACGTGCCATGTAAGGGACAATGGATAACCTCATAAAATCTAATCAATAAAATCAAAATATGCAGCTGAACAATCAGCCTTCCATGAGCTGACCAGCAGTCTTGATGGTGGTTGTTTCAAACTACACAAGTTAGGAGCAATTTCAAAAGAGTTAATCTTTCTATAATCATGTAGGGACATTGTTGTCTTATAGCACCTTTAGGAAGGCTGTTCTTGCTGCTTTTGTGTCACTGTAAAGGCATAAGCATGACCCTGACATACTCTTGCTCCGTTGGAGAGGCTATCCGGAGGGATAACCAGGTGTGCCAGGGTTCCAGAGGCTCTCTCTTCTGAGACTGGTTCTCACGCGCATTTTCAGCAGTGTTACTGGGTAAGGACCAGTCACAGGCGTAGTCTGGCTCATACAATCCATTAACCCAACCAGAGATCAGTTCCTGGGAGAAGTCCATCCCATTTTTAAAGAATGATTTTGTCACCAGCATTGTAAATCTAGCAATAAACTGTTGTGAAACTCTATTCTCTCACATTTAAAGAGCTTTGCAGAAAATGAATCTTGAGGGATAGGGAGACATAGGGATATTTTTCTGCAAATATTTTAAAGAGGAGCTTTTCTACCTGGGACTAAAAACTTTTTGCATTTTTTAATGTTTCAGTAACTAGTACATTTTTAGAATGTTATTTTCATCATTATTTCAATAAACCATAGGTTTGTATTCTCAATTCCAAAAAACACAGGCAGGAGTATCTTTGCCAGAGTTCCATATTATCTTCAGACATACATATTTATAACTTTCCATTTCCTAGAATGCTCCACATAAATAGATGCTCAGTGCTTGTCATGTAACATGTCTCGCAGATAGTAAGAACAAAAGAAAAACAACAAAGGAACAATACCAAAAATAATTTTTAAAAATCTGAGCTGAAAACATAAAAGAGAAATGCTCAGGCATTCAGTGGTAACAACCACACATTTGAAGCCAGTGAGACTGAGCTATGCTTTGCTTTCCTCATGCTTATGAACATGATTGATGTTTCGTGAATGGGAAGATTATTTAAATCTAATATTATTCTTTATGTAAGTGTATTTTATATTGATAGACTAATTCAAAACCCAGTCACCTTTACCTGTATTATAGTTCCAGCCT
This sequence comes from Orthonyx spaldingii, assembly GCA_013397795.1. Lineage (NCBI taxonomy): Eukaryota > Metazoa > Chordata > Aves > Passeriformes > Orthonychidae > Orthonyx > Orthonyx spaldingii. Next base: position 163,991 of record VZTJ01006620.1, read on the forward strand.
GCAGGAGCTCTAGTGATGGGCTAACCTTAATTTCTTCACTTCAGTCACATGAACCTGGCCAGGGTCATGAACAGTTGCACACACCCTGTCATGTAGCACAAGGGTCAGTGTCTACTAATTCCAGAGGCTACTGTTACGATATTCAACAACCAAAAGTTTCAGATCAGAAGCTGGAAGTTTGAGACATTTATGAGTGAGAACAGAGGGTCCTAATTTAAAACGTGTGTGACCTTAATATAGCATTTGGGGGTTCAGAATGTTCTTATGTACTTTGTCTAATACTGCAGTTTTACAATTCTCCCTTGCTTCCAGTCGTAAAATCTTATCTGTAAATTTTGTAAAGATGTCTGAGAAAAGCAAATTTACGTTGACTATGTGAACCAGTAACAGGCAAGATAGTTTTTCTTCATGCAAAGGCAGAATAAAAAGAACATGCATCTAACCCTTAATTCCAGACGTAAGTTGGCATTTTTCACAGATGTGTACATTTTTCAGAAAGTACTATAAATCAGAATGATTCTGTACTTGTCAATGATAACTCTGTTAATGTAAAATAATCTTATAACGGGACACCAGAATAATCTATCTTAATCAAAGACAGATTTATATCCATACAGTCCAGTTATTCACAGACTGTAACAAAACATATAAAAATGTAGATCTGACATCACTGTAAGGCTTGCATACACAATTGCCTTCTACATGTATTATATAACAATGAAAAACTAACACCTACTCCTGCTCCCATTGAAATCAGGGACACATTCCCATTTACATCGCTGCCAATAGCATGAGAGATCAAAACTAACGTCCAGCTTTGGAAAACTCCTTAAGACCAGATATCACATGTATTTGAATAACTTTAATTGTTTCATAACTTACTGGAAATATAATTTTTTTCTTCATAATTAGCCCAAAGAATTACAACAAAATTCAGAAAAGGGTGGGCATGCACAATATTTTCCATAATTCTGTCCATACATTTTTCCATAATTACATCTTAGATTACAAGAAACCAACGCAGAAACCTGGCTCATCTAAGCATTTTCTTGGGGAATTTACTTAATAAATGGCAGTATCAAATAGGAATAGAAGATCTGTAAACTGTGACATATTTCATTTTCTCTGGCGGGAATTAGTATGTTGTGGATGAACAATATTTGGAGTAAAATCTTTATTTATTTAATCATGGGTAGTATTTCTGAAGCTAAAAGTCAGTGTATCTACAGCAATATAACTACAAAAACTGTGTCATCAAATATGACCAAACCTACAGTCCTCATACAGCCATAATATCCATTATTTACATGATGACTTTGCCTACAGTTCTTGGTCATAAGGTTTTAGCAGCTTTTTTGATAAAAGCATTAATAGATGAACTGACAATGGAATCATTAAAGAAACATATGAACATATTTTAAATATTATGCAAAAGTTTAATGTGGATATATTAATTACCTGTTTTCTGTATCAATGTCAGTGAAATTTCAGAATGGGTAGGTAAAGTCAAAAGCAATCTGAATTCTTTAAATGGATTCTGGTTCAGATAAAAACAGTTACATTTTATTCAAAGTATAAAAAAAACACAGTAAAGTTTTTGTGAGACAGAACAGTGCAATAACTCAAGAAAATTAATGCCATGAGCAGTTTTTCCTCTCTTTTTGACGGCAATGGTCAACAAAATAAATGAAGAACAACAAGAGAGAATCAATGCAAAGGCCTAGAGAGTAACTCCAATTTTTTTAACTATTAATTTTGTGCTCGGTGTCAAAGGCAATGACAGTAAGCATTGAATAAATACAAAACTTCTTTGGGATTGCTATTTTTTTCAAGATGAAAAATGCACTGGCTTGGAATGTTTATTTGAACCAGCTGTAGGGTATTACTATAGAGAGTCAGGAAGTTAATATATTCTTTGGAAGTCCAGTATGATAACATGTTATTCTAGCAGGCACAGTGAATGAACAGAGGACATGCAATGTGACTTGGCAGCCCAGGCACAGACACTGCAGACGCTCCTACATCCAAGCTACATGGTAGCTATCAGTTACCAGCACTGTGTCTTGCTGCTAATTAGTAGAGTGACTGGTAGTAAGAGGCAGAATCAGAATTAATACCAACATTTCCTAGCAGACGTCATGGGACCGATCCTCTCTGAAATTTGCAGAATGAAATCTTCTGAGATCTATCATGCAACAGGATCAGGCTCATAACAAACTACACCTTTTTTTCTTTTATTACAGTACTTTATTCTGAGCATTTGTCTCCTGTGGTTTGTGCAACCATGTCCTCATCGTTATAGTCCTGGCAGTATAGCAACGTGTTGTGATAAGAAGGGCTGGAAAAGCAAAGAAATCTCTATTCTGCTGAAAATTTCTATGGCAAGCTGAGTGTTGTAGAGACGGAAGGTTATATATTCAGATATTCCAGTTAAGAACAGTCATGAAACCTGTTTATATTCTGAGTCTCTCTCATAAAACCATTAATTGTGAAATCCTTCACAGCACTACAATCAATCTCTCTGTAACCATTTAATAACTGTGTTGAGGCAAATCAAATTATTCTCATAATCAGGGATAAAATGCAACACATTTTGCAATCTATCAAGTAGAAGACCTCTTACTTGCACAATTAGTGTCTAAAAATTGTAGCGGGTTGACCCTGGCTGGATGCCAGGTGCCCACCCACTCTATCACTCTCCTCCTCAGCTGGACAGGGGAGGGAGAATATGACAAAGGGTCCATGGATTGAGATAAAGACATGGAGAGATCACTCACCAGTTACCGTCATGGGCAAAAGAGACTTGAATTGGAGAAATTAGTTTAATTTATTACCAAGCAAGTCAGAGTAGGGTAATGAGAAAATAAACCCTAAATCTTAAAACACCTTCTCCCCACCCTTCCCTTCTTCCCAGACTCAACTTCACTCCCCATTTTCTCTACCTCCTTCCCCCTGCTCAGGGGCACAGGACTGGAGGCTGCGGTCAGTTCATCACATTTTCTTTGCTGGTCCTTTCTGCCCAGGGGGAGAACTCCTTACACTCTTCTCCTGCTTCAGCATGGGCTCCCTCCCATGGGAGAGAGTCCTTCACCAGTTTCTCCAATGTGAGCCTTTCCCATGGGCTGCAGTTCTTCACAAGCATCTAGAGCATGGGTCCCTTCCACGAGGTGCAGTCCTTCAGGAACTGGCTGCTTCAGTGTGGACCCCCGTGGGCTCACAAGCCCTGCCAGCAAACCTGCTCCAGTGAGGACTTCTCTCATAGGGTCACAGGTCCTGCCAGGAGCCTACTCAAGGGTGGGCATCTGATATGGTCACAGCCTCCTCTGGGCACTCACCTGCTCTGGCATGGGGCCCTCTGTGGGCTACAGGTGGATCTCTGCTCCACCTTGGACCACCACAGTCTTCACCACAGACTCCAAGGGAATTTCTGCTCCCTCTCATGGATCTCCTCCTCCACCTTCTTTCTTCACTGATCTTGGCACCTGCAGAGTTGTTTTTCTCACACATTCTCACTCCTCTCTCCAGGTGAAGTTGCCCAGGATTTCTTTTCCCCTTCTTAAGTACGATGTCCCAGAGGCTCTACCACCACCACTGATGGGCTCGGTCCTGGCCAGTGGCAAGTTTGTTTTGGAGCTGATTGGCATTGGTTCTGTTGGGCATGGAGAAAGCTTCTGGCATCTTCTCAAAGAAACCTCCCCACAGCCCTCTCACTACAAAAACCTGCCTAGGCAAACCCAATACAAAGATCAACTGCTGTGTTTCAGAATATGAATTTTATGATATGAAGCTTAAAGCAAATAATTTAAAGTTAGAGCTGAATTTCAAAGCTAGATGTATATTTTTATGGCAAGATGATGTAGGAATGTAAGTTATAACACCACAACAACTAGAAATAATAGGGCAAGTTAAAATTACCATAACAGATGTTTTGACTTTAAGTCTGCATTCCCTTACTCTAGCTAATGTTGTCACAATCTTCTAGTTGCCTAAATATGGATTATCGCTATCAGCCACATCCCCTCATCCTTAGGCAACTTTCCCAAAAAGGGAAAGGGGAATTTTCTTTGAGTGACAGATGCAGAATAGTGACAGATGCAGAATGCACCATTTTTATCCTCTGTCTGCCATGTAAAATACAATGTGGAACAGTTCTGGAATACCTCTTCATTGTAGATACGGATGAAAGCCTCTTCCATAAAGTACTGCTTTTACCTAACTTTTTTACCTTCATAGAGCAATAGAGACATTAAAAATTAACTGAAATCTTAGAGTGTGTAAAGAATCTGTCTGGATTTATTTATGCTTAAAAATGGGTTATGCTCTAAGCTACTATATCCTCACTTTCTTTAAATTACAGAAACAATTTATTTTCCAAAATATGAACAGAGACATAATAATGTAGTTATTTAAAGCATCTAGTCAATAAATGGTACACCTACATAGATCCCAACAGGGCATTATCAGGAGATGCTAGCAGATGCTTTGGCTGATAATATTGGTCTAATACAGTCCTGTACATAATGGAATAAGTGAACAGGTACTCTGGTATGTGTTTACATTTTAAAATATATTATCTACCTGATATAAGAGTACTTCTTAAGTTAATCAGGTATTTTACTATATTCACACATTATTTAAAAGCTGGACTAGATAACAGTCCACTACAGGATATTCTAAATTCTGCCTCTATTTTTTTAAAGAGTATTACAATATCACAATAATATCTCAGTTTAAATGATTAGATTACTGCCATAAAATGCATGCTTGTCTCCACTTCTACGTACAAAATGCTTATGGCATTTTTCTAGTACAATGTGGCACAGTGATCCTAGTGATGGGAGTGGATGGTGGGAAGCACAAAGCAGGACCGTACCTCCAAGCCTGAGCAGCATGACTTGTCCAGTCTAATCAGCTCCATAACTTCCATGGAGTGAACAACTTTCAATCTTGAGAAGTTCCAACACCAGCAAAGCTATCCCCAGCATTCCTTCTGGGCTAGTCCTTCAATGCCAGCATTCTTCCCTTCTCCTCTGACTCCCATTCGTTACAGCCACATTCAAAAAATCTTGGACTTTCTGCCAAATGGTGGTCTCCAGTTTTACTCTGCCTTAAGAGAACCAGGGGAAATCAGACCAATCCTAATATTAACTGGGGGGCTTGCACTTAGAGCCACACCAGTGGCTGGGAAATGAAGGTCACCGTGAAACAGGGCAGAGGGAAAAGGTTTCTGACAGTTTCCCCTGATGCTGGGAGAACTCCACAGATGAATGCACTCTTTTCAGTCTCACCATACAGCATGAGAGAGAAAACCCTACCATAGAACCTCCCAGGGTTTCCAGCCTCTCAGATGGGCTTTGCCTCAGAGAGGACGCCTTGACAGGAACAGATGTGATAACAAATGACCTTTAGAATTTGCACCCTGAGAGCTGTTGACCGTTTCCTGAAAGCTGTTCATCCTCGAGTTCCTGGCTTTAGTTTGGAAACCTTGAGATCCTGGCATATAACTAAAAAGGGTGAGCAACAAGAAATAGAAAAATAGAGTGTAAGACCCAAAGAAGGCGGGGACAAAACCAGAGTACGTACATATTTAAAGACTCTTCCTTTGTTTTTAAAGATAAAAATCATAAATCTAAACACAATGCCAAATCTCAGCATCTTCATGCCCAAATCAAAGAAAAAATTCTGAGATGAGAAAAAAGGCTATCCAATGATAACACAATAAAAATTGGATTCAAAGATATTTAATTTTTATTCCAATTCAAGTTAAACCAAATGTATAATATTAGATAACATCATATTTGTATATTTCTGCGGAAGCACTTAGATTTGCTGTGCAACAAATAAAACTGTCTTTCCCAAAGATAGTTTACAGGGTAAGTGGAGCACACAGAGAGCAGTGTACCTCGGGAAGTCCAAAGGAGAGGCTGCAGATGCAGATGTGTATCCACAAGTATGAGAGAGGAAGATGGGAGATACTTTATTTATTCCTCTTTGACTTCACCAACCAAGAAAGTGTAAAATTTCTCAACATTGACTTCTTGTAAAGCTCCTTGAAATCAAGACTGTGACCATCCCATGACTGGCATGGAGCAAAAGTCACATTTCACTCATAGGCTCACTTAGGTTTGTGTTGAGGATTTCAGGCTGTTTCCACTGAGTCTTGCGGGAGGGGGGGGGAAGGGGGGGAGAAGGCTGAAAGAATAACAACATACTCACTGGCATTCCACGTGTAAGGCAAAATCAGGAAAAACCTGGCCCTGCTAATACAATGATATGCTACAGCTCATTCATTGCCTGTGAGAGGCAGAGCAGAGAAAAAGGGGAGGGGTAAGCAGGAGACGGAATGAGACAGAAAGCAGAAGCAGAAACAAAGATGCAGCATTAGGAGACAAAATGAAAGGAGGGATGACACGGGGGAATGTGCACAAGATGCCTCTTCTTACATTTGTTGAAACTAAACACGCACAGGAACTATAAAGCTGAAATGAAAAGCACAGGCAAGCTTATTTGGTTTAATCCTTTCAAGCAGTGAAGTGATTTTCTCTATGATTTTTTTCCCTGTCAGTTCCTGTCATTTCCTGGAAATGCTTTCTCCTTTCTCACTTGTCTTTTCTCCTTTTCCTTTTCAATGCCATCTTGCTTTGTTCCTTTTTCTTTGCTTCTGTCTGCTCCTTTCTTCCTCTTCCTTTCTTCTCTTGCTCTGCCTTGTCTTTTTTGTCTTGCTCTTGCTCTCCCATGTGTTCTCTGAGCACATGAAGAACATGAGCACAAATAGTCGAAAAGAATTTTTTTCCTGATGCTCCTTTTCTATCCCCATGTGGTTTTGGCTATTGTAGCTCTGTTAGGTTTTAAATGCACATGGGGAACCCACTTGTAGTCCCACATGTTTTAGAACTATCTACAGTAGCACACTCCAGGAAAAACATGTGGGAAGGGAATGTGTCAGAAAAGTTTCTTGTACTCCCTCCAACACGTGGGCCACATTTAACAAGGTCAAGGGACAAGTGTGGCTCACAGGCATTAGTTTGACCGGTACGATAAAAAAAATCACACATTCTACTTTCTTTTACCTGCACACACTCTGCAGTTAATCACTCACCCAAACACAGCTTATGGAGTCTCAATAGATCTACTTTTATTTTTAGGCTGGATGATCAGCTTAACATATTTTAGGAAGAGATTGTTATATCTTTTTTTCTGATCTGACAATTCCAAGATAATGAAGGCTATAAATGCAACAGAAGGAAATCTTTTTCTTTCCTTTGTCTTCCCTCCTGCATGAGAGCATCATGCACGCTGTGATCAAGCAGACAAGGGTCTGCCTGTTAAGCTGGCTGGCTGTTCCTAAGGCAGATAATCTCTGCTGAGGGTTCCTTCTAAACTTTCCTGATACAACACCAAATTCACACAAAATGTCTGTGAACTGTTGGTTCATGTTATGCACATTTTGACACCTTTCAGCTGGCTTTCACAGATTTTCAAAGCACCTGTTCCAATACAACCTGTCTTTTTGGCAGCAACCAGTACCAGTAAACCCCTGATTTTCCTTCCTCCCTCGCTTAACCATTTCTAACAATGTACATGTCAAAAAATGTAATTCAGTGAAAGAAGGCAAATGCTGTCCAGCTCTCCTAGATATCGGACTACACTTCCTGCAGGAAAAAAATTGTTTGCATTGTTGCACAGACCAACTAAACTGTTCTTCCCTGTCACTCATTTCTTAGGGGAAAGGTCCAGCTCACTTGCAAGTGGGCTGCTTGCCATGTGAGCAGATGGGCATGGGGTTTGACAGCCAAGAAATGATGGATCAAATTTTGAAATTTGTTGCTCAGTCTCCACTCTAGTAGTTCCTAATTGGCCTCAATGGAACTTTATTGCTGTAAAAATGGTATAATGGCAACAACATTTGACTGAACAAACACACATCCCATGTAGGTGCTGCGAGCAGACTTCCTGGCTGACAGAATCAGAATGACGCCGTCAGCAAATATCTGCTACAAGCTGACGTAGCTCTCTAAGGTTAGTGTGTTCCTGGGTGAGCACACAGTGCAGCTGAATGGAGCATTTAATGCTTATTTTGAAAGGTGGTCTAAGATACACTTTTTGTCTCCAAAGGTTCTTTAAATAAATATACCCATATAAACAAAGGAAGGGTTTACTTATGTTCTATAATAAGCATCAGGCAAGAGGAGGCAAAAGGCTTTTTCAGTGATGCACCGTTTATAATACATTATCTAAAATTGTTATCACATATATAATGAATGTAATTCAGGATTTTACATAAAAAATTTACCAAAATTAAATTATATTTGACTGCAATTAAAGAATGAAGAAAATAAATTTGCCTTTAGAAAAACATTGTTTCCCAGATTTTTAAGAGCTGCTACGGCAGTATACATTCATCTCAAATTCCTGTGTGCTCAGTGAAAACACAGGATGTGAAAGCAACACAGATTTATCATTGATCTCATTGATGGGCTTATATAGTTCTTGTTGGTATCATCAGCAATTTGAATTATTACTGATTAAGTGTTCACTTTACTACGAAATAGAGACTTCTTAAATTTCTTCATATTGGTTGTACATAGCTTTGTCATTTTAACTCTGTCTTTTTGTTGTCATTTTAACTGTATCAGCATTGTATTAACTAATACTAGCAGCTGCAAGACAGGATCTTAACATTTTGCTTATATTGTAATTGTAATTTCTCGCCTTGTGCCGCTTTCTTCTCTACATTTTGACAGGTTACTGATGTATTTGCAAAAATAGTTGAATTCTATGACTGCATAAATAAGAAGTGATTATGATTATAATTAGTGTTACCTTAAGAAATTACATTGTGTTTTTAATAAAATTGCAGATACAGAAAAGATGATAAAAATCTTTATAAGCACCTACACAACACATTTCACTAATTTTTTCAAGGAAAAAAAATGCTATTTCCCAGGGTTTCTTCCAATTTTTCTCCACCACCTTAGGCCCAGTGCTATTTGGTATGGGCAGATTAGGGCAGCTGATGATTCCTATTGATTTAAATGTCGTGCTAGGAAGCCTAAATCCCCAAGAGCAATAGAATCTCCCCTATCACTATCCTACTGCTTATTGACCTAATTCACTAACCAACCATCAGGGTTTTCTCTCACAACAAATAAACCTTGCATGAAACAGAGAGTACATGGACACTCATAGTTTTCAGTGGTGTTGCCACTATAATAAATTTAGGGTCACCAAAGCATTCCTCTCTGTTTTCTCAGTGTGATCATAATGTCATTTGCCATTTAAAATGAGCAGAAACCACAACGGTATTTTTAATAGCAAAACTATTTTAGAGCCTGAAGTAAACTTGATGTCGTATAAACGGTGGAGACAATTCAGCACATGTAAAATTCCATGTACTTCAATGCTTCGATTTGCCCATAAGTTATTGCTGGGGTAGCTGCTGAACAAGTTTAATGGTTGCAGCATTACATTCACTAATTGAGATACTACTTAGTCCCAGTGCTTACTGCTCAGAATTCTGATAACTAGTAAATGTCTTCTTCCATTAACTGCGCCAAACAAACGACGAACGAACCAAGGTTTGTTATGTTACTCTGGGTCTCGCATGGTACTCATTTCAATTAAACTTTTAACTTGGAACTCTGCAAATGCCTCTGCATCTGAATTCACTCTTGGTGATTTTACTGAGTTGAATAACACATTTGTTTATATGTAAAAGCAAAAACTCTGAACTTAGTGGTTCTGTAAAATGTGGTTGTCACAAGATATGAAATACGTGCAGCAGGAGAACACAAAAAATACACTATAGATAATAAAAAAATTTAAAAGAAAAAAAACCCAAACCACTTCATACTACTTTGAGAGGCAGATCTGTTTCAGAGAAGAGGCCTAATTCTGATCCCAGTAAAGTTAATTACAGCAACAGCAAGATCCTAAATTACTAGTCCTCTCATCAATATCAAGTTAAGCTTTTATCAATGTAATTTGAAGCAGCATTAAAAGCAATAAGTGCTAATTTATAATTGTTGATAGTATCAAAGCAAGATCCTTTGCAACCATACATAACTGTGCCAGATTTTTATCACACTATAAAGGTTAACATAAGTGTTACAAGAAACATCAATGAGCTACGTACACTACGTTTGCTTTTGGTTAGATAAGTATGCTTTGTAGTAGTTGATATTCCCTCTAGATAATGGATATGGGCCAGATTCTCTGCTGACACAAAGCAATGTAAGTAATTTGAAGGCAGATACGCTGGTTCACACTAGCTGCAGATCTAGCCCTAACACCTTTAGATGCAATAAACCATCTTAAGTAAGTCTGTTTCCTAACTATTACTCAGCCATTCCTCACTGTTGCCAAAAGGGAACTGTGAATGCCAAGGTCTGCAGGACTTTATTTATCAAAGCTTCTTTTAAGGCATCTATCATTTTGGCATGCAAGCCTTGCTTTATGACCAGAACCAAACATTTTCATGAAACATCAGGACTAATTCTAGCAAAAAATGCCACGTAGTGCTTGGTCTTGCTGTAATATTACAACATCTGTTTCAGCAAGTTTTTTAATAAAAACTGTTTATTACATTAGCAGAATTAGATACTTTTGATGCTTGATACTGTGGAACTGTATAAAGAGAATTAAAAATGTTATATCATGTACCTCTAAATACTGGATTATTGATAACTCATTTTCTTTATTTCTGCTTTTATCTAATTTGATAGGAAATTAAGTGCAGAGCTAAGAAAATCACATTTCTGCTTGTTAAATAAATACAAAATTATTTTACATAGCAAAATTAGGTGCTATGCTAAATAACATTTCAGTGTCGTGACATTAAACATCTGGAGACAAATAGTACCTAAGCCACACAGCTTAATTTTCCTTTGAGGTATCTATTTTTACTTACATTTCCTGGATGTCAGCTTATAATAATTACTCTTCTACACACATCTCTAGCACTAATGTGACAGACTGTGAATGCTTCTTGACAATAGAACTTAATATCCTCCTTACAGGTTTCCACCAGCGAGGCTACAATCTTACCATCACATGTATAAACATGTAAAAAGCCTTACTTAAAACATTAACAAATTTCAAATGCATTTGGCTTACTGTTAAAAATCACATACAGATTAGACTTTTCTCAATAAATCTGAAAAATAAAGCTACATGTAAAGAACTTTGTGTACAATGTGTGACATCTGTATCTGAGAGTGGCCTCAACTTTAAAGTATCTGTAAATTATGCCAGGTCATTTGAAAAGTAGCAAAAATTTACATTTTAGACCTGCTTCCAATAAGTGTTTCTTACAAAGACAGAATACCAATATAATAACTAAAAAGCAGTTCCTAGTCTTTTTGTGAATATGACAGACTGTTCATCTGTGACACAGGACTAGACATGGAATTACAATAGTGATTCCAGTAAAGCAGCAGTAATGTTTGTATTTCTCCATCTGACATTAAAAGCAGCATGCTTTATCTAGGCCTCATTTGTAAACCTCCACGAATTTAATCAAAGACATGAGAGTTCTATCCTAAGAAAGAGCAACCACATTAGGAACTACATAGCTTTACGTCTCTGTGAAAGAAAAGGAAGGAAAGTGAATGACTGAAAAATCAGTAAATACAGGACTTTCATTTAATTAGAAGGACTTCAAAATAAGTCAAAATACATCAAAAGACAAAACTGCTCTCCTGGAGGGTGCACTATCTAGTACATCACAGTGACTCTGGCTCACATCCACAAATCTTTACATTCCTTTATTACTCAGATTTTTGCATGATCTTAGACAGAAAGTATGCAAATTATCCCTGTGAATTTTTTTTATTTAGCAAGAAATTATAAAATATAAATTCAAATAAATTTTGAGTGTTTCAGTCTGTGTTTTCATAAAATAAGAGGGTAATGGGACTTTTCTAACACATAAAATTTTCCTGAATTGTTAAAAATCAGAGGAACTATGATGTTTTAAGCAGTGGTACTTCTCTGGTTGCCTCTATTCCTGAGTATTTAAATAAGGACTGAAATGTTAATAGCTTTAAAATGTATAGTTAAAATGTGAAAGCTCTAGATTTTTTTCCCTTTTTTTTACAGCCTAGGAATATATAGCTTTTTTCATGTTTGAGGGAAAATCAGAATACTTTAAGTTTTGACAAATAGAAGCTAAAAGCAAGTTGAATAAAGCTAATCAAAAGGTAAATAGATAAGACCTACTTTTTTAAAAATAAATTAATCTCACTTAACTCCAAAAATACTACCTAGTAGAAAAAATGGTTTTCAGGTTAAGCAGAACAAAAAATATTAAATACCTGGTAAAAAATGTATTCAGCTAACATAGGTTTTACCTTACTGAAATAAATCAAGTGCTTTCACATATTTAAATAAAAAGCTAATTTCCTTAACTGTTAATCAGAACTATTTGTAAGCAAACAAAGCATGTTTTATTGAATAGTCCTTGTCTAGACAAACAAAGCATTTATTGAAATTAATACATACCAAAAAATTCTGAAAGCAAATATTTTCTTTTTAATATGTGACAAGCACTGCACTTTCAGTAGACATGAGGACTGTCTACAACAATCATATCAATTAAATAATCCACATAATTGTCTGGTTCAAGATAGTATTTTATTTATTATATTGCACTTTTGTGCCTGTGATTATGAGAGAAATTTTTCTGGACTTTCTGGTGTATGCAGACTCCTTTTCTTTATTTCTATGATCATGTCAGTGACTGGCATATGAATATCATGTTTTGTCTTAAGATATTGATCCAGTAAGAAATAAATTTTGTAGAAAATACTGACTTATTTTTATGCTTTTGATCCGCTTAAAATATTTTATGCAGAAAAATATATTTTATAATGAAGAAGACTTGATACTGACTTAAAAGAAAAGTTCTATGGGCATTCCACTAAAGTGTAGAAGAAACTCTTGGAATTCAGTAATAATTCAGCAGAAAACTGATGTTAGAATATCATTTTATATTCCTGTCTCTTAACTCTGTGAAGAGCAATACACAGATGAAAAAATGCTAATCTGAGACGTTTCAGAAATACTTATGCCAGTGTTTAAATTTTATGAATTAGTCCTCTGGAGATGCTAATGATTTCCCTTCATTTTGAACAGTTGCATTGTTTTGTTTTGACAAACAAAGCACAAGCTGTAAAAATTACTATCCAGCATGGGCTGAGATAGTTTGTTTCCCTGATTAACATTAAAGTATTTATGCATTTCCTTCATAATTTCAATTTCTTTATCCAATATACAGGTTAGATTTCTCTTGGAAATTTTAATTAAGAGGTCTTTAAAATGTGTATATGCTCTAAACAAGTAGTAAAATCTCATAGCAATCTTTCTGTCTGAATCCATCTCATGTCCTTCTTGGAGGGAAAAAGAAAGAAAAAAAACTCAAGCTGAGAGACGGGATAGAGGACTTGATAATATAAATTTTGTGATGAAATTGTGATGAGACTTACATGTACTGCATAATCTTGCAATGAATCTTTAGTAGCTGTTTTGCCTTTAAAGCCAGATGTTAATTTATAGATTTCAATATGTTATAAATGATTAGGGGATGTTGAAGAAGAAATTTCTGTAACGTGCAATCATATCTTATGTGTACATTTTAATATATTTTAGGTGACAACCCTTTTTTATAGCCCTGGTCTCTTTACCTTTGTAATTCCACAGCTCAGAACTCTGTCCTCTCCTCCATGTTATGGTTTTTCTTCTCCTCCATTTTATGCTGGCTTTTCTTAGGTACCATGTGTATACTTGACAACCATACCTAAAAAGAGAGAAAGCCTTATTTTGTCAGCCCACCTACCTGTCACCATCCCTTCCTTGTTTCTGGCAAAAAAGAAAAAGAAAAAAGACTGAGACTTCTGTCTGCCAGACTCTGAAGCTTGGAGTTCATCAGTTCAGAGGTATTAATTTTGATGTATCAGACCAGAGGTAGTGTTTCAGATCATATTCCAAAACGTTCCGTGTTCGTTCTTCACAGTATCACGAGGCCTAATATTGTACATGAGAGTTACAACTGAGAGTCTGATCCTGCAGCCAGCATGATTTTCCTCTTGACCTTAACTTGGGCACAATTAAGGCCTAGGTATACAAATGTGTTTTAATAATACAGTGGCCAGACAACCCACAGGAGCCAGGACACAGGAGGCAGAATCTTTTGATAGCCCATGCTCTGAATCCATACTGAGGGAGACGCATGTGAGGGCTGGGTTTGCAGAAAAGATTAATGAATTAATATCACAAAAATATGAAAATCACAAAAAATGAAAAGGAAAAGATGTTGAGGGATGATCTCAAACGTAGCATGATTTAAACAAACACAAAAGGTGTTGTGGTGAGATGCAATAAAATCTAATCTTACCATTTGTACTGAGACAAACCTGGAACTGGCCTCCAAAGCTGGACCAAGCTTTTAGATGGTGGATTGTAATTAGTGAGAGTGATGGATACAAAATTCCAAACAGCTTTTCAATTAAATCAGCTACCAGTTGATTACCACGGCTAGTTCAGATGAAATTAAATTTTTTGTTCTTTTTGACATTATTTTAAAATAATGAATCTGGCAAAGGCCTTTAGCTTTTATTCATATTTTTTAGGCTGAGCAGCTTTCAGCGTTGGATTTCCCTTTAAGAATTGTTCAGCAGAAACGCTTGTTTCAATTTTACAGAATGCCAAGTAACACAGTGACATTCTTGACCATTCAGACTAGACACACAAAAGAAAAAAAAGAGATTTAAAATATTTTCTGTACGTGAACTCCAAAGGTCATATACGTCATGATTCATGTAACACACTTAAGGCCTTTACCTTTTTTTTAACATCAGTCCTAATTTGGTCCTTAGCTGAGATATAACCACACACCATTTCATTATTCATTTGTAAGTTATTAACTTTAGTATTTTTGAGGAGTATGGCAATGTTTCAATATTTAAAGAATAAAATGGTAACATAAGAGGTTAATACCTCATGTGAGGAATTTATTAGATTTTCATGGAGATGCTTTCAGATAGCAGTTGCATGCCTTTCCTAAATCACCAGAAAAGGGTGTCTTGTCTATCTGTAACTAATTTTTGTATGTCAAAATGTGCAAAGCCTTTTGCCAAAATACAACAGCAATCCTGGTTAGAATATCAGTTTAGGAAAAAAGAAATTAGTTTAGTAGTAAGATCACATTTCAGCTGGCCATAACCACAGGTAAAAAATGTGGTTTGACACGCAAATCTATAACCATGGGGAGAGAGGGGGAATATCTGGTGATACACATAGACATTTGAGAAGCAAAATAACATTCTTCACTGAAAGAGTGGTTAAGCACAGGTTCCCCTGGGAGGTGATGGAGTCACCATCCCTGGAAACATCAAAAAACTCGAGTAGATTGTGGCACTTTGTGGTACGGTTGAGTGGGCATGGTGGTACCCGCTCGATGATCTCGAACACCTTTTCCAACCTCAATGGGTCTGTGATTCCATACAACGAAGGGATAAGGCTCAGTTCCTGAGGATTTGAGATGGCCGTCAGCACATTTGTGGGCTGTGGAGCTTCACACCAACACATGTACTTCAGACATCTATTGAGATACAGGCGCTTCAGGGATTTCACGAGATACGAGCGCTTTCAAGATTCATTAAAAGCTGATTACACCCCCAAAACACGCCCTTGCGGCGGCGCATCTCCCACCAAAACATCACCTCCCACTCCAAGCCCCAAGGAGCGACACGCCGGACACGCGTGGAGAGGAGAGCGGCGGGGCTGGGTGGGGCAGGGGCAGCGGGAGGAGGCGCGGACCGCGCGGGGTTCCGCGGCCGCGCAGCGGCAGCGCCTCCCCCTCCTCCTCCGCCGCCGCCGCCCGCCCGCGGCCCCGCGCCCG
>VZTJ01006620.1:200760-238757 GCA_013397795.1 Orthonyx spaldingii
CGCGCGGGGACCCGCCGGCCGCGCCCCGCCGCTCCCGGGCCCCGCCAACGCCGCTTCATCGGCTCCGCCCGCGGCCGCGAAGGGTGCGCCGCCGCGCCCCTGGCACCTCTCGGGCCGGGCCGGGTCCGGCCGGGGGCGGTGGGCACGCCCGGCAGGCAGCATCCCCGACCGCAGCCGCTCTCCGCCCAGGGGCAGCGGTGCCGCCGCAGGCTCCGCACCATCCTGCGTCCCGCCTGCCTTCCCCCGCCTCCTGGGCTTTAGGGTGCCCCAGCCAGCCCGGACATTTGGGAATGTGCGCACCGGGACGGGAACATTCCGGGTTTTCTAGCCGCGGGGCTCCGCGGTCCCGCATCCCCGTCCGCCCCGCCGCGGGCACACGGCCTCCCGCTGAGGCCGGCCGGCACCAGCCCTTCCCGGGCCACGGTGGGGCCCCGGTGCGCGCCCACCTCCCCAAGGGATAGGAGGGGGTCACGGTAGCCATTTGGCGTATCTATTTTCATGGCCCGCAGCTGAATATCGCACCTCATCTAGGGAGACAAAGGGCTACATATTCCTATTGCCGGGGACAGGCAGATGCCTTCCCCGCTGCCCGATGCTCTCAGCGGTGTGGAGGGGGTACATTTTCCGGGGAGCGGCCGGGTGACAACTCCCCAGTGGCAGGGAGGCACTTTCCAATAGCAGAGGCAGCCAGCAGCCCTTCCCCCTCGGCGCCCGCGGCCGGGCCCCGCGCCCCCGCTGTCTCTCGGCCGCCGCATCCCCGCTGGAGAAGGCCGAGGCCGGGAGAAGCCGCCCCGCATCCTGGGGCCTCCGCTGAGCGCAGAGCTTCCACGCACTGCTGCCAGCCGTGGCATTTCTCACTCCTCCTTCTCCACGTGCTGGGCGTGTTTCGGAGTTGCCTTCTCAACGAGACACTTTCTGATCTGTGAGACAACATTGTGCAGCTGATGGAGGCCTCTGAGGTGGACTGAGTCTACAAAAAAAAAAAAACAAACAAAAAAACCAAACCAAACAAACCCTACCCCCCCAAAAAACAAAACAAAACAACAAACAAACAAGCAAAAAACCCCAACAACAACAAAAAAACCCAACCCAAAACTCAAACACAAAAATGAGAAAAAACCCTGAACAAAATAAGAACAAAACCCCACACTCCACCAAAGAATCCCCAAAAAACTCCGCATACACAAACCCAAAACTTTGATGGGGAAATGAAGAAAAAAACCTCCAACAAAACAAACAACAAAATAAGAACCAAAAGAAAGCTCAAGCAACTGAAACCAAGATACCCAAAAAGCTATGCTAACAGGGTGCTGAATGGAAGTGTTGGCATGGCCAAGGTGCAGGGATGCTAATGAGTGATGCCCCTGCGAGGCAGCTCTTACTGCGCGGGGCGCGGAGCCTGCGCACACCCTCCGCAGGTTCTCGACGCCGGCAGCGCGCCAGCCGGGCTGGGTTGCGCGGTGCGCGGAGCCGCAGCTCCGCCCGGCCAGCGAGTGCTCCGATGCAGCCGGTCGGGACGCGTCCCATCCGAAGGGATGGCACTTCGGTCTCTAGGTTGGGTAGACTGGCTGCGAAGGGCGCAAGGCTGCGGCTGGAGCCCCAGGGGGACACCGCGCTGCTGCTCTGCGGGCTGGGGCTGTGCTGCGGGGCAGGCGGGGAGAGCCCCGGGCACAGAGGAGCTGGCAGCAGGGGGGACTGGCGGAGGCGTGACAGGGGCTCAGCACCGAGAATGATGCCTACAAGCCATGAGCTGCCATTTTGTCTCTTTTAAGAGGGTTGGCTCTCCCCTCTCCTGGAGCGCAGTGCGCGGCGGTGGCAGCGTTTCCCCTTGCCCTTCCCCTCCTCGGCCGCCCTGCACGGAGGCAGCTCGGGGCGCCTCGGGAGGTGCCCTCGGGACAGCGCCCGTCAACCCCAGACCTCCCAGCCCCGGCGCTCTCCCTGCCACCTCCGCCCTAGGTGCTCGGGGTTTGCAGGCTGTTCAGCTGATTTGTTGCTAATAGCAACCACACGACAGCGATTTGCAGCCTTTGCTGCTGCCAGCGCCTCTCGTTACACCTTCTTCTGCAAACCGGGATACGCTCGTCTGGCTGCTGCCTGTCCCCACCCCTCCGACCGCAGCAGCCGGGGACCATAATGGTGCGGGAGGACGGGACGACCGCGGGGCGAGCTGCCGGCTCCGCTGGGCACCGCGCAGATTTGGTCCTTCCACATCAAGAGCTAAATACTAGCCTCCAGTAGCGGCCGCGCAGGCTCCGCGCATTTCGCATTGTGTGCTAGCATTGTTGAGAGCTGCAATCCGACCGGCGCGGGGTGGGAAGGGGGAGAAGCGCTGCTGGGTTTACATATGTAGATGCCGGCAGCGTTCAGCGCCAAGCCAACACACCCTCCCCCGGAGCATCAGACACAAAGGAAGACCTCGCTCCTTTCAAGTCCCCAGAATAAATTAAGCTCCGGCTTTCAGTTTTGGAACGTCCCAAAAAAATATATATTTTTTAATGGCACTGCACCAGCGCTGACGGTTCCGCAGGAAACCAGAGGTGTAACCATGTGCACGTGGTAAAAAGGGCTCAGCCCTACCAGCTAATATTTCCTGGTCCCATCCTGCAAGTCAACCTGACATGTTTTGCCCTTTTCCGGTTTATTTATCCCTTAAAATTTTTATTCAGCCTTTCCTCGTGTAATAGTGATGCACCAATCTCCACTAGCCAAACCTGTACCGTTTACACGTTTACAGCTACAAATACTTGCTCAAATGCCAGCGTCGTCCTCTTGGGTGAAGAAAAAGGAGAAGTCCTCTTTCTAGTGCGTCTGAAGTGCCTCGGCGTTTCTGTCTTCGCCTCACAGAAATCATTTACTCTATAGGAAGGTCTTACAAACTAACCTCGCCACCGACAATCCGGAGAGGGGACCCCAGGATGGCGTGAGTCCCTGCAGCACCGAGCCAGAGCTCAGGGAGGAAAAAAAGAGAACTCTCCATTCCTATGGTCTCTCTGACAGACTTTTTGCTAAAATCAGGTAATGGCATAGTCCAACCTAAATTTGAAAAATAAACTATTCAAGGATTCAAATTAATTTTAGTAGAGGCTATACGTGGAGTTGGAGATTCTTCACTCAGTGTACTCCTTTCGAGAGAGCACTTCAGTTGCCTACATCCGCTTCACTCCCACTAACCTTTCCACGTTCGAACTCCTGGCTTTCAACTCCCCAGCACTTCCAACTCCGATCCGTGGGAGATTTTGCGCGTTGCTCTTCCCACCAAATGAGCCGAGTCGTGCAAATACGGGATTAAAAGCCCTAATTTCTGTAACCCTATGAATATCTCCTCAACGCCTCGAACAATTTGCCAGGCGTGTGGCAAGCGGAGCAGCCCCTCCAGAGGCAGATGGGGTGACCCGACGGGCGCGGGGGGCGGTCGGAGGCGGTGCTACTGCAGCCCCGCTGACCCGCAGCCCCCGCGGGCTATCCCGGGGGCGCCCCGAAGCCGCTGGGGAAGCCGCTGCACCGAGGCACGGGAAGACCTCACCTCTGAATGGGCATCGTGTAGTTTTAAGCCGCAGTGGAACATCCCCGGCTTCAGCAGCCGAGGCACAGCGCCGCGCGAGCCGTCGAGGGGCAGAGAGCCCGGCCCTGGAGCTGCCACCCGGTGCCCTCCCAGCCGGGGTTCCTGCGGGGGGGACCCGGCAGATCGCACAGCTGTCACCTGTTGCCTCGAGGGGACGAGACCGAGCCGGGAAAACCCACACCCTCGGCACGTCTCACCCCCCAAAAAACTCCAGGAGCAACTTCGTCCTTCCCCGTCTTGGAGAAAATGATGCTTCTCCGCCCAGTTTCGGGCGTCTTTCCGAGTGAATCAAAGTCTGAGATTAAAGAACACCCACCAGAAAGCGAAGGCGCATTATTCATTTGAATAACTGTTGCCTATTCCCCTGGTCTCCGGTTTATTCTCTAAGCTGACGGGTGCGGTAGCGCAGTCATTACTAACACCACCCGCTCAAGGATACAGGTTTCCTACTAATGAGCACCCCAGCAGTCGGCAATGAAGTCTCACAACTACGTCATTTCCATAAATGATTTTCCGTCTTCAGTACTTTTGCGAGAACCGGTGACATTTCCGTAGACCGCATTTGCATGGTGTTTATTCCTCATTATTATTATTAACCATGTGAACAGACTTAGTATCAAGCAACGAAGTGTAACAGCAAGTCTTGGTGGTACTCAGGGTGCGTTTTGTAGTTCCTTATCCAAACATTAGACTTAATTAGACAAATAAATCAATTTATCTGTAATTGACACATCTGGTTTGGTTTTTTTTTTTTTTTTTTTTTAAACCTCTGGAAGTAATTAATCACCATTTGTTTATTTTTTATTCAACTTAGGAACAGAAATAAGTATAAAGAAATGTGTTTAACAGCTGTTCCCTTCTCAAGTACACATGGTGATAATTTCCCAAAATATTTTCTGTGGCAAACGACCTTCTCACCAATCTGATTTTATTTGTCTCCTTTATTTGTAAAGAATAGCACATCGCTTGTTTAATTTGTCTGCTTAAAGAGATTTTTTTCCGCGCTAAATACTCCTGGAAACACGTAGCTCATTTTAGACCATAATATTGTGTATATTAGCTCCTCTCTTTTCAGCTGAGCAAACACAGACATGATTTAAAAAAAATTTAGACGTCTCTCTTACACTTTTCTAAACATTTAAAACGCAGCTGAAGTAACTTCAGTGTTCCAACTTTAAGGTATGAGACAAAACTTTATAGTACCTATCAGATAATATGTTTATATAGTGCCAGTCGCCTGCTTTTGTACATTTAGAGCTTTGCAGGACAAATTACTAGTCTATGAAATCCTGAAGCCACTATGCAATAGTGTGTGGCTACAGAAAGTGACATTCTTTACTGAATATTATGTCTGATTTTCTGTTGTGGATCACAATTTCACTTGGAGCAGCCTGATCGATAGCAGAGCTAACTATTATCTTCTTGCACAAGTACCCTGCGTCTTGGGAATCGCCCTCAAAAGATACCGGGGGAGATGCAGAGTCTATTTCTCCTCAAACCCTGATAGCACTGATTTTATTTTCCAGTCCCACTGTTTGCTATACAGACCTCCAAGGTTGTGTTTACTCGTAGATGCAACCATGTCTTTGCCGGCCGCTTATGAAGAGAAATATTCGTAATTAGTCCTCATGGCCGGACACCAAGGTGGGAAAAGTGGCAGGCAGTACACAGCTTATCTACCAGAATGATACGCTGTTGGCAAAAAAAAAAAAAAAAAAATTAAATCCCTCGCTATTATAGTGCACAGGACTAAGTTGTGTCTGTGCCAGGCAGAGCCAGAGGGCTGCTCCCGGACCATCCTTCCCCGCCGAGCCCCTTCTTGCGCTGCTCCCCCTGCGCGGAGAGAGCGGATGCTGCTCACGGCCACCTGCGGGGCGGGGAGCTGCCGCTGCGCGCATCTCCTGCGCGCATGGGTGCGCTCGGGCAGATCATTAACTGCGCTGTGTGTCAGCTGAGAAAAGCTTTCCCTTCCAGCGGGGCACGGCGCTTCTTCCGCCGCGCTTCCCCCGGGGCTCCCGGGGGAGGCTGCAGCCCTCGGGCTCGCCCCTGCGCGTCCGCGCCGCCTCGGCCGTGGGTGGAGGGGGGCTCCGCGGCTCTGTGCGGGACAAGTTCATTCTCCGGGCGGCGCAAAAACCGCCTGCTTGGGTCGTCGCTGCGACGTAAGGCAGGAGTGGGGATCCCCGAGGAGGAATCGCGGCGGTGGTGAGAAAGAAAAAACTAAAGTCAAAGGACCCCGCTTCCCGAAGAATAAAGGCGCGGCGGGGGGCGAGCAGCTTCGAGCTGCCCTTATTTTTCTTTTTTAATTTTTATTTTCCCTCCGTACCGAGGGAGCGGAGGGAAGCGGGAGCCAGGTAGGTGGACCCCAGAGGAGCTACCGGGAGATGTACTGGATATGGCCGGAGCAGCGAGGCTCTCCCTGTGTGCCCGCCGAGCCCTGGGCAAGTTGCGCAGCAGCGGAGCGGGACAAGGGCCGCGGGGGGCGGAGCAGCGCGTCCCACCGGTGCGCACCGGCGGGGCGGCCGCGGCGCCGCTCCCAAATGGCAGCGGGGGCGGGCAGGGCAGGGCCCGGCCGTCTGACACACCCCCGCCAGCCTCCGCTGCGCGGCTGTGGCCCGGACGCGTCCCCGCGCTGAGCCCGGCACCGTCCGCGGGCGCTGCGCGGTCCCTGCTCGTCTCCGTCCTTCCCCGGCGCTCCCGGGAGCAGCAGCTGCGTGCCGGTGAGAGGTGAGTGCGTACGGTCGCTGTACACCTTTCCGTGTCACATCGCGGTGAGACACCCCGTAGGTGCTGTGTGTGCGCTACAGACGGGACACAGCGGCGCTCCCCTCTCCGCGGAGCTGCCGGTGCGCCCGTCCCCGCGAACCTCTGTAGTGCCGATACCCACAGTGGTACCGGCAGGGAACGTGTGACACACGTGTGCGGCCCGTCCCAGCCGGGCACAGCCCCGGCGGGCAGAGCCGTGCGGGACCCCCGGAGGCCGCGGGCGGAAGGGAGCGGCGGCGCCGCCTCCCCCGCCCCATGTAAACAACGCGCTCCGCTGCCGACACCCACCTTCCGAGGTGAGGCGGCAGAAGGGCCTGACCAGCTCGGCGAAGCTGAGGTTGTTCCTGCGGGTGAGCCGCTCCGCCTCCTCGCTGCACAGCGCGGCCACCAAGGGCACGAACGAGTCCTGGATGAACTCCTGCACCGACTGNCGCCCGCTGACCCGGCGCCCCGGCGCTGCCGCCCGCAGTGTTCGAGCAGTACCAGCGCGCCCGCTCGCAGTTCGCGCAGGCCGTGGCCGACCTCGCCTCCCGCCCGCAGAGCATCGACACTCTCCACAGCGCAGGTACGCCACAGCCGCCGGCGCCGGGCCCTGCCTGCGCGCCCGCGGGGTTTTGCGCGCCCTGGGGCGGGGGCAGAGCCGCGGCCTTTCCCTGCTCTCCTTTTTATTTTTTTTATCTCCCTCCTGCCCCGTTGGCCGCTCAGTTTCCGGGTTTTTTTTCCCAGTGGGATTTGGCTCCCTCCCTGCCTGCCGAGTCCCCCGCGCTGCTGTCAGCTGCGGGCTGGTGCCTGTGCGGGGGTGGACGTCTCCGACTCTGACCTCGTGTTTATTTCAAGGAAACTTTCTCAGTATAACCCCTTTTCAAATTTACTTCCTCGCGCTTCCGATATAGCCTTATGTAAAGTACAGAAATTGGAATTCCCGATGAAGCCAGCACTGAGTTGCCGAGGAAATCCTACTTTTAGAATAAACTATTTTTACACTGGCTTTACAAGTTGCTCCTAAATTCTTCGATGCTTTCTGCCGACAGGTTGGCTCAGTTTAGGAGGGATTTGCTTTTGTTATATTGCTGTCATGGGATGTCGTGAACCAAACTGAACATTTTTAGAAAGAGCAGCTGCGGTCTACCAGCTGTTGTGCTGCTGGCATCTGGCAGACCCACTCTGCTCGGCCAAAGTTCCTGAGCTTAAAAGAGGAAAAAGAAGTGCTTGGTAATTGATTACCTGAATGACAGTTTGAAAATGTGCTATAGATAAGTGGTTGGTTTGCCATGTGGTATTCATGAATTGATTATGTTTTGGTGTGTCTAGATTTTGTTTTTAATACTCGTTTCCCAGATCTAGTAAAGCTGTCAGTCTTTTCTCAAACACAGTGGCATCTAACAAGCAAACAAAAAAGAAAACCGATGGTGTAAATATTTACGACTTTCTGTTATTGTATTTATAACGGTTTATTAAATTGTTTTATTAAAAAGTCTATCACTTAAATTCTTGCTAAGGAAACATTTCTTTTCATTATGGGAGTGACATGTTGACACCAGACCTTTTGTATTACTTTGCTGTGGCTCTTGATTTTTTGTTTTGTTTTCCATCTTTTGGTGAGTTAATGCCACTGCTGTAGTTTATACAAGAGATCTCTGTTTGCCAAAGGGACGTCTTGGCTATAGGAATAATTTATGCCTTATTTGTATGAAGAGGTCCCTCTGTGTCCTTTTACAGTCCTGGTTTTACCAGCTCCCAGAGAGAGATCCCATATAGGCAGGCTTCTTGCAGCTCAGCATTTTAAAAATGCACAAAGTTTCTATTTTAAGAAAGCAAAATGCCAAGCTATCTTTAATTGCATTGTATTTCTTTTTTAAAAAAACTATTTTGATGTAATCTGGTTGGTAACTTTACCTCAGAATTGATTTGTTGCTTGTGCAGGACAAATAATTGGTTCAGAGGCCTGAAACTTCTGCACACAGCTGGTGTTGATCTGAAGGTTAATTTTGGAAGGATCAGGCTCTGGGTACTAATGTGGAAATGTGCATTTGTATAGATTATCTTACTTGGCTGTTTCTGGTCATGAGCTGCTTTTCCTCGGGCTTTAGTTTTTCAGATGCTAGACAAGAGGGGAATGTCTGCAAATATGACTGTTACAGTCAATTTGGATGGCCCACAAACATTTTACCATCTTTCCCACCTGTGTCTTTAAAAATACTTTGTAGTTATATAATTGCAATGAGAGCTGTTCTTTTGGGCTTTTCTGGATGTGCTAGATATAAGTTTTAAAATCTCCTCCTAAATTATATGTGATTGAGTGTTTTTCTTTAAAACCTCCCACCAAATAAAATGTGAATTGGTCCTTTTATTAAAACACTTATAAAAATACTTTGGGACATAGCTATCTAGCAGATATCTGGTGTGCCTTTTGTGGCCTTAATCTAGGGAGTGCTGGAGCAATGATTTAAGAAAGATGTCTGTCTATACGTGTATCTCTGTATAAATCCATATTTAAAAGGATTTGGGGCTTTTTTCTTATTCTGGTGAATAAGAATTCTAGCCATCCCTTATGGAGATCAGTGTTTTAAGAAGATGAGGAAAGCCTTTGCCTGCTGTCATTTTGCATTAGCTATAGGAGTTAGGGGCACCTTGCAGGGTTCTTTTGTTGGATCTCAAAAGTTGTCAGGGTTTAGTGTTTTTCTGGCAGAAGCAGAAGGCAAGATTACAGTGACTTGAATTTGAACAAAATTAAATCCTTAAAATGAACTGTGATGTACTCTTGTATTAATGGCCTCAGTTTATATTCCTGGAATAAGAATGAAGGATGAGTGCTCAAGGAATAAAGCATCTGATCCCATTTTAGAAGTCATTTTGATAAATACTTAATGTCTTACAAGGAAAATAAATACTAGTTTGAGACCTTTTTCTTTGTGGAGGTGTCTCTGGACACCATGCTAACATCATGAAAGATGGAAGTGTTGAAAAGTAATTCTTTACTACCCTCTAAGCCTTGCTTCTGTGGCGTTAAACCAGGTGCAAGCAGTGGTATTGTTGCAAATTCAGAGACTGCAGCCTGGAGGGGAGCAAGCAGCCAGCATCAGAGGCACGAGTTCCTTATGCTGGCTTGGCTGTTGAGAAACCTTAAGGTACCATTGTTGTGGAGAGTCCTATGTATGACCTGTAAGGAAAACTGGTGAGAAGCTGAAAAGAAAGAGAGGGCCAACAGGAAACCCACATTTTCTTAGGGCATCTGTCTTCTGAAGCTTCTGTGTCTCATCAAGTTCTGGAGCTGTTTTTCCCACTGAGCAGAAATCTCAAAGAAGTTGTAACCAGGGAACTGGAATCTGGCCCTGGACTTCGACACAGTTGCATGGCACTGGCTCTTTCCTGGTCAGGAACATCCTGGGGGTTAGTGCCTCGGAGCTTAACAGCTTTCTGGTGGCAAGAAAGTGCAAGGAATGATCAGAGAAATTCTTTTGTCAGAACTCATTCCTGTGTGCTTTCCAACTCTCTGATTTGCTTTGATAAAGTTATTCCTTGTGATTAAATACTACCATGAATAATTGCAGGATTTGAATGTTTAATTAGTTGATACTTGGGGCAAAAAGTCTGCTCCACAACTCCTAAACCTTTTCCATTTAGTAAATATACATGTGAAACAATGACAGACATTTTATCAAATCTTGTTTCTTGAGGGCTGCTGACTAATGGGAGAAGCTACTTTGATAGTAACGACTTTAAATATAATCTTAAAAATAAATCTATTCATTTGGCAGCTACTGCTCATGAAGTTTGGTACTGGAATGCATTATTCAGCTCCACACCCCCTCATCCTTCCAGAATTTAAAGTCCCAGAAACAGGCTATTTTCAGTTATAATGGCAGATGAACTTGAGCTCTCGTTCTTGCACTGAGATTTAGGTGGCTGTCTGTCTTTTAGAAGAGCTAGGTGAAAATCTGAAGTGGTTCTAGTATGTTTATAAGAGTGGTAGTCACTGAGGGTCTGATTCTTCATTCTTTTCCTTGTGAAGTGCAGTGCTCTGTGAATAACCCCTTTGAAACTGCATTTAGTTTTTATATTTTTGGAGACATTTACAACTTAGGATTAATACATGTATCAGAATAATTACTTCTAGGTATTAATTTTTGATTATTTGATTATTTTTTATTTATTTATCTTGAGTTAGAACATATGGTGATGAGAATGTTGCTTTTAAAGTGCAAATTATTTAAGGCTATAATTGTGATTAAGAAACAGTTTAGTCTTGCTACTTTGACTTTAAAGATATTACAAGATCAGCTCTTTAACCCCTTTCTTGGGGCTAATCACATTCTTAAGCATAATGGCTGTGGAAGTCATAGGGAAAGCTAAGTATGGAACATGGAAAAACAAATCTGGAGCTGTGTGGTGCAGCAGCCTGTGTGCACGCCTGGGTTCCCTTCACAGTGCTGCTGGGGTATTTTTATCATCTCGGGCAGATAACTTTAACTGCTGTTCCTCTGCCTTGCTGGCCAGTCTGCAGGGTTTCAGGAAAGTTCCAAAATGTCACCGTAAATGAAGATCCTCTCCCAGTGAATCTCTCCTGCTCCATTAACCCACAGCCCTGAGCCCAGGTCTCCCATTATGCCAGGTATCAAGCTGCTTCTCAGGCCTTATACTCCAAGACTGAGCTCTCTCATCCTCTTTTACCTCTGGGCATTTTCTCCTGTACCAGTTCCTCACAGTCCATGTTGGCAAGAGGCTAAAGCCTTCAGCCCTTGTGGCATGGCAGATTTTCCCCTATTTCATGGTCTGTTTTTCTGTAGGTAAAGGGTGATGTCATCAGTGTTAGTTCTCTCCTGGCTCCAGATCTATTCCAGTGGTGACAGATTTTAAAAGCTCTATTTCCAAATCTCTGGATTGGTTTTAGGAGCCTTTATTTTTAAGAAAATGCTGTTAAAATAGATTTCCCTCCACCAATTACATTGAGTTGTTTTGCTCATGCTTTTCTTTCTGATATATGTATTTTAAATGTACCTTTTTTGACTGTGACATTTGGACACTTGGCCCAGTGTAATTAGAATTAGACTCTGGGAAGGGACTTTAGGATACAGTTCCATATTTTATATAATATTAAAGAATGTGCTTTGAAGCACAGTGCTTAATAGAAAGCCTGGGAGCATTTGGACCTTGCAAGTGGGTATGCATGGATAGACTCCAGTGCCCCCACGTAGCCAGTTTCAACACTGGGGTTTATGTACCCTCTTTTGTAAAGGATGCACACAGCTTTGGGGTATTTTTTTGGTTGGTTGTGGGTTTTTTTGATTGGTTGTCTTGTTGTTTGTTTGGGATTTTTGTGTTTTTTAAGAGATTGTTTTTATTTTGAATTAAAAGCTTTGCTGAGCTTTAGCAGCAGAAGTAGGAGAGGATTATGCAATGTGGCATGAAAGGCAAAAGGTTGTCTTTGCAGTTGTAGTAGATCAGGTGTGGAGAATGGCTTTTCCAAAGGCTTGATGACATTGTGGTGCCTGATGAAGGGAAGAAGGAGGCTGTTTTAAGGAAAATACAAGAGAGATGACAGAGAAGGAGAAAATAAATGCAGCTGAAGATGGAGGATTGAATTTTTCTGTAACTCAGTCAACTGAAAGCTCAACTGTTCAAGGATATCTCCTCTTCTCAGTCTCCTGGCCTGTCTGGAGATTTGCAAGTAAAATGTCAAAACCAGAATTTTTTTGAAACTTCAGTCTCATCTTAATGAGTGGTCGTTAAAAAGAAGCAGCTCCTTGTGACCACCTTGGTTTTGGTGTTTCTGTGTGTGATTGCATGGTGGCCACTAATAGCCCTGTAAGGGGTATTTTCAGAAATTTGTCCTCTTGTAACAGGATTAGTTCTGCATCATTAATGCAGAAACAGGGTCTGGCATCTAAGGAGGAGAAACTTACTGTTCCTCGATCCTTCAGGAATCTTCAGTGATACTGTCAGACTGAATCTGCATTATGTCCCACACCATCTGGTAGTTGCTGTACAAATTACTTGATTACCCAGAGTCTCTGTTACCAAACTGTATTTATGTTCCCTTTGATCTTTGAAGGATTGTAGATGTGCTGTGCATGGAACTGTCGCAGTGAGGAGTCCTCTCTTGTGACGAGTCACACTTGAGGAGTATGTACCGAGACGTGCATGCTCTGCTGTCTCTGGAAGAGGCTGTGTCAAGATGAGTGAGTGTGAAAATTCTCCCTCACTGCTCTTCTGCGAAATTTGTTTTAAGTAGGGAACTTAAAACTCACTGCTATGCAGCTCCTAGAAAAGGGTAGTTGAAGATAAGGTGTTGGGGTGAGGCAGAAATAAATTTCCATTTTATTTCCGTGTTAAGTCAGCTGAATTTGACATGAGGAGCTCTGAAAAATCAAGCTGATATCATGAATGTTTGAGTGGTGTTAGGTCTGTGAATGTTCTAAATGTGACAGGTAGTACACAAAAATGAGAAGATGTTATCTTGGTCCAAAGCATAAATTAGAAGGACAGCATCTTCAAGACAATAGTGTGTCCAGAGACAACAGTAGTGTGCAATGACTTCTCTTCCACATTTTAAAACAGAAATTATTTTTACTTTAAGGAAGGAGGATAAGGTAGAAGTAGTCATCTTCAGATGCAGAAATTGAAAGAATTTCCAGTACAGTGATGTTTCTCTGATTTGTGACTAGTCAAGTTTGACAAGGATTTGATGGAGATGAGAGGAGGGTAGAAGTGTTCTGCATGAATTCCAGGTTGTTTTCCCCAAGAGATCAAAATGGCCAAGCAAAGATTGCTATCTCCAGGACAGCAACTGTTTGTTTGCTACGGAAACTTAGAATGAAAAAAATTGGAACCTGCTGCTGCCTCGAGTGATTTTTTTTTTCTTTCTTTTTTTTTTTTTTCTTGTTTTCCGGATAGGAGGCAGCCAGCACTTGCTTGCTAAAAGAAAGTGCATCAGGCCTGTATGTAACAGCTCCACTTCAGAAGTGTGTGTTAAGAGTGATTCAGCTTCTAAAGTGTGTCATTCTTTGAAACAAATTTGAGTGGGAAACTGAGGATAGAAAGGGGAATCGTTTCTTGCCCAATGTCAGTCAAGGTTCTGTGATGCAAGAGAGAATATTTGGCAGTAATTCTCTGTTACTCAGTTTCTGAGTGCTAGTGGGAACTCTTCCAAAACAAATCTAGTCCAATAGTCTAAATGCCTTATTTTGTAGTTTACTTTCTGTGTGGTTGCTTTTGAATTAGAGTTAATGAATTTCCTACTTCTGTCACAACAGACTTATTTAGAAGAAGACCAAAGAGTTCGAAAGTTTTCAGCAACAAGACACTGCTACTCCCTGATCTGTATGGCCCTGTTCACTTGAGTGAATGGTCAAGATAAAAGGAAGTTGTTGGAAGGTTCTTGCCTATTTTCCTGCTCTAAGTAATGTTAAATGCATTTGAATTTAATTAAAAATGCTGATAGGAATCCTGGCTTGGACCTCTTTGGAGGAGTAGACTTTGCTGTAAACAGGATAGATGAAAGGAAGAGATCAAATAGAGGAGGTCACCAAATACAGCTGTCTCTGGAATAAAGAGCTGGGTTGGGCCCAGTGCAGGAAAGCCTCATCCTGTGCCAGGCACATCTGTCCTTTACAGCACTATGTTCAAAAGTCATAGAAGAAAAGGTTGGATATCTTGGCTTTTCTATAGGTATTTCAGTGGAGACTGTAGAATCTCTAGGTAGCTGTTTTCACACTCTCAGAATTATTTTTTTTCTAAGTACTGTAAAGGAAGAAATACCAGATTTGCTGAAGATGCAAAAATTATGACAGTGGTGAAAACTCCTCAAGCAGTTAGTCTTGCAGAGTAATTGGAAGTGATGGAAAGCATCTTGACACAGAGAAAGAAAGTGGTTTTAAGAGAAGGTGGAAAGTAGAAGTAAAAGCTTTTAATTATGTTCAATGCACAGGCATAGTCTAGACCTACACACTTCTCTCAAAAATCAGTTAATTTGATGTAAATATAAGGCTTGTACAGCAACAGGAATTGATTTTTTTGGTTTCTCCAAAACTCTTTCCATTATAATTATTTGTCCGCTGTCTCTTCCTACATTCAAACATGACTTTAAGAAAATATAGTCTCCATGAGGACCAGCACAGTTGCTATTATTTCTAAACCTGTTTTTTTTTTCTAACCTTGTTGTAGCATTTTGTGTCTTTTCTTCAAACAGTAACTCCCATTTCATTTTTCATCTATTTCCTCACTATAAGTTGTACCAGCTAAAGTAATTCACAATAGAACATTTTGTGCTGATGCTTAAACGTCATCACCAAACTTTACATGGTTTGTACTGTCATGAAATGAAAGGCATTGCTCATGGGGAGGCATACTGCTTGGAAGCATTCTCAGATTGAAGGCTTTTTAAGCTGTTCCAAAAATGAAAGCTGTATCAACTAATCTTGAAAATACAATCTCACATTTGTAACAATTCAAAGCAGGTATGTATGTAAACCTTGTTAAATGTGGTTTTACGTTTTGCAGTGCCTAGGTGTGTCATAAAGGTCAGAAGTGCGTCATGTGGTCTGGACCTAGTTCCTGGGTAAAGTGGTTCTAGTCTGTTTAAATTTCACTGGATTCAAGATCATCAGAATTGAACTGTCTGACACATCCTGGTTTAATGGCCCAGCCATCAGGCTCTTGGCTTTTTTAGGGTCAGGACACTGCATGCTGAAGTGTTCCATTCCCTCGCCCCCCAACCACTTCTAACAGTCTCTTTTATAACAGTAGAAACTATTTTTCCCCCCTTTCTTTTTTTCTTTACTATTTATTAAATAATCTTGTTTTCATAGTATCTCAAGTCAAGGGCTCAAATGTAATATCTGTTCAGTAAATAGAAGTGAACTGCTTTTAAGTGTTCTTGCTTCACTGAAATACCTTCAATATAGATAGCAAGAAGAGTGTGAGGTCCCCTTAGGAATTTCAGCAGCTCTTTGACCATGCAAGTGATGTTAGAGGGAAGGACAAGAAAATACCTTCCCAAAGAGGGTGCAGATGACTGGCTACAAGATAACAGATGATACATGGCATTGGCCCCAACTCATATGTTTGTTTTTACTTTATTTTGTCATATCAAGTATTCAGTGGTTTTTTATATGAAGCGTCACTTGCTAACAGCACCATACCTGCTATGGAGAGTTTGTGAGAAGATGTCAGTGTGATGACCACATTCTGAAGTAGTGATTTCTGCAAAGTACTAAATGAATTCACATTGATCGTACAATACTGGAGGATCTATCTTTTGTCACTTGGTACGCAGGAGGCCTCTTTCAGCTCCCAGTGGCTTTAACAGAAGGGTGAGCAGGCCCCAGCTATATTACAGACTTGTTTCCATAGGTTCAGTTTACTTTTCTGCTTTTGATATGTGTCCCCCTGAAACCTGTGTTATTTTGTCTTGTGAACATGCTGGGAGGCTGTACCTCTCATGACAGCGCAGCTTTTGTCTGGAGTATGGACCTTCCTGCAGATTTGTTAGTGGATAGCATGGCCTCCATGGTTAGTTTGTATGTGTCCTCCTTCACAGCCCCTTCAGAGCCATGTATAGATGATTCAGCTATTTCCTTCTTGCTCAGAACAATTTGGTTTTGATGTAAAATAAAGGTGAGAATTTTACTGCTGTTCAACTTACTTAGCCTCCATCCCTTTGGATTATTCCTTGTTCTGAGGTCCTCAACTTTTCCTTGTCATGGAGTGCCTGTTGAACACCTGGGTGTTTTTTACTTACTGTTAGGCAGTGATCCTCCTGTTGTGGGACTGTCAGTGCTAATAACCGTATGAGCCCTTGAGAAGGGAAGTCTTGCTTTCTTTCACTGTCACTCAACTTGATCTTAATATTTGTAAAAAAAAATTAGTGGAAAGGACTGAGAGGGCTGATATGAAGATACATGTAGCTCTAACTGTTCAGTGTTCTTTTGTAGCACATCTCTGTTTTCAGAGACCTCTGCTTTCTGGCTGAAGTAAAAAGCTCCAAAGTGTCAATTCATGCAGCTGGCTGCTACAGGGACAGCATATTTGAAGGATCACAATACAAGTAATTTTCCCTTCCCAGACTTTACACCTCACATTTTTTATGTAACCATTTGGATCTCATTTCTATCCCTCGTGAAGAGTCTTAGTTTAACAGGAAGAACTTCCACATACAGATTGGTCATCTTTGATCATCCTTGTTCCCTTTCACTGAACTTTTTTCAGTTCTGCTCTAGTGGAGGGTATTGAATGGATATTAATGGGATTAATAGGATAGTGATGACCCCTGCTTTAGCCTCTACATTCCAAATAATCCTGAGCGCTCTGTATACTTCTGTGGTTAAAGTTTCTTCTCTACTACTGAGCAAAAGCTGGGATCTCTATGGCACTGTCTATTCTAACATCAAGATCTTTCTCCTGGTTGGTAGTAATCTGTTTGGGGTCCGCCACCGCATATGTGAGGTTGGAGTTGGGTTCCCTGCGTGAGTTCCATTTTACTTGCCATTTTGTGACCCAGTCATTCAGTCTGTAGTTTCTTATAGTTTCCCTTGCTGCTGCTTTCACATTCTTTATGCTTAGCTGATACACTGTGAACTCATCAGTGAAAACACATCATAAATAATAACATGATAAGAAAATCTACAACTCTTCTCTCTGGAGTGTAATATATTATGGATATTGGTCTTCAAATCAGTCATTGCGTGTAACAGATGAAATGTAATTTCGTGTAATTCAATGTAGAGGTTCTGCTGGCATGATGAATGAGGGACATGCCAATGTTTTCTCACCAGGATCTCTAGACGGAGTTTCCCGTGCACATGGTAACACATGCATTTTATGTATGTTTGAATATACCTTATTTTCTTGTGTAAAATTTAAGGCATATTCTACAGATATTTGAATACAACTTATTTCTACATGTGACTTTTCTATATTTCAGAATTGTTTTGTACCTATGAAAAATGGGCAGAAACATTGCTATTAGTTAGCAGCGCTATTCAAGTGCTGACTTCATTTCAGCAGAACACCTGGATTTCCTACATGTTCTTAATACCTGGAAGAGTAATTTAATAGGTTTTTATGAGTAGAGGCAAATGTTTAGAAAAATGTCTGCTTACCAAATTGGCTTTTCTCTTCCTGCTGCAACTCAGGTGTAGTGTGTTTGCTGAGACCTCTTTTGCTGGATGTCGTCCCAAGTATTCGACAGACTGCTGCCTTGGCTCTTGGGAGACTTGCTGATTATGACGTGGACCTGGCAGAGGCAGTCGTGAAGGCAGGCATTCTTCCACAGCTCATATGTTCATTGCCTGAGGAGAATGTAAGGCATGATTGTTCTCTTAAGTAATTTTTTTTTTAAAACTACACAGGGAAAGGGAAATCTTTCTGTATCAGCGTCTGCTGTTATTCTAATGGGACATTAAATGTACTGAAGTCAGAGCAGCATGTATGTTTGAACCCCTGAGAGATCACTGTGTACTGTATGCCTAAGTCTGACTTCAAATAAGCTTGACTTTAAAATATCTTATTACCATTTAATGCACTATAGGAAATATATTCATTGCACTGTAACATTTTTTAAATGTTGAGTGATGCTTTGTAAAAGGTCCCCCTTCAAAAAGGAGACAGTTTGGAAGCTGTGGTGATAATTGACTAGGTTTTGTCGATAATACCCGACACTTGTAAAATACATATAAAAAACCTGAACTTCTGTAATGAAATACTTAATATCTCCAAACGCAGGCTTTTGGAAATCTGTAGCATGAGAAATAACAAACCTCTGACACAGAAAAATATATTTAAAGGTTTTCATCTTCATATTTGTCAAAATCAAACAAAGTACAGTCACAATTGCAATGCAAATAAATCTGTTGGTCTCTTTCACTCCCTTCCTCACATTTTTCTTCAAGCTCTGTGTCTGTTTCAGCTTTGATTTTTCCAACGATGCTAACCTAGATTAACAGAAATTCTTTCAAATAAGGTTCCTAGCAGCTGGAAACTGACAGGCGAAGGGTTAAGTGCACTGATATCACAACCATACTTAGGTTGCAGCTTTGATTTAGGAAAAGTAGGTTTTCAATGGAAATATAATTTGGAAAACTATATATTTTCATTTCCAATCTTTTGAGGAAAACAGAGATGTAAATGTACTCATTGCCTACTTTTTGTGCATTTAGAATCATTGCCTATACAAATGAAATTGAAAAAAGAAAAAGCTAAAGAAAAGCTTTGATGGCAAGATACTGGTATAGTGTGAAAAGAAAGTAAAGATTTTAACAATAGACAAGGTTATAAGCATTTTGATTATTTTACTTCTATTTTTAAGGGAAGACACGGAACAACACTCTACCTGCTGTTGGTTTGGAAACTACTCCTGCTACAACATGAAACCCTCACTAAATTAGTTTGAGTACCCTGAGATAGCTGTAATTAGGAGAAGCAGCAGCAAGACTTGTGTGAGGTCATGGAAAGCCTACTATGCCTTGGTGACTGATGGCAAGTGAAGGAAACTCATCCAGTTCATGCAGAGTTTGTCAAGCAGATAGTTTGTCACTTCCCACAGGCAAAAAGACTTTTTCCATTTCACTCACTCTTAGTGTATCAACATCTGTGTTTAAGGATGAGATTCTTTGAGTGCACAGTGAATATTATTTCTACTGATTTATGGCAAACAGTCACAGGGTAACATCCCAGATCAATGTTTTATCAATTAAATGGAGCAAAATTCAGTTTTACAGTGTGTTCTGACTGTGCCTGTGCATATGGTTTGTTTGTAAATAATGTGTTTTGAATAATGAAAACAAAGAAGTGTTTTTCTTTGCCAGGAGCATAATTACTTAACAGAAACAACATACCCGTATTTGTGCAGACGTAGACTTACGTAGGCGTGTTTCATCGAGTTCAGCAAAACTTACAGTAACTTACCTTATCTAGGGATTTGACCATTTGTCTATAGTGTTTCCCTTAACTTCTATTCCTCCTAAACGAGGTTTAATGCTTTGCCTGTAAATTATGTTTATTGTACCTGCTTGTAGACCTTAACTTAAAAGACTGAGTTTTTGACATTAAGGAGTTATATCAGTACTGGTAAACTAAGGAAGGTGAGGGCACGCGTTGGAGCACTGGAAGATGACTGTGCTCATTACTTGTTAGCATGCTCTCTGATGTGGTTTTAGCCAATGCCACCCATCAAACTACTCAGCAATGCTTGAGTTGTTGTTTGTTTTAAGGCATAGCACAAAGCAGGGCATATTTTCCAGTAGTATAGATGAGGCCATTGTGCTTTGAGGAAAGAGGAGTTTAGCTGGATGGATATGTTATGCTGTGTCACCTTCCCTTAGGGCCAGGGAGTGGTCCTGAGTGCATTTTATTTCCTGGGGGGCCATTGCGGGTACTGTTCTGTTGCCATACCTTAGTGCTTTAGATCAGGCTTTTGAAGGTGTTTGGGTACCTTACAGGATGCACAGAAGCATTCACGTGGTTCTTTGTTTTTCTGGACTTGATCCAGAAGGGATGTGGGCTTTGCATTGTTTAAATTTTGGCTACTTTGACAGTAGGACTAGCACTGTAAAGTGCCCAGGCTCCCTGTGCAGAGCAGGGGAGAATCACAAGCCTCTTGGGATGAGATCAAAGCCAGCTGGCATACGGAAAGAGAGCCCTCTAGAGCTTGTCCATAGGGATGATCTGGCAATGCCCAGGCTGGAGGGCATACTCCAGGCACACAGACATAGCAGTAGGTTACTTGGCCATGAATCCTGCCCTTCTTGAGAGAAGGGAACCGTCTTTCTCACAACATTTTTCTCTGGTTTTCTCTGGCCAGCGTGCTTTAACTGGGCTCTGGATTTTGACAATGTAAGGCAGTAGAAGAAACTTAATCTTCAGCTTCCTTATCCTAATGGTGGTTATAAAACTGCAGGAGGAGACTGGAATGTGACTTTTTGAGGGAAGACTTAACTTGTGTTTTTAGAAGAAATCACTGCTGCCGTTTATGTGGGAACCCCACGATATGTGCAGT
This sequence comes from Orthonyx spaldingii, assembly GCA_013397795.1. Taxonomy (NCBI): domain Eukaryota; kingdom Metazoa; phylum Chordata; class Aves; order Passeriformes; family Orthonychidae; genus Orthonyx; species Orthonyx spaldingii. The sequence continues at coordinate 221,079 of VZTJ01006620.1, forward strand.
GTCATGTATTATATATTCATACTGAAAACATGTATTTGGTCCAGCACTGAGAGAGATGGGTAGAATTGAGACAAGAGCTTAGACTTTGTTTGCTCTTATGACAGAAGTGCCAAGGTGCTTAGTCCTGTTCAAAGTGAACTTTTTCTGGACACATGCAGGAGTAAAATTGCAGGCTGCTTGGTCAAAATGGAGGGTTATTCAGTATTGGGTGTTGGTGGGATGGGGTTTTGGTATCCTAGCTGTGGATTTAGGCAGTATTTAGGCATTTCAGGATTCAGATCCTAACCTCTTCTGTTGGATCTAATTCTTTGTCTCAGCTTCCTGTTTGTAAATGTAAGTAATGTTCTCTCATAGAGATGTTGTGAGGGTGTCTATATTAGAAAGTGTAAAACCTTGCAAGCGTTACAGATGGGTAGAATTATTGTAGGAGCTTGCCCTGCATAACCCGTGTAATCTGGTTAAATATGTTAAGAGTTTTTGTTTTTGCAGTTCTTGTTGTTCACTACTCACTTAAATGGAATTATCTAGACAACTATCTTTTTCCCATATCCTCTTAGCTCTCTCATTTTTTCTGTTTGTTTGTGCATTTACTGAAGATTTTGTATCATGAGCTGTCCCAGAGAACTGTAGGTTCATTGTTTGTGTGATGTCTAGTGGTCCTGATTTGGATCTGTATGAGATATTGCTGCTACTAAAAAAGTCTAATTTAGGCATGTCTGTACTATGTTATGCTTTGAACTTCTTAATGTTAGTGAAAGTTTGTTGGTTTGTTTCTGCTTTGTCTAGCGTTACTACAAGAAAACAGCTGCATTTGTGCTAAGAGCAGTTGCTAAACATTCTCCACAGCTAGCTCAGGCAATAGTTCAATGTGGAGCACTGGAAATGCTGGTGATTTGCCTGGAAGATTTTGACCCTGGAGTCAAAGAAGGTGCATCTTGGGCATTTGGGTATATTGCCCGACATAGTCCAGGTAACAAGTGTCACGTGTGTTATCTTTTAGCTTAATGTTATGTGATAATTATAATAAATTGCATTATTTTGGTAAATAGAACAAGATGATTTTTTTTCTCTACTGGTACATAATTTTAAATTTGGGATAAAACTCTTGTGTAACTGTACCATTCCAACAATGCTGTACCTCTTTGCGGGAAACTGCCATACCTGACACCAGCTGTGCCCAGTTATAAGAGGTTTAAGAGGAGATATGTTGGGCCTGTGGCCGGGAAAGGACACTCTGCTTTATTCCTCCTCATGAAGAGATTTCTGAATCTTTACATATTGGGTAAGTGTTACTGTGGAACCAAGTTTCTTTTGCTTGCCATTAGTTCTTATTTTATATACACAGTAGAATGGAGAAGCCTAGAGAGAAGCAAGTTTCATTCAACTTACAGCAGTGTCTGCAGGATAAATAGGCCAAATTTATAGCACTGACTGTGTTATCATTAGCCAGTGGACCACACTACTCTTTTAGAGTCAGGAATAGATCCTAGGAATCCAATATTGGGCAGTTCACTGCTGTCTCACAGGCAGTTGTATAACTCACTGGTGGTGTCATGTTCCTATTTAAAAGCTGATCCACGTGGCTGATAGTTCTTTTACCAGCTATTTATATAGTTCAAGTAAAAGTTAGGACTGGGAATGAAAGAACTGAGGGACGAAACTGCTAGCTGGAAGGGGAGGGAGAAATGGTTAGTGTTCATGTTGCTTAAACTAATTCTAGGATCATAACATTAACTCATGGTTGTATATTTGGTTTTGGCTCTAAAATGTACATAGACTGATTTTGGAAGTGATTTTCTTTGGTTTTTTATCAATACAGAATGTTGGACTGCAGCAGGTATGGGGGATTCCCCCTTCCCACTTAGAGGCTTAGCTTACTGGGACAGTCTCCAAAGTTGTTAGCACATTTCTAACAGACTGCATTTTCTGGGGAACAAATTAATTCTTGGGACACCTCTCTGGTAAAGATCTGTTATCTTTTGGTCATCAGGATCGAATTCTACCCTTGATGGAAAATAATGGTTCCTTCCATCTGAAAGATATTTATTTAAATATCGAAAGCATTCATTTGTGTAAATGTGTGTAGTGTGTGTGTGTCTGTGTTACTCTTAACATAAACATTTCTGCAGTTTTGTTATGTCAGTAAATCAATATTGACTCACTTCAATTGCCCTTCATGCTATTCACTGCATGAATGCTGACTGAGCTTCAGGGTGATCCAGTTCACTCTGTGACAGCATTGTCTGCAAAGATGGAGGTGATGTGGGGGTATTGAAGACAACAAATTCCTTATACAAATTTTTATTCCATGGTTATGAATAATTTATTTGCTGATGGTGAATGGGTGCATACCTTATGTCAATTTACAATGACAACAAGAAGAGCGTCCTCAGAAATTAGGTTGAAATTGTGAGTGCTACCAAGCTGCAAGCATCAGGACAGACAGATCACTAGATGTAATCAGTCAAAAAAACCCTGAATGCTACAAAAAACCACCCAAAGATCCCTGAAAAAATTCCCCAGCTACAGCCAGTTCAGGGGATATAACACAGTCACAGGATGTCTCTAACATGATTATTGAAAGTAGAGGAGTTATACTAAAAAAAGATCACTCTGTCCATCATGTTTCTTACAGTGCTACAAGCATGCCTTTGCAACAGGATATTGTTGGAGATGGGATACAGAGATAGAGAAATGGGATACAGAGACTTTTTCTTATGAATAGCTGATGCTTACTGTTCAAGAAATTCTGGATTAGACTGACATGCTCCTGTTGAAAAAATTTGGTGGTTATGATTTTCTGTCATTGACTGTCTGTGGACACATAATGCAGCTCTCCCTTTAAAAATAGAGCTGGGTGTGAAATGGTTTCTCCCAGCCACAAAAGGTTTTTCAGTTTCAAAAATTGTTACAGTTCTGAACTGGGACAATATTAAGACAAGACTTTTTCTCTCTCCTGAAAAGATTGGGGGAGGAGGGAGATTTGTTTGCCGCAGCAAGAAAAGTTCAATAGTTAGGGCACATCTCTGGGATCTAAGGATCTAAGTCCTGATCTCTTTTAGGCAGGATGTGAACTTCTGTCTTCCTGAGTGCAATCAGAGCCTCCCGGCATTCAGTGGTAACTGCAATGGTGAGGGTCTCTCTGCTTTTAATCAGAAATTGCATCCATGACCCAGTAAAGCTACTGACTAAGAACTGCAGGATATGTTCCCATGAAAAGACTTCCATTTTGAGAAATTGAGGCTATTTTTCCCCACCTGATGAAAACATTCTCTGCTTAGCAAGTTCTGTACTGACTTTGTACAGAAATCTCTTAAAATGCTGTTCTTCTGTGAACAGATGTCTCCAGAAGGCCTGTGAGATTTTAGGTCAAGACAAATGTCTCATGAGGTTTCAAGACATTAGAAATCTTGCCAGGTCAGATTCCAAAATTTAGGAACCACTCTTGCAGTTCTGCTCTTTCTTTCCCTTTGAGCTGAATTTCAGATACTGATCTTACTCCAAAGTGTACAGATCAATGTGCTGTGATTTTGCCACTCATTATTTCTACTATTTGTGTTTTAAAAGAAGTGTAAAGTATTTAAAATACCATAAATACCATAAGGTCCATGAAAAATATTTTGTAATCAAATTTACTTATACCATATTCAGTTACTTTTAAAGTGCAAAATTATTTTCTTTGAAGTATGCAAATAATTTGGCTTTCCATTTTCTTTGTCTGCATTAAAGGTGTAATTTATTAATTGTCTCATACCTGCTTCAGTATATTATAAATTAGTAGGAAAAGAAAAATAAACAACACTCTTTATACTGAAGCATGTTTTTAAGAGTAGAGTTTTGCTCATTTTCTGTCATACGGTGGATCATAGGATAGCTTAGCTTGGAAGGGTCCTTAGGAGATCTCTAGTCCAGCTTCCTGCTCAAAGCAGCATCAGCTACAAGAACAGGTTGCTCAGCTCTTCAGTGATTTGAGTCTGATCTCCATCCTCCTGATGAAAGGTTTTCCAACTGGTTCCAGTGGAAATTTTAGCACTGTGGTTGTAGTGGCCTGCATAAACCTCTGATTTTGAAATGCGGCCTTTGGGCTACTTGTGGGAATTAGAGTCTTTCTATGTGGCCATGACATGATCACACAGTCCTCATAAAAAATTACAGTATTGGTGGTTGTTTTGGTCAAAACCTGTTGTTTCCTGTGGATGTACCTGCTACCACAGCAAGGTCTGTTTGAGAAGCCTGGTCTGAACTGAAACTTGCATTTCCTTCCAACCAGGGATTTTGCTGCTGCTCTACTATGTGGATATAATATTGTATATTGTCAATATAATATTGAGCTGATTTTCTTTCTCTGGGGACAACCTGCACATTCACTTTCTCACCTTTATCTTTTTTCCCTTGTATTTTTTTTTTTTAATCCATGCTATTATTGCCAACGTGTTAATGTTAGTAGGGTTTTTTTTTAACACCTTAACCCAGTTTAGAGTAATCCTGTAAGACTTCCTATTGTTTTCAGTGGGTATGTAGATGGGGTCTTGATTCCACTTTGTTGGCTTTCCACTGTTCCTGATCACATAAACTCATGATGAGGTTTCAACTTACTTTGAATTAATTTCTTCGTCCCTGATGAGTACTTTTGTATTGACACAAAACAGTGCAACTCTAACACAACTTCTAGTTGAACTGGTAGCATCTCAGACTCCAAAATCTGTCTTATTAGTCTTTCTTCTACATCCACTTGGGTCTCATCTGCAGTATCTCCACTTGCTAAAATCTTCCTCATGTAGATCTGAGTGAAAGCGATTAATGTATGGTCAGTTTTGAGCCATAGTTCTCTTGTCTCTGAACATAAGGAGTTAGATTTCCTACTTCCCTCACATAGGGAGAAGTTTGACTTTATCGTCATGTGCTTGGACAAGTTCCTTGAGTTGTACTCCAACGTGAGTTCCGAGTCTGGGGTTTTCATAACCTTCTGTGGAATTAAATGAGGTTCATACATTAGCTTTTCTCTGCTGTCTTTCTCCTCTGCAGCTATGGGTTTTGTCTTTGCCCTTATAATACAGCCTTAGCATAGCATTTGGAAAAGTATTTTTGCAATTTGTTCCAGTTATTTTAATTTTTTCTGATTGAATATTTGATTTTAAAAAATTCTTCTTGACAAGTTTGTTTTCTCCTCTAACTTCTTCTCAGTCTTAAGTTTTTCCCACCTCTGTTTGTGTTTCTAATTGGATGGAAAAGTTTCATGAATCCTTTGGTGTATAGTCTGCATTAAAGATGTTCTACCAAGTAGGAAGGTTAACTGAACCTTTTCTTGAGGAAAAAAATAAAAAGAATTACAATTTATAATGGAATCATTAATACTTAGAATTGTAATTTTGGGCTGAATTTGCAGGGAAACATGATGGGAAGTTCTGTATTTCTTTTTTTCCCTGCCCCAGCTTTTCCGTTTTTCTGACAGTCCATTTACAACTTGTCTGTCTTGGCACATGGTCCAGCCCTCCATGTGGTAAGTTATTAGCCATGAACCCTATAAACACCACTGGAAGAAAAACCATTTAATTACCCATGACCAACAGTAACCATCAGTATTTAAATGATATCAGACCTCTAACAGCAAGAGCTGATCTAAATTTAATGAGATTTAGTTTGCTCTTTTGAAATAACTTTTACGGTTACTTTTGCATGCGTGAGTGTAATTGTGACCTGAAAGTATTGCTCTTTCTCTCCCTGCTTGAACTTCATGATTTTAGCTCATAAGCCATCAAAGAAGCCCATTCTTCTAGCACCCTGTCCCTCTTGATATCAGATTCTTGATATTAGCATTTCCCAGCAAACTGTGGGCAATGGAGCTGGTTGGTCTGAAGTTCTGAAGCACAGTTGGATGAGTTAATCTGGACTGTTGGTCAGTAGATCACCATGGATTCCACTTGGTCAGTGTACAGCAGCAAAACACAATCGAAACTGAACTTCTTCCATGAAAAGCTGACTGTAGCTTATACCAGTTATATTGATTAGCTAGTTTTCAGATTTGTTTTTACATACATTTCAGGTACATTCACTTCTAAATTGTAAAACTGAAGATACAGCATTTGAGATTTGTTGAAATCTTACGATCTCTGTATATGTTGAGGATGCACACGCTACATTTTCAGTCAAATAGTTATCTGAAAAATGAACTTTGTAGAGTTAATTTTACAGATTCACAGAATGTTCTGACTTGGAAGGCGCCCATAAGGATCATCAAGTCCAACTTTTAAGTAAATGGCCTGTACAGGGGTTGAACCTGCAACCTTGCCATTATTAGCACCACGCTCTAACCAACTAAGCTAATTTCAGGGTATTGTATTAGCTTAAAATTACTGCAATTTTTTAAATGTAATATTTATACTTCCTTTAAAATATTATATCATAAAATAACATACAGTGTAAATATTTGACTTATCACATGTATTGCAGTGTGTGGCTATAACTCACTAATTGAAAACAAATCTGGTTTGGAACATTATTTCGATATTAACAATGTAATGATGACATGACTTACAGATTTCATGAAAAACTGTATTAGTCTATGTATATTTAATGAAGTATGCTGTATTTTTCTTAGTATAAAAATTTCTTTATGGATGGACTATAAATCAAAAGCCAAGTTAGAGTCTTGAAATACAACAGCCATATGTTGCCATGGTACTGTAAGTCAAGATAAATGTTAAAGATAATAATGGATATGCATAATAAGGTGTAGCAAAACTGAACGAAGAACCTAATAGATGACTGAATCCCTTATGATTTTTACCACTTTTTCAACATTATTTTAAAATAGCACAGCTTGGTTATAATATAAATTTTGCTTCTGATATCCAGTAATTCTCATTTTAGGACTGTGATTAATGCTGCATACACAGAGAGAGCTAATGAATTTCTAATAGTGTAATTTTTGTCCATGTCAGCTAATCACATGCTCAGATTTTTTTTTTGTTTTGTTTAAGGTGCAGTTAGTTAAGGATATTGTGCTAATCTCAGACACACAATATCACTGATGATATTTCTCATTTGTCTAACTGTGTATGATAACATTTTCTTGTCATTAAAGTATAAATTGTGTCTCATCCCATGTATGGTAGCAAAGAGTAGTTTTGATCAGCAAGTTCCATTTTTCCAATCTTTTATGTAAGATAAATCTTTTATGTAAGATAAATCTTTTATGTATGTTTTTTGTATTTTTGTTTTTGGCATTTGATCTATGCTAATATCTGCTTATCATTTAAAGAGGGTAAAATGCTCTCTAATTAGCTGGTTGGTAAAATTTTGGTACTTTGGCTTTCTGTGTTGTTGTTAGCCATGCATAAAATGCTTTCCTATTGATCAGTGTAGAATAGCCAGGGTTTAAACAGCTGACATCTGCTTACTTTAAAAAAAGAAAAAGAAAACAGAATAACAAACCATTTCAGCCTAATCTACCTCAAATGTGTGCATGTAAATGGGGGTCCATCTATTGACCTGCATTCTTTTCAGTTGTGGATTGGTCCACACGGTTTATGAAACCAGGAGGGCTGATTTGAAATGCAGATGTCGAGACAGTGAACTACACCCTCCCCTTTTTCCTTTGCTGTATCTGTCAGGGTGAAAAATGGCTTGCACAAGGGTCAGTCACCCATACTCACTTAATTACTTTCCTTGGACCTACAGAACTGTCACAAGCTGTGGTGGATGCAGGCGCTGTTCCTCTTTTAGTGCTCTGTATCCAGGAGCCAGAAATTGCTTTGAAAAGGATTGCTGCTTCAACTCTCAGTGATATTTCAAAGCATTCTCCAGAGTTAGCACAGACAGTAGTGGATGAAGGAGCTATCGCTCACTTAGCTCAGATGATCCCGAACCCCGATGCTAAACTGAAGGTACATTTAATTTTTTTAAAATCTCCATTATACCAGTCATTACTTGAGACTGAATCAAAGACACGGACGTGCATATTTCTTTAGAAGCTCTTGGTTTGGGTGTTAACAAAATGTAACTGTGTATTTAGTGACAAAGAGTTCGGAACATATTTACAAATTTAGCTACTTGATATAAACTGCAGCTCTGTGAGGAACAGCTGAACTAATCTTTAAAGTGAATAGTATGGGGGTTTTTAGAAATCTATAGTATATGAAGAATGCAACAGATACTTTTAATAGATAAAACTTGCACATTTCAGTTACAAAAAAGGTTTTGCATACTAAAGATTATACGATAAGCCAGTTAATAGTGAATGTATTATTGTATTTTAGAATGTACTATCTGATGTGAATAGCTGTTGTCAAAGGTTTAATCACTAGTGTTTAATTGACAAAAATTTGTTTCTTATTATAAATTTTCTGTCTTACTCTAACAAACAGAAGACAACATAAAAATGCTACAAAAATTTCATAATATAAGATCCGACAGATCAACTTTGTGAAAATAAAGACACTTTCTATAGATTTTAGAAATTTTAAATTACAGTTTTATATGGTGTGTATATATGTTTTCTTTTTTAAGACATACAAGCTTGAATTGGATAAAACAAAAGAGAAACTTTTATTCAGGAACCAGCAAGTGTTCTGTGCCATTATATTTGTGCATGAATTGACTCAGTGAATTGTAAAATAGCTGTAATTGTTTTCCCTATCCTGCTTTGTTTTCCTTGATGCAATAGATTTTTGTGTGCAGGGTGAGTGTGTGTTGTGAGATGTTTGTATACTATTGATTTTATAACAATTTTTATTTACTAGCGTCAGGTGCTGTCAGCTCTAAGCCAAATAGCAAAGCATTCAGTGGATCTTGCAGAGTTGGTGGTTGAAGCAGAAATTTTCCCAGTTGTGCTCACATGCCTGAAGGACTCAGATGAATATGTCAAGAAAAATGGTGCAACTTTAATTAGAGAGATAGCAAAGCATACGCCTGAGGTAAAACCTTGAAAATGCAAATACAAGGTCATATCATTAGATTTTACACTTTAAATAAAATACAGGATTATTCTGTTATTTGCTTTTCGAAAGGGAGGGCAAATAGCTGTTTGGCATGTTCATTGGAAAATATGGAAATGCTTGCTGATATTATGAGGTGTGTATTGAATATGAATTGGGTTAGGAAACTGGGGATCATAAAATGTATACCTAGCCACTTCATTCTATGAGATATCAGCACAGAGAGGGAGTTCTTGGCTGACAGTACTGTCAGTCCTAGATATTAAGAATATTATGAGAAAAGCCTCACAGAAGTCATGATACGAGCTAATAAATTGCAAGATCATCCTATAACAATACTAGATGGTGTGTGTCTTTCTAAAAATCTTCAGGGGTGCTGGGATCACATTTTAATTATTTTTCCAATTACAGTGAAGGTCAAAAATTCTCTTATTTGTTATTAACCTGATGGTAACTTGAGTTTTTAATTTGAGTTTGAGCATTTACAGTGTTTTTGCCCATAGGAAGGTGGGGATGTTTGGCAAAGTCAATACAAAATAAATAGGAAAACCATATAATTATAACTGTGTTAATCTGCCAGACCACAGAGATAATTAAAAGGCTCTAAATATGACTTTGGAATGAAATATAAGCCATGTATTTGTGGAACACACTAATGCTGAGCATAGTCATTTCAAAATCGTGATACTAAACAACTGAGAAGTGTTTAAACATGAATGTTGTGCAGTTTCTTCAACGTGCCACTCTTTAAGCTGGTAATAAAAGTTTACAGTCTTGGCACATTTCCTGCTTTCTCCCTGTACCTCATGGGCAATGCAACTTCACTTCCTCAAAAAAATGAAGAAATTATCATTATCAAAGGGGGCCCCTAGAGTCAGAAGCCAGAGACCAAAGTCAGGACTGCAGGTAAAGTCAGAAGAGCTGCTAGCACCAAATTCTCCGCGCAAGAGGAACTGGCCATGCTAGCAGCTCTCTTAAGGAGCAGTAGGAAGTATCTTGGTGACTCCCAATGGAAAGTCACAATCTGTGTCTGACTGCAGAGTGCCAGAGATGGCTGTCCATCTCTGGGCAACTCTATGCAGGCAACACATGTAGTGGAGACAGACTGGCAAATGATATTTCTAGAGGACCTGGCTGTGTCATTTGAGAGTCATGGCTTTTGGATCTCGGCTTTCTGTCTGCATATGCAGTAAACTTCATGTGAAGGTCAGCATCAGAGGGACTTAGAGCGAGGGCTGAGGGACACGGCAGGAGCTGTGCACATCCAGGTGCACATGGCTGTGTCCAGACATAGGACTTGGTTGCCACTGGCTGTAATTCACAATCATGTGAACAGATTTTCCTAAGTGAAAACTGAAAATTTCATCTGGCTGTTTCATGAAGAAAACAATCCACTTTTAAAGGCTCTAAGGCAAAGGTGAATTTCATATTAATAGAAATCAACTGGATTGGGACTTCACGTGCCTCAGTTTTGTTAATTTAATTTTGATTTTTAAGAACATGTTCCTTTTGCTTTGGAATCTGTAGGGAGAATGGGATATACCAAAAAATGTGGAAGGAAGTAATAATAATATAAAATAATTTTAATTTCTATGCATTACTGATATCATGCATATTCTATTGCTGTCCCTCAAGTGAGGTGAGAAGTTTCCTTTTGGAAAAAACCCATGGTGATTATCACTGATTTCCCATCTTGATTATCATTTATAAGCAAGGCTGCATAATTTGGCATTCTGGGGCAGACTCCATTGCCCATCCAGTGTGTTCCCTGGACACTTCCCTCAGAGCATGCTAACATGGCAGAATGGTGCAGCCCAAGTTGGTTTTGCACATCCAGGACGGTTGTCCTTGGCTTCAGTGTGAAGATCCACAAAGGATTTTATGCCACAGAGGTAATTTAGAATACAGCTGAGAGGAGGAACAGGCCTTTCCCTCTGTCACTGTACAGAACATAGGATGTTAGCTTGGGACTGAGGGGCCACTAGGAGGAAACAGTATGTGGCTCAGTAGGTGCATCTTCAAGATCATTCATATGAAAGGCTGTCATTTGCACATTTCTCTGGTGTATGATGATGGATTTGAGAATATGTCATTCTGTGCTATACAGCATCAAGAATTCAGAACCCTGATTTCCTTGCAGTAAAGTCAATCAAAAGCACAGTAGCAAATTAGCCTCATTCCCAAAAACTTCATGCTGCACTTAGTTCCCAACAGTCTGTACGATACATCGCTCTTATTCCAGCTTTATTTTGTAAATCAGGAGCAATACATTAGAAGACTTCTCTGATGTAGTGCTTTAAGCCTGTTGATACTCCACAGTATCTAATCTCTTCTGTTTATCTTTTCAGCTTTCACAGCTTATAGTCAATTCGGGCGGAGTTGCTGCAGTGATTGATTGTATTGGCAGCTGCAGAGGGACTGTCAGGCTGCCTGGCATCATGACACTTGGTTATGTGGCGGCTCATTCGGAGAACCTGTCAATGGCAGTGATTGTCTCCAAGGTTAGCTATCACTTTGTTGTCTTCAGATAGTTCTTCAGCAGTATTCTTTGGTACAGATACAAATTAACATAGGCAGAGAATGTATTTTGTGACAGGATTTATACACTTGCACTTTCTCCTACTATTGCTGCTCGCTATGACTGAAATTATGTGATAGCCCAGTAAAAGGGGTGTCTTTATGGTGTTGAACCTTTTACAAAATATCCTGGATTAGTTGGTATTACAGTGCATGATTTTTCTGTGCTGCAATTGCATGGGTATGGAAAATAAGTCACCGAATTTCTATAGCCTTTTTCCTCTTAAAATGTATATTTGTGGCTACATCAAAACCTACTTTGAAACAACTGTGTTTAATGGCATGTTCTTCATTGTACTAGCATGACTCTGCTCGTACTGCTAGAGTATCTTGCAACAGCAATCTTCAGACTTGAAAAGACCTCAGTTTGTAATGTAGCATGGTTTGATTCAGCTGTGCAAGTGACATTTCAAATGAGTAAAGTTATATATTTTTAAGGTTTAAATAAATTCTGCTGGGCAATGTAGAAGAGGGAGAATTTGCAATGTTTGCAATGGGTGAAATTAGTGCCTGGCATAGTAGTGTGGTGTGAATAATGACAGAAGGAAGGAAATAATGTCACCAACATTTTTTGGCCCATTTTCACACTATGTCAGTCATTTAAAATATACTGTATGAGTGGAAAAAACAAAACAATATAAACAGAGGAACAGAAATGTCTTCTAGTAGAAGTGCAAGTTGAAAAATGAAAGTTGCTACAATGTAACATATAGTATGCAGGGAACTTAGGAGTGATCAAAAAAATGCTCCTCTGTATTTTAAAACTAAAGAAATAGATGCTTTTTTCTTGCCCTCTCTGTAGGCCCTTCTTCTCTGGATGTGTCTGCCTTTCCACTTTCAGGGATGCCTAGAGCAAATATGCTCCTGCTGTTGAGTGCTTGACATTAAATGGGATGAAACCAGGATTAAGTTCTAGAGGAAGCCCCTAAGTGTTAAATTTTTGAAGAGTAATAATGATTCCTGTCATAACTGAACGAAACTGCTGTGAGAGCTCTTGTAGAGGTCTGGTCAAACTTTGATGCAATTAAATATGTCAATGAATGATCCACAAAAGAAATAATAATAAACCTGAATAAACCCAAAACCCTTTAAAAAAAACTGCTTCAGGGGAAACTAAGCTTGTGGAGCAGTACATAGTGCTGAGGACACGGCTTGGTAAAATGGAACTATTTCAAAGAAATGCACTGTGGCATAACCATATGCAGGTAGACACTGATGATGTTACGAGGTAAAGTGATAGCTCCATTCCATGGTACTCTAACCTGGAAAGGATGAATTTTGGACAATGATTTTTGGGATCATACTGAACAAACACTTCATTGTGGTGTTCTGCTGTAGTGCAGTGGCAAAAAAAGCCCCACAACAGTTTAGCCCTTTGTGGTATGAAAGAGTAGGAGATGAAACATTATTGGAAAAGAGAAGTTAATCTATCTCTAGTAGCAATATATATAGTTCCACTGTCTGTATTTGAAAAGGATCTTGGGAAAAAAATCCAAACAAAGCAGAAAACTGTGCAGAACAGACTAAAGAGGGATTCATGGGATGGAGAAAAAGGTTTTCGGGATAGAGGTTTAGTAGCCTTGCCTTACCTAAAGTAGCATGAAATGTTTCCTGTTGGAGTGTTTTGGCATAAAATACCAGCTACTAAGTAGTTGTGGAGAAAGTATAAAGACCCTGAATCAGAACAGCTTTAGTAACTGCTGGATGTGAGATCTCCATCTCTTGATGTCTGCAAATCAAGAGTTGAAATCTTTCTGGAAGTGCTTGAATGAGTCAAACATGAGCTACTGGACTCAAAAAGAAGTTGATAACTTGAAATTTAGTGCTGTGTATAATAAAAAAGAGAGATTTAGTGATTGAGCCCTTCTGTTATTAAACTGATTTCATAGAATCGTAAACACTCAAATTCTTTTATTTTCAGTCTGAGAAAAACTGCAGCCTTTACTCAGTACAGTCTGAATTATGTTGTGTATTCTTTTTATACCTTCAATTTGCATGTTTGTTCAAACTGCCTTCTGACTTAGAACATTGAATCTGTTTCTCTCTATTTATTAAGATTTATTAAAAATTTTTGCTAATCATGATGATGTAATAATATGACACCACTAGCATGCATCCTCTTACAGCTTTTTTTAGAAGAAGGGTGTAAATAGGGAAACATTTTTTAACTATCTGTATCTGTTTCACATTGTCATTCCCTGGTCTACATTTGTAAAGGTTGTGCTTTTGATTAATGCTACAGGGAATACCACCACTGTGTGTCTGCTTGACAGAAGAACATGAAGATCATATTAAGGCAGCAGCTGCTTGGGCCTTGGGACAGATTGGAAGACATACTGCTGAGCATGCACGTCATGTTGCAGTAGCAAACATGCTGCCCACACTGCTCGATATCTTTGTGGACACACGCAGCTCAGAAGATCTTAAAATGAAAGCAAGTATATTTGTAGTATTTGCAGTATCATGGTATCATGGTAATCATGGTATATTAATTTTAATCAAGCAGTTGAAGTGCTTAAAAACTACTGAATTATATGTGTTTTTATTGGTGCTCACTGAGTCACAGCTTTCCTGGGTGCAGGGTGTCTGAAGACTGTGTCATTTATTAGGGAACTGGCTGGTCCTAATGCATGTGCATATGGTATATACCAAATTATATGCTACAGCCACCACAGTCTAATCCCATATTTTTTTCCCAGTTTAGATGAGAGTTGCATAGACCCATAAATGCTGTGATTTCTTGTGACTCGTTTCTAATTATCTACTTCTCTTTTTGCAAGTGTAAGCTCTTGTAGAAAATATTATAATCCTTGTAGTAATTTTGCTTACCTTTTTATTATTATAATAAAACTGTAACAGCTAATCAAAGCTCTGCTCCTTAAAATGTGGAACTACCCATGTTTAGGGCCTTTCCTTGTGTGGGAGCTAGTAGAGTTGCAGTTTAGTGAAGTGTGTTTTTGAGCAACAGTAAGTGAACCAACTGAAGAGTACAATAGGACAGGATATGATCTCCCATGTTGCACTATGCTTCTGTACATTCCACTGAAATACCACATTCCAGATCTGGAAAGTAACTTTTATATAGTAATTTCCAGTGGTCCCAAAAATATTGAAGCCAAATTAGCTATACCTGTAATCCTGTCCAAGAAGGTCACTGCTGCTTGTATCAGTCAACACTGAATTTGTTTGCAGAAATTTGCACCAGTGCACAATTGTTTCACTCTCTCTTTTCCCCCTTGCCTGGACAGTACTGCACTTTGCTACCCCAGACCAGCAGCCTCTCCTAGCAAGCCACTTCTAAAATACAATCTTTTGAAATGTGTTTTGATTTAACTTTCTTATTATATTAGAGTACTTTAATTTACCTAAAGGGTCTACTCCAGCTTTCATTATAGTCAAAGGAAAATTGCCATTACTTTGACAGTAGATAACATAATATGATGCACTGTAGGTTTTGAGGTTTAATAAATCTAAGTAGAGAATTGATTCTTCATTAAGTGACCTGGTAGATATCATAGTTTCTATTCAGAAATTGCTCATTGAAAGTTCTGATCAATTTGCCTTTTTGATCAGACTTCAGTGATATATATGAATTCTTGTTGTTTTCATTGATGTCTTACTAGAGAAATTTTATTTTGCATTTCAATAGACGAAGAAAGCCTTAAAGAACATTCTTCAGAAATGCACCTATCTTCCAGCACTTGAACCGTTGCTTCATGAGGCCCCTCCCTGTATTATGAAGCATATTATTGGACAGTTTAGTAAGGTAAGAAAAGGCATTAACATATATGTTAATTGTTTCCCATTTAGCAAGGAAGCTATCTTTTCAAAGAAGTCGCTCTAAAGGTGTCAGTTCTGTTTTCTCAGGATCCTCAAACATCCCCTTCGAAAGCAGTTTGGATCCTGTTCTTTTGTCTGATACAGCTGGATACTGTTGCATTTGGAATCTGCCATAATTCATACTAAAACTGGGAAAATAGTTTCTTATAAGCAAGGTGTTTTTTTCTCCCTTCCCTCTTGAGATTAAGTGGAATATTAACTCACGTGCAAGTATTTTCGCTGAGCCAGTGCATCACATAAATCCCAGTCACATCTGTTTTAGATAAAGTACAAGCTGTCTGTACAGGAGTGACTTCAGTCAGGTATTTTACAATAATATAAAAGCTTCAATCCTTTTATCCTGATTAATTTTCAGTCTCAAATATGTGTAAAAATTCCAAATCTTTTCTCACCCCTCTCAAAATTTTGAAAGTTAGTTAATTACATTGTTGATTTGAACGCAGCATGTAAAAGTGAAACAATTTAATCAAAATATTTAAAATTTGTAAGTAACTGCTAACTAATTGGTAGATTTGCAGTGTCTGTCATGTTCAGCACATGTTGGGAATCCTGTTCAGCTATAGACTGTGCAATACTCTGCAGTGTAACTTGCTAGCAGTGTATACCAGGTTCTATTGGTGAGGTGTTCTCTCTGGAAGTGGCCAGGTAAAACACTCTGGATACTCGGGTCTGATTATGAGAGATCTGGAAGCAGTGCTGTTGGTAGTGCAGATTCCTGATTATGTTGCCACAGTTTAATTTGTCTTGTCTTCTTGCTAAGTCTGTACAAAGCCTGGAGATTGGCACAGAATCCAGTCCCTTTTGCTTCTCCATGCTGACTGGTAACACTGTCCCGGGGGGATGTGTTGGGCGGGTGGAACTTCTGCTTTCACCAGGAAGGTTTTGGAGGCTCCGAAAGACCTCTCTGGCCAGTACTGCCGGGTACTGGAGCAGATAATTCTGTCCTCTACCCCAGCTGATGTTCTGGCAGGTATTCACCTCCCCCCAGCTAGATGGCTCGAGTGTTACCAGGGTTAACAGACGGCTCAGTCGCATGGAGTTCCAGAAGCATTGTATTCCTGAAGGGGTCCAGCGGCGAAAGAGCCGAATGGCCTTGGGAGACCCTTGTTATAGGGTCTGGCCAGGGGGCAAGGGGCACAGGGGAGGAGAGGGAGGCGGGGGGATACAGAAGGAGTGAGGGGATAGGGTCAGGGGACAGGTTACGATTAACATATCCAGGTAAGGCAACTCAGGGAGAAACCACTTCGTCTTCCAGGGGTGATCTCGTACAGCTGAGTTATCCCACCAACGTTCCGGGGTGGGCTGAGCAACCCCAACAGACTGGAGCTAGTAATGAGCCAAGTGCATGGCAATTGGTTATTATCCTGTGTATATTTGAACACTGCTTGCTACTGAAATGGTTTTGTGCCCTTCATATCAGCTGGTATTTTGTTTTGTTTCAGTTTTCTGCTTTGCCTATGTTATTAAACTATCCTTGTCTGGCATTTGCTCTTCTGAAGTATACTTTTAAAATTAAGTTCTGTGTAGTAAAAGCATTTCTTTCTCCCCTACCATAGCTTCGGAATTTCCTATTCTTAGAGCTGTGGTCTATTACTTCTGTGGGATTATTTATAGCACAGCAAAACCCTTATTTCCAAGCTGTGCTTCAAAATGGAGTGCTATTTGTTTTTTGTGCTGGACTGTGCATTTTAGCATTAGCATTTTCAGGGTTTGTGCAATTCTGTGCTGTCTCAGGTTGGACTAGGGGAAGGGACTGTGTCTCAGAGGTGCTCTCTCTCTTTAGGGCCCCTTCCAAGAGAGTTTTCTGCTGTTTTATCCAGCCTGGAAGTCACAGTGTGGAGGAGGAAGGCAGGGAAAGGGCCATATCCTGTCTCCTTGCTAGTTCCTCCTTGGCAGTTCTTGTTGTGGGAGATATGTGAAAACAGACGTCTGTTCAGTTCCCACAACGAAAAGATCACAGTTGTTCCTGACGCTTCTGTGGAGCATATAATAGAGAGAAGTCTCTGTGCTCTCCTGCTTTTTCTTTACCTTTCTGTTGATTTTGTACAGCCTAGAAGAACCACAGAAATGAAGGTAGTTTGCATGTATGCAGGGAAGAAATGTTGTTCTTTTTCTTAATCCTTTTAGGCAATCCCTTCCTCATTTGAGGCTCTTGTTTTACACTGAAATATAGTCAAATTTATGGCTTTATGTCTGACCAGCATGGAAGCTTAAAAAATGCTTTTGCCCTCATAATCTGTAACTCTCAGAGTTGGTTTTAAACCCATCTGGTTTTGCTGTAGATGCAGCTGACATCTTACATTATCTTTCTGTCTTTTTCTCTCTC